>CAMXCT020006640.1:0-140000 GCA_947184155.2 Cladocopium goreaui | reverse complement strand
TCTTCTCTTCTCTTCTCTGACTCTTCCCATCTCTGCTTTTCATCTGTCCATGTTGTCGAGAGTTTGACTTCTAAACTTTCTTCGACTACGCTACATTACACAACACTAATTACACTACACGAATTATATCTAATTACACTACACTACACTACACTACACTAATTGCACTACAACTGCTACAACAGCTACTACTACTACTACTACTACTACTCCTCCTCCTCCTACTACTACTACTACTGCTACTACTACTACTACTCCTCCTCCTCCTACTACTACTACTCCTACTCCTGCTACTACTACTGCTACTACTACTACTACTTCTTCTGCTACCACCACCACCACAGCTACAACTACAACTACAACTACACTACATTACAACACTACACTAATTACACTACATTACACTACAACTGCAGCTACCACTACATTGCACTACACGACACTACACTACAACATACAACTACACTACTTTAGACTATAATACACTAGACTACACTACACTATACCAACACTGCAGTACACTACAATACACTACACTAATTACACCACACCACAACTACAACTGCAACTGCAACTACACTAGTTACACTACATTACAACTACAACTTACAACTACAACTCAAATACACTACAACTACAACTAAAACTGCACTACACCACACTACATCCAGCAGTTGCGGCGAGGTGACCACTGCAACCATTGCAACCATTACAAAAAACACAACTCCAATCACCTTTCGGTCCATCAGTGGATTCCCTCTGCCATCCGTGAGTCACAACAACCAACCTCCCCTATAGGTTTCCTATTTTTGAAACTTCCGCCGCTACCTTGTGCGGTACTCTGGTACCCATGGTAATGGGTTTCATGTCGATGGCAATGCTTCTATTCCTTCCCCTCCAGGAAAGATTCAGGGAAGTGGAGCATGACAATGGATTTTCCTTTGATGCATGGGGGATTGTTTGGTTCAATGTGGGGCAAATTCAAATACTTCTTCTTTCAATGGCAATCCCGGGTGACACATTATCTTGGCCCTCAAACTTCCAAAGTGTCAAACTACGGCACGCAACAACCAGAGCATTGCATTGAAGGTGGACAAGCCTGACGAAGTCAAAACAGAAGGTCATTGTCAGCGGCAAGGTTTGAAAGTTCAGCGAATCTCTTGGGCTGCCAGATGCTGCGGTAAACAAAGGACCTGTGGAGCCAACCGCACCAATCAATCACTGGGCGTCACTTGAACGCAGGAACATGAAGGAATCTGTCAATCATGCATGGTAAATGTCTGTTGGTGAGGCTTAATATTGCAAGAAAGTATTACAGACGTTTCCACACTTCAAGCAGGAAACACCTTAGATCAGGAGAGATTGACGGAAATTATGGAAATTATATATGCAGAAGTAACTTGTGCGCCGTACGTCTCTTCTAACTGTTTCTGGTTGATCTGCTTGCCTATCGCGAATATTTTCAGACGTTGTAAAGAAAGTAATTACATGCGATGAGAAATCCAGGGACACCCACATCATTAGAAGGCAGTGACAAACACCTGTGCATTAGCTCTGCCAATCTCCAAAATGCCATAGGAGTTGCATGCGTTTTAGAAACATGAATTTACAGATATTTACAGCATACAAGTGCGTTTGTGGCTCTACCCCAAGCCAATCCCCAGCCAGCGCAACAGGACACAACACTAAAATCACTCTGAAAATCTGACTGCGAAGAGAGCAACGAGAGAACCATGAGCTGTTTTTTACCAAAGGGTCTCCACAGTCGATGCACTTCTTCATGTCATTCTTCATCACGCTATGTGACACTATAAGTGCATAACATATTCACTTCACAGCTTTCGAGGATGGAAATCCCAAAAACGCTGAAATGCCTGGCTGGGTGCAACTTTTCACCGCAACACAGTCTGTGTCAGTGACTCAGTGGCTGAAATCAAGCAAGGAATGGGCCTGCATCACCAGGCTTCATGCCTTTGGCTCCAGCACACAGAGGATCTTTGTCCCCTTCATATCCGGATCAGAAACCCTGCAGCCGAAACCTGAAGTTTCAGGCGGTGCGTTCGTTGGAGTGGAAATCCGAAAGCACTGTGCAAGTGTGACTCACACCACAATCCAACCGGAAGACTGTCCAGTTCTCGGCCAGGTTGAAAAGAGGTCGCTGTTCCTATTTGTCAAATTTGGCACGTTACAGCAGGGCCAGACCCATGCAGGGGGGTAAAAACATGGCAAGAACTGGATATGCACTGCTCCCTAGTGGCATTCGGGATATCACTTTGTACGAGATCTGCATGGCATAGGCTCCACCCATCCCTGTGTGTATCTGCGTTAGCAGCAGTTGCGCAATTCTGCCAAGGGGCTGGTGCCTGCAAAGCCATCACCTGATGGTTGTCCTTCTCTTTTACCAGGCCATGAAGTGTCGCGCCTGCAAAGGAATCAACTTCGGAGGCCAAACATTGAGTTGAACACTTTGGAATATTCTTGGCATGTTTCTGCCCGCACAATCTGGAGTTGATGTGGATGGGTTCTGGTTCTTTGAAGATCCGTGAAGCAACTCTTTCGAAGCACATCATGGGAGGTCTTGGACACTGCCCACATCTTCAGCAAAGAGATCGAGATTGAGGTGGGATGTTGGTAAGTTTCAGAAGTATTGCCTGTGGATTTCCAAGTTCCAGGCCTCCGAGAACAGCTTGTGACAAGCAGCCAAGCAGCCCGCTAGAGTCATGGGGGCCCCAAATGACCCTCGATATTTATATTTGATCAAAAGTCCACCCAACATCATGGCAACGACGTTCCGCACTGCGGTTGAATTGAGAGAAGATTGAACACACTTCATTTTCAAACCGTCAACATATCTTTAAGCAAAATAAAAGGTTCCATGATACTCCTTGATCTTGAGTCCGCATGGTTGCCCAGCTCAACTATTCTCAGACTTTCAGCATTTTGAGGGCAAGGCAAGCCCGTTGCCTGAAGAGTTGGAGCCACTCGCATAGCCATGCAGCTGCCAGGTGAGATTCGATGAGCAAAATCATCCACATGAGACGGTACCTGAGCATAGAGCAATTGGATGTAATTGGAAAATGACAAATGAATGAACTTGCCCTTCTGAATTTTGTCCCTTTCTGTGTCAAACGGTTTCGTCAGGTTTCCACCTGCACATGTTGGCAGATGTTTTTTCAACTCTACTTGTCCTCAATCTTCCCAGGCTTGAACCAGAATGCACCAAGAAGCAGCATGATGACTCCAGCCACTTCAAGTAAACAAAATGGTTGAAAGGGAAACTCCAGGTCTGTTGTCGAAACATATCTGAGCAAGAAAAGAGCCCAAACTAAATTGCGCGCCTCTCGCAAAATAGTTCTATTGTTGCGCGCACATTTTTTGCATTGTCGTACCGATTCGACCAAGGGCGCGTTGAAACATGAAGGATCATGAAGGTCTTCAACCGCATCAATCCGGAGATCGCACCAACAGAGCTGAGTTGCTCCATGCGCAAATCTTGGAGCTTCATGCCTCAGGTGGCGCAAAGGTGCCATCAAAATCTGCGGCTGCAAGGGCCGCGTCTTGCTGGAAGCAGTCGGACTCCGAAACGAACGACCTGCTCTTGTTGCACATTTGTGCAGCCAAGATTCTGCTGCACAATCTCACTGTGGCCATCTGTTTGCGCAAGGCACAATCGAGTCTGGCCTGGGCGCTGCAATTGATGTTGATTGCACCACACTCATGGGTCTTGCTGTAATTTCAAGAGCCATCTTGAAGGATTTACTGGCGAAGCATCTAGTGTGTCAAATTCCGCCACTTTAATACGAAAAAAAAAGGTGGCCTTCATTCTTCACACCAGTTATTCAAGCTGCTCCAAACACTATTCACACCCCATGTTGATTGGGCTGAAGTTCCATCTCCCAGAGACAAGCCCTCCTTGAACCCCAGGGCCAGAGTCCAGAGCTTGCCATTAACTTTCATGGTAGCGTTCATAGACTGTGTTGAAACTTGTGGAAAGACTGCAGTTTCACATCACTTCAGCATCCCTTTGTGGCATTCGAAGTTGAATGAGACCTTCAAATTCAAACTCCCACGCCAAAACAAATAAAAAAATGAAATGTTGCTTCTCCTGAATATAAGTATGTAAGAAAAGTATTCCCGAGATGTTGCTTTCAAGTAAAATGCCTGCCTCAACACAAAATCAACCGATTGAACAGTTCTTGTTGTAGTTCAGTCCAGGAGGGCAAAGAATTCCAATGACAAAAAAAACAGAGAATCAGGTTGTCCATATATGTCCATACAGCTTTGAGATGGCAAGTTCGGTGTTGAAAAATTTCGCTCTGGCGGCTTGACAAATATCTCGAACGAATGAGGATGTGTGTATGTATTATGCATGCATCATTTCATTCAACTTATTGCACATGCGGAGGCTGGATGTGCGTTGTGCACATTCACAGATACCGGATACCATTGATCATATTTCTATCAACAAACATTCAGTGAGTCTCCATCCGTTGAGACGTCTTCTCATGCTGCTTGCGTATGCTTGCGTTGTTTCAAGCAATGATGTGTCTTGAGGATGTCGTAGAATGTCAATCTAAATGCGTACTGTGTCTCGGATTGTCTCGGCATCTCCAATCACCTTCAGCTAAACAACCCTAGTGCCTGAGGACCCTAAGACACCTTGACTTGACTACTGACCACAGGAAGTCTCAACGTTCAACAAACAAAACAGCCGCCAGAAAGTAATAAGCAAGTAGTAATAGGACTTAATAAGAGAAGTAATAAGTAATCAAGCAAAAGCCATCAAAAGCCCATCACATCTCCCAGCCGAGGCCCCCAGCCTTTGTTGTCTTTCACAGTCACCGAGGCCTTCGCCTCGAGGAGCAGCTTCACCGTCTCTACTTGGCCGTTGCCCGCCGCCCAGTGCAACGGGGTTTCACCTCGGGCGAGCGACTGCTCCCAGAAATGTCCTTCTGATGCAAAGCAAAGCGAAGACACCGAAGATGGTGAAAAGATTGTGAAAAATCCATGAATGTGCCAAGTCTCCTAGAAGGCGCACATCCAAGGCTCCATCAAAAGCAGAAAATGTCCCCAATTCAAATCCTTTCATTACTTTCAAAAATTCAAGTTATAGTTGTTTGAATTGAGTGATATCTGTTGTTTTTACAAATCCTGACCATGTGATGTGGTTGTTGATCCAAATTATTTCAACTGGAAACTGCTTTTTTTAAAGCCCTATAAAAACCTACCAAACCCACCAAACCCACCCTACCATTTACAGTTCACATCATTTCACATCATTTCACATGTTGAATTCGATTTTTTTTGCACCCTGAAATCTCCCAAAGCACCGTGTATCCATCTCTTCAGGGCCGAGAGGCCATAGTCGTTCCTGGCGTCGACCTCGGCCCTCGCCCCTCGAGGCCACGGCACCAGGCCACGGAACCGCAGCAGGTGCCGCACAGCGCCGAGGTGGCCGAAGTAGGCCGCCAGGACGATGTCGTTGTTGCCTACGGGGGAGCCCGGTGGAAGGGCAAAAGACCAAACAAAAAAAAAAACTTGAGCTAGAATGTACTGTAAGTAATCACGATAACCTCATGCAATCAGTCTGACTCCTCTGAACTTGTTGGCTCAACAACTATGTGTATTGTATGGTTTGGATATGCTTGAATTGTATAGAACGAAGACTGGGAGAAAATAGAAACATCATGAAACAATATGAAACATCTGATTTTGAGGTCAGATGGGATATGATGGGATATGATGGGATATGATGGGATATCGTTTCAGAATTAGTTTGGTAAATTTGTGCAATGTGTGTCGAGATGTGTCGAGAAAGTGCTGACCATGCAGGGAGCAGACCCGGGATCAACTGCTGAGAGCCCAGCATTCTGCCGCTTCTTTCTCATCCTCTGCTGCCTGGTTTACCTCAGCTGCCAAGTGAACAGACACAAAACTCACCGGTGAATTACAAGCGTTTTCATTGAAGTCAAGTCCGGAAACTTGTTTAGGGAGGCGGTCTCATGCTGAGGATCCACCACTTCATGAAGCATGTTTGCCTTCATTATCCACGCGCAATGTGACAGACATAGACATGGACATAAATGGTCCTCCAGGTCGAGTCTCGACAAATGCTTCTGAACATGCAATGCTGCACAACATGCTTTTGCCCCGCCATCCCAAAACACGAAATCAGTATGGTGCATGTTGAAGCATTTGAACAATCATCATGGGCATGCGCTGCAATGCGCTGGTTGTCTTGCTTGAGCTGGGGATGCTTATCATGTAATCATTTCAATGTCAAAATGGGTTGACTCGTTCTTGACTTGTTCTTCTTGCAACTTGTTCTTCTCTTTCTGCGCAAGAGCTTAATCTTGTTTGAATTTGAAGGCCCCCAACCACTGACAGGTGAACTACTGTCACATTGCTCCTGTCACGGGCCAGGCCGCTGCAACGACCGTCAGCGTTGTGCCAGGCATGACGTTTTCTTCTGCGAGCATCTTCTCTTCATCCCTTGGCAAATACGGAAAGGATCGGAAAGGTACTCTTGAACGAGCGAAGCTCTTGTTCCAGAATTTGTGATCTTGATTCAAGAGACCTTCATTTTGTTTTGCTGTTGGACTGGTATGAACATCCGAACCATAAATGACATGCACGTGTCTTATTTGCAAGTTGCAATGCCTGGGAATATCAGAATATCTCATTCCGCTTTCACAAATTGTTCTAACATGTTCTAACCCGAGTCATTCTCCAGAGGACGCTGTCATTCTGATTGTCCTTCACCGAATGAGCCTTTCCAAACTTGTATTTTCCTGGACTTAATCGGACTTTCCTGGACTTAATCGCTGCCTACACAATTTTCAAAAAGACATTGCCAAATATCTCAAAGACATTGCTGGGTCCATTACGGATGTTACAGAAAGGCCCATGGACCCAGTATGAGTTTCACTGCTGCCACAACATCGTGTTTTAGGTCTGGTTGCATGTCCGATTGCATCCTACTGCAAACTTAAGCAAGTGCAACATCAATGAAACAGGCGAAAGTTTAGAAGAGTTCTTTGCAGCCCAAGCAGCAACGGCTCCATGTCGGGACCAATCAAGTGCTTGATGGCAATATCCAGCTTTTGCCTCGGGTGTCCAACTCAACTGTGGGGCACTGCAGGTTGCAACCCATCCCCTGCTCTTCTCTCATTTCGTAACGGAAGTGTGTGAGCAGCGCCAGAAACTGACTGCGCCTGCTTTATTCTGCGTCTAAGTTGATATTCCCTGGCCTCTTTGAAAATAATTGACACTTCGATAAAACAAGTATACCGTATACCACATTATACCACTCTAAATAGGAAGTACAACCGAGCATTGAAGGCCATGCAAATGCCTTGGGCATGTTCTTCCTCGGCTCCTGTTTGACAACTTTTGCACGTAGCACAACCAGTAAGAGAGACACCTACGTAGCAGAAGGAACACCAAGACAGAAAACACCAAAACAGTGTCGGAGAGAATACAAAGTCGCCAAAGACAAGCCAGGACCAAACCATCCAAACCCCACATGATATGCTGCACACCTAACTTGCTAAGGTGCTGAGCTTCTTCTTTCAGCTGTCAGATAGTCCGGTCTTGCAACCACAGGCCTGAGATTCCGAAAAAGCAAACAAGAGTCAGTGGAGGTATCAACATAGTCCAGTGATGCAGCCGTGTAGGCACCAACCGGGTGATCACATCTGATGCCAATTGATTCGGAGAACAACATTGATTCATGAATTTGCAACTGTAATTAACTCTTGAAGATCGACAGTAGCCACTTCTTTGCACATCAACTGCAGCGATTCTACATGCTTAAACTAGCTTACACATGCTTGCACCATCTTACACCTTGCATGGACAAAGGGGCGGCCGAGTCACATTCACAGTCTTTGCCGCTCAGCAGAGCCACGAAAACCTGGCCGCTTGGCTCATGCACTGGCTGCTAGCTAGATTCTGCAAGTCGAAGGTCAGTTCTATGAGCAACCCTCACAATGTGAAGCAACTTTAGACGCATTCCGATAGAATTTGATGGCAGACCACGAGGATTTACACTTGAAGACTCAAGGTCCAACCAGCCAGTTCCTGAATATACCTGTGTCAGCACTACAGGCAAAAAGATAATGAACAATTGAACATTCTGACATATTGAACACATTTGAACACTGTATTGCCATGGGACTGGCTCCCGCAAAACATATGACCTTCTTGTCATCGCCGTCCTTTGCAAGGTCGTGAGGTGTGGTGCCTCGCAACACAACCCAGCTCCGAAAGCCAAACCTCCGCAATTCCTTGGGTGTGCAATTCCTGCAATTTGCTCTGGACCCTGAAAGGCGAGACCCTGAAAGGTGAGACCCTGAAATCAAGAGTCAAAGACCACCATAGACTGCTTGTTTTGCTTTCAAGAGATATGTGTTTTCAAGAGAAACCAACACCTCCAATTCTGCGCCCACTTCTTAGGCAATCCGTTGACCCTGATGAACCTACTGGTACAGCTGATACTTCAGAACTCCAAGACAAATCAAGACATCTTAAGGATTTTTAAGGTCTGAAAGTCAAGACATCTTAAGGTCTGAAAATTCTGAATAGTGTCCGTTTCAGTCGACAATCAGGATCATACATTTCTAACCAAAAATTCGAAGACACTCCTGTCGCGGAAACAGCCCCTGCCACCAACCATCGGCATCTCCGTGGCCTGCATGACTCACCAGCTCTTCGGGGTCCTGGCGCACCGAAAACACCTAGCAACACCTGGATATGCACTGCAACCTTCTGGTATTTGGGATATCACTTTGTCCGAGATCTTCACACTTGAGTGTGATTGGAGATCAAGGATTTGCACTTGGAGGCATGGGGCCCAGCTAATTCCTGTGCGCAAGCAGCACTTGTGAAGAGACGTTGAACGCAGTTTTTCCAAGGGGCTGACACCGGCAAGGCCATCAGCTTATGGTCGTCTCTTTTACGAGGTCATGAAGTGTCATGCCTGCAACACGAATCAACGAGGCCAAACACTACCAGGTTGTTGGAGATTTTCGGATATGTTTGGCATGTTTCTGCCGATGCGATCTGGAGTTGATGTGGTTCTGGTTTCGGAGTTGTAGTACCAAGCTCAGAAGAGTGCACCCCTTCAAATTTAACTGAACTTTGTGCAAGGTCAACGAAGTTCATATGAAATACGTTGAATTGATTTGTTCATTGAAAATGCACTGAGAAAACATGGGGAGTGTGGACGTACACTCTGGCCGTTCTACTTGCCAGACAATGGAGGCTGCTGCATGATAGAAGATTTCATGGTTGGACTGAAGTGGTTAATTGCAAGGTTTGGATCGCCCACAGACACTGGGGCCGCATAATTTAATTAGGTCGGGGAAGACAACAAGATTGAGGTGGGACGCTGATAACTTTCAAGAGTTTTCTTTGTGGATATCCAAGTTCTCAACTTTGGAGAAGGGTTCAACAAGTCGAGGCCGATGGCCAATGTGCGACAAGTGTCTGCAGGCCGCGAGAGTACAAATTTATTCAAGACTCCACCCAACACATCATCACAACGACGTTCCGCGGATTGTGATTGAATTGAGCGAAGGTTTAACATGTTTCAAACTTGAGGCCGGGGGTGGATGACGAAAGCTATCGGGGTAGGAGAAAGAAGGAAGGGAAGAGGTGAGTTGCGGAGGGACTGTCATCATCGTGTCGCGGCATTGTTCGTCCCAACGAGGATGCAACAATGATATATGATATATGATATATAACAATGATATATACTCACCTATAGTGAACTCACCCCGCCGGATCCAAAATCTTGCGTTTAGTTGGGGGGGACTTCCCGGGAAAGTCACCCCAACATGCGTTTACTTGCTGTGGATCAGTTGCGTAAGATAGAAAACGATGCTTGGGGCAGGGGGGGCCCTTTCGCGTGAAAAAGCACGTGATGTCCTTGGGGAGCCCCGGAATACTTGCTAAAGCAAGAAGACTCTAGCGAGCTGACGCTAGCTTTCGTGATAATGCCAATAATTGCCAATAATGATAAAATGTAATTGATTAACGATGATGGTGGTGATGATGATGATGATGACGATGACGATGACGAGGACGATGACGATGACGAGGACAAGGACGAGGACGAGGACGAGGACGATGAGGATGATGATGATGATGATGATGACGATGACGAGGACGATGGCGAGGACGATGACGATGATGATGATGATGATGATGATGATGATGATGACGATGACGAGGATGATGACGATGATGATGGTGGTGATGGTGGTGATGATGATGATGATGACGATGACGAGGACGATGGCGAGGACGATGACGATGATGATGATGATGATGACGACGACGATGATGATGATGATGACGATGATGATGACGATGATGATGGTGATGATGATGATGATGGTGGTGATGGTGGTGGTGGTGGTGGTGGTGGTGGGGGTCCCCCCCCTTTCGCGTGAAAAATCACGTGATGTCCTTGAGCAGCCCCCGGAATACTTGCTAAAGCAAGAAGACTCCAGCTAGCTGACGCTACAGTAGCTTTCGTGACATGCACAATCCAATGAACGCAATCATCATATTCTTTGCTTTTTAGATGAGAAGGCACCCATGTCAGGATGTTCAAGACCGTTTTAAATGACAGCGTCATAAAGGCTGCTCAGAATGGTAAACAGAATGGTAGCAAATAAAAACATGTGCCGTGTTTTCTAACAGTCGACATATTCATACCTTTCGGATCCTTTAGGCACAATAAAACACCTCATTGCCCAGCTCAACTATTGTCAGACTTTCAGCATGTGTAGGCCAAGGCAAGTGCGTTTCCAGCCTGAAAAGTTGGAGCCACTCGCGCAGCCATGCAGCAGCGGGAGGTTCGTGTTCGATGGGCAAAACCAATGGACCAATCCAAATGAGAGGGGACCTGAGCAATTCCAGCATGGAAACTGACAACCCTTGATTTTGTCCGTGTCACATGGGCTAGCAAGCTGGCAAATTTGTCACCTGCACATGGCGACCGAGGCTTGATTTCAATCTTCCGAGGCTTGAACCAGGATGCGCCAAGAAGCAGCATGATGGCTCCAGACACTTGAAGCAAACAAAATGGTTGGAAGGAAACTCCAGAAGGTTCGCTGATAGAGTGTCGTTTCCGTGGTCGAAACATATCTGAGCAAGAAAAGAGCTCAAATGAGAAACATGTTCCTTCAATTCTGCACCTCGCAAAACAGTAATCTATTTGTGCGCCCTCAGATGTTTGCATTTTCGTACCGATTCGACCAAGGGCGCGTGAAACATGAAGGCCACACCATCAATCCAGAGATCGCACCAACAGCTGAGTTGCTCCACGCACAAATCTTGGAGCTTCATGCCTCAGGGAAAGCAAAGGCACAATCAAAATCTGCGGCTGTAGTGTCTTGCTGGAAGCAGTCGGACTCCGAACCGAACGACCTGCATTGTTGACACATTTGTGCAGCCAAGATTCTGCATTCTCCAGAATCTTCACAACTTCATCGTGGCCCTTTTCTCGTGCAATGTCCAATGCAGTCCGGCCTGAGCGCTGCAATTGATGTTGATTGCACCACACTCATGGGTCTTGATGTCGTTTCAAAAGCCATATATTGAAGAATTTACTCGTAGAGATTTGTAGAGCGTCCAATGCATCGAATTCCGTCACTTTAAAACAAAACATTGTTGTCGTCATTCTTCACGCTAGTTATTCAAGTTGCTCCAAACGCTATTCACACCCCATGTTAACAATGTTGATTGGGCTGAAGTTCTATCTCCCAGAGACAAGCCCTCCTTGAACCCCAGGGCCAGAGTCCAGAGTTTGCCATTAACTTTCAGGGTAGCGTTCATAGACTGTGTTGAAACTTGTGGAAAGACTGCAGCTTCACATCACTTCTGCATCCCTTTGTGGCATTCGAAGTTGAAGGAGACCTTCAAATTCGAACTCCCAGACCAAAACAAATAGCTGTTTTCTCTGAAAACGATGGGTTTTGACATCAAACACCTGAAACTCTTACAATTCCTTGTTTTTTGTTTTTGGAAAGGCAATTGGATGTCCAGGGTGTTTTTCAATGTCTGAGGCTGAGGGTTGAGGTGAGCAAAGTGAAAGCTGCCACCGAAACCGCTGGAAATTACCCGCAAAACTCCCACAATTTTCCGCAAAACTCCTGCAAAACTCCCGCAAATGTCCGCAAAACTCCCGCAAATATCCGCAAAACTCCCGCAAATATCCGCAAATCCCAAAATGACGGAGAGCTAACATTTTCAGATTCTCAGGGTTTGTGGATGGCCCCCACTTGGCAGTGTCGCGCTGTGAAATGTCATGAAACACTTCAAACTCCTGAAATCACTGAAAAGCGGAAACTCCTGAAATTTTCCAGGAGAAATCTCCGGGCATTTGAAATGGTGCTTCTCACGGATATAAGCACGTAAGAAAAGTATTCCCGAGATGTTGCTTTCAAGTAAAATACCCTCAACACAAAGTCAACCGATTGGACGGTTCCTGTTCTAGTTCAGTCCAGGAGGGCAAAGAATTCCAATGAGAAAAAAACCAGAGAATCAGGTTATCCATACATGCCCATACAGCTTCGAGATGGCAAGTTCGGTGTTGTATAATTTCGCTCTGACGTCTTGACAAATATCTCGAACAAATGAGGATGTGTGTATGTAGTATGCACGCATCATTTTCATACAACATATTGCACATGCGGGGGCTGGATATGCGTTGTGCATGTTCACAGATACCATGGATCATATGATACATCATGATACATTTCTATCAACAAACAACATTTCAATCAACAAACATTCAGTGAGTCTCCATCCGTTGAGACGTCTCCTCATGCTGCTTCCATTATCTCAAGCAATGATGTCGAATGATGTCGAGAATGCCTGTCTACATGCGTACTGTGTCGCCGCATCTCCAATCACCTTCAGCCAACAACCCTAGTGCCTGAGGACCCTAAGACCCCTTGATGGCCTCCCGACCACAGGAAGTCTCAACGTTCAACAAACAAAACAGCCACCATAAAGTACTATAATAAGTATAGTAATACAATAGAATCAGATAAGAAAGCAAAAACCATCAAAAGCCCATCACATCTCCCAGTCGAGGCCCCCGGCCTCGGCCTTTGTTGTCTTTCACAGTCACCGAGGCCTTCGCCTCGAGGAGCAGCTTCACCACCTCCGCACGGCCGTTGTTCGCCGCAAAATGCAGCGGGGTTTCACCTCGGGCGAGCGACTGCCCCCAGAAATGTCCTTCTGATGCAAAGCAAAGCGAAAACAACGAAGCATGTGAAAAATGGAACAATCCATGAACGTCCCAAGTCTCCTAGAAGGCGCACATTGAAGGCTCCGTCAAAAGCTGAAAATGTCCCCAATTCAAATCCTTTCATTACTTTCAAAAATTCAAGTTATAGTTGTTTGAATTGAGTGATATCTGTTGTTTTTACAAATCCTGACCATGTGATGTGGTTGTTGATCCAAATTATTTCAACTGGAAACTGCTTTTTTTAAAGCCCTATAAAACCTACCAAACCCACCAAACCCACCCTACCATTTACAGTTCACATCATTTCACATCATTTCACATGTTGAATTCGATTTTTTTTGCACCCTGAAATCTCCCAAAGCACCGTGTATCCATCTCTTCAGGGCCGAGAGGCCATAGTCGTTCCTGGCGTCGACCTCGGCCCCCGCCGCCAGCAGCACCCGGCACATCTCCGCGTGGCCTTTGCCCGCCGCGACGTGCAGCACGGTGGAGTCGAGGCTGTTCGTCGCGGCCGCGGCGCCGGGCACCGTCCGCAGCAGGTGCCGGACCCCCCCGAGGCGGCCGTCGTAGGCCGCCGTGAGGATGTCGTTGTGGCCTCGGAGGGCCACGGGCCGCCCCGGGAGAGCACCGGAAGCGCCGCAAAGGCCACAATGGAGACCCAAAAAATCGTGGAACACGTCGAATGTTTTGAGTTTTGAGTCAACAACGAAGTGTATTGATGTGTATTGATGTGTATTGATGTGTACAACTTTGGATGAGGGGTGCTCAAAAAGCTATGAGTTGATGCAACTTTTTGGCCATGGAAGCGCCAGCTCGGAGTACGACTGTACATCCACACAGCATGGGCCAACTCTAACTTGATGTACTTGATGATTCAGGTTGGACCATGGTTGACTTTTGCTGATTCTCATTGCTAATTTTCATGGAAACCAATGCTTACTGATTTGATGGTGATCTACGCCCATCATTGCTGATCCTATCTCCGCGAGCAGAGGATCTTGCCTTGGATCTTTTTCCGGAAGCCCGATGGGACGGGCCACTTGGCAGGATGACTGCGGGTGATGAATCACAACCTGGAATACAAAGAGTATCTTCCCAAAGAGTTCGAAACATGTCAATTCTTCATAACTAGTACATATAGCATCATATAGTCCCGAAAAGCCACCCGGCAGACGTCTGAGAAGGCTACGGGAAGGCAAATTGCAGTCACTCCTAGCGAGGGCAGCCGTCCCATGTCCGTGCAGGAAACTAACAGTGGAGTTCCTGTCTGATAATCGGGTTTCGGAAATGACGCTTTGCTAGCATCCTAGTAAAAAAATGTGTCAAGGAAATCCAAGGGCATGGGAAGCTGCCCGAGACAAGTCTTTGAAGTCTTCAGCCTCTCTTCTCCAACATACTCCAATGTGAGCCAGCGCTTTGTAACCATGAGCTGCAGCAGGTTGAAAGAGATTTTAGGAATCCATGCCTCTGCATGTTACGAGTACTACGCGCACGTCTCAAATTCACCGAGGCGGTCTTGTGAACAGATTGGCGCAGACATCTGTGGACCGCGAGGGACCTGTTCTTATCGTCACAGCCAAGATTCAGCGTCCTCAAGTAGCCTCACGACTTCGGCGTGGCCCTCTTCTCTTGCACGATCCAAGGGCGTCCAGCCTGAGCGCTCCCAAGGCATGTGAAAGCCGAAGTCGTAACTTCTATAGGTGTCCAATCGCAATGCCCAGAGCCAGATTGACAAATTGATTTACAAAGCTTTTGTGCGTTTCATATACGCAACCCCGAAATGTTTGAGATCAACATGTAGAGACTCTTGCCTTAATCCTCCACCCCAAACAAGTTTGCAGAAGAAATGCCTTCAAAGCCTCTGCTTCCATATGTCAGGTGGGCTGAAGTTTCATCTTCGAAACGGAAAAAATTGATGAACAAAGGCAATCTGCTGAGAGCCTTCACCATACATGGAAATCAAGCGTACGTATCAAGAAGAAGATCAACACTGCTAGAAAGGAAACACAAAGCGTCCTTGAGAAGAGTACTTCTTTGAAAGGTGTCCATGTACATTACATCCACAACTTCCACTAGTATGTATTACTGCGTGGCAAAATGTATCAAAATGTAGCGTGTGCTCACTTACCATTTTGCTGCACTCAAAGGTTGAAGGAGCGAGCAGGCCACTTCACCCGACAAAACACAAACATGTAGGAAACAGGTTCTTTGGTTGATGTGATTCCAAGCATGTTCTTGTGAATGCTGGTATGCGTGGGCTCCAGCTGCGAAACATCTTCTTCTGAATTTAAAATGTCTTGTAAAGCCTTGTATCTATAAATCCTCTCCCCCTCATTTATAAACAACCCGCTTCTCAACATTTATGCACTCCTTACACATGTGAATGATCAACCGACCAAAACCAGCTCCCTCATCTGTTTTTATGCGATCCTTAAGACCTGCCCCGTAGAAAACGGATCCAACTTCAATTCTTTTCATGATTGAAATTATGGTTGTTTCATGTTGTTTCAATCGTGTGATATCTTGTGTTCTTTCAAATCCTGTCCATGTGTAATTGTTGGTGTAAATGATTTCAACTGGAAACTGCCTTTTTAAAAGCCCTATAAAACCTACCAAACCCACCAAACCCACCCTACCGTTTACATTTCACATCATTTCACATCATTTCACATGTTGAATTCGATTTTGTTTGGCACCCTGAAATCTCCCGAAGCACCGTGTATCCATCTCTTCAGGGCCGAGAGGCCATAGTCGTTCCTGGCGTCGACCTCGGCCCCCGCCGCCAGCAGCACCCGGCAGATCTCCGCGCGGCCGTTGCTCGCCGCCCAGTGCAGCGCGGTGCCGCCGCCGAAGATGCCGTTCTTCGCGGCCCCGGCCACAGCGGCCACAGCGCCGGGGTTCGTCCGCACGATGTGCCGCACCGCGCCGAGGCGGCCGCGCTCGGTCGCCCCGGTGGCAGGGCCGAGGCCACAATGAGACCCAAAAAATCTTTAAAAGAAGACTTGAGCTAGAATTTACTGTAAGTAATCACAATAACCTCATGCAATCAGTCTGACTCCTCTGAATTTGTTGGCTCAACAACTATGTGTATTGTATATGGTTTGGATATGCTTGAATTGTATAGAGCGAAGACTGGGAGAAAATAGAAACAATATGAAACATCTGATTTTGAGGTCAGACGGAATAGGATGGGATATGATGGGATATGATGGGATATGATGGGATATGGTGGGATATGGTGGGATATGATGGGATATGATTCATATGATGGGGTATGATGGGATATGATGGGATATCGTTTCAGAATTAGTTTGGTAAATTCGTGCAATGTGTGTCGAGATGTGTCGAGAAAGTGCTGACCATGCGGGGAGCAGACCCGGGATCAACTGCTGAGAGCCCAGCATTCTGCCGCTTCTTTCTCATCCTCTGCTGCCTGGTTTACCTCAGCTGCCAAGTGAACAGACACAAAACTCACCGGTGAATTACAAGTGTTTTCATTGACTTTCTGGAAACTTGTTTAGGGAGGTGGTCTCATGCTGAGGATCCACCACTTCATGAAGCATGTTTGCCTTCATTATCCACGTGCAATGTGACAGACATAGACATAGGCACAAATGGTCCTCCAGGTCGGGTCTCGACAAATGCTTCTGAACATGCAATGCTGCACAGCATGCTTTTTGCCCCGCCATCCCAAAACACGAAATCAGTATGGTGCATGTTGAAGCATTTGAACACATCATGGGCATGCACTGCAATGCGTTGGTTGTATTGCTTGAGCTGGGGATGCTTATGATGGAATTATTGCAATGTCAGAATGGGTTGACTCGTTCTTGACTTGTTCTTCTTGCAACTTGTTCTTCTCTTTCTGCGAAAGAGCTTAATCTTGTTTGAATTTGAAGGCCCCCAACCACTGACAGGTGAACTACTGTCACATTGCTCCTGTCACATGCCAGGCCGCTGCAACGACCGTCAGCGTTGTGCCAGGCATGACGTTTTCTTCTGCCAGCATCTTCTCTTCATCCCTTGGCAAATACGGAAAGGTACTCTTGGACGAGCCAAGCTCTTGTTCCAGAATTTGTGATCTTGATTCAAGAGACCTTCATTTTGTTTGCTGTTGCACTGGTATGAACATCCGAATCATAAATTACATGCACATGTACTATTTGATACTATTTTCAAGTTGCAATACCTGGGAATATCGGAATACAGTATCTCATTCAAATCCACTGTCAAAATTTTCTACGTAACACGTTCTAATCTGAGTCATTCTCCAGAGGACGCTGTCATTCTTAGTCCTTCGCCGAACGAGCCTTTCCACGCCTGTATTTTCCTGGACTTAATCGGACTTTCCCAGACTTCATCGCTGCACCGACATTTGCCATTCACCGTCCAACAATTTGACGAACCTACACAAAGTCATTGAGAAAAAACTCCTTTTTCTTTTTTCTAAATGGCAGAATTTGCCAGATATCTCAACAACATTACGGATGTTGCAGAAAGGCCCATGGACCCAGTATGAGTTTCGCTGCTGCCACAACGTCGTGTTTTAGGTCTGGTTGCATGTCCGATTGCATCCTACTGCAAACTTAAGCAAGTGCAACATCAATGAAACAGGCGAAAGTTTAGAAGAGTTCTTTGCAGCCCAAGCAGCAACGGCTCCATGTCGGGACCAATCAAGTGCTTGATGGCAATATCCAGCTTTTGCCTCGGGTGTCCAACTCAACTGTGGGGCACTGCAGGTTGCAACCGATCCCCTGCTCTTCTCTCATTTCGTAACGGAAGTGTGTGAGCAGCGCCAGAAACTGACTGCGCCTGCTTCATTCTGCGTCTAAGTTGATATTCCCTGGCCTCTTTGAAAATAATTGAAACTTCGATAAAACAAGTATACCGTATACCACATTATACCACTCTAAATAGGAAGTACAACCGAGCATTGAAGGCCATGCAAATGCCTTGGGCATGTTCTTCCTCGGCTCCTGTTTGACAACTATTGCACGTAGCACAACCAGTAAGAGACACCTACGTAGCAGAAGGAACATCAAGACAGAAAACACCAAAACAGTGTCGGAGAGAATACAAAGTCGCCAAAGACAAGCCAGGACCAAACCATCCAAACCCCACATGATATGCTGCACGCCTAACTTGCTAAGGTGCTGAGCTTCTTCTTTCAGCTGTCGGATAGTCCGGTCTTGCAACCACAGGCCTGAGATTCCGAAAAAGCAAAAGAGAGTGGAGGTATCAACACAATCCACCGATGCAGCCGTGTAGGGCACCAACCGGGTTATCACATCTGATGCCATTTAATTCGGAGAACAACATCGATTCATGAATTTGCAAGTGTACTTAACTCTTGAAAATCGACAGTAGCCACTTCTTTGCATGTCAACAGCAGAGATTCTACATGCTTACACTCGCTTACACCATCTTACACCTTGCATGGACAAAGGGAGGTGTATCCATGGGGCGGCCGAGTCACATTCACAGTCTTTGCCACTCAGCAGAGCCACGAAAACCTGGCCGCTTGGCTCATGCACTAGCTTGCTAGCTAGCTAGATTCTGCTGAATTTGAAGCGGTTTAGATGCGTTCAGATTGAATTTGATGGCAGACCACGAGAATTTGCACTCGCAAACACACGGTCCAACCAGCCAGTTCCCGAGTATACCTGTGTCAGCACAATTTCAGCACTACTACAGGCACAAAAATAATGAACAACTGAACCTTCTGACATATTGAACACGGTTTTGGCATGGGACTGGCTCCCGCAAACCCATGACCTTCTTGTCATCGCCGTCCTTTGCAAGGTCGTGAGGTGTGGTGCCTTGCAACACAACTCAGCTCCGAAAGCCAAACATCTGCAGCACCGAGCCAGAACAGAAAAGCCCACAGATCCCACAGGAACTTCATGATTTCATGCTCTTTCGCTCTTGCGGCGAGGTAAAAACATGTCCACGATACTGTTGCACGATTCCGAAAATCACTTGGTTGCATGCAATTCCTGCAATTTGCTCTGGATATGTGCAGGATTCAAATTAGTTAAAAGGTGAGGCCCTGAAAGGTGAGATCCTGAAATCGAAAGACTGTGAGACATGAGACTTGGACCATCGTGAAAGGCCGCACTTTGACAGAGTAATGTTTCTACATTGACATGAAAGAAATATAATTTCATGTCTTTCAACCTGAACAATCTCAGCGCGAAGCACGGCGAGGGTTGGATCACAATCTCATTTGGAGCGAATGAGTGGCCAAGCACTGCTGTGTCTCAGGGCAGTGCACAAATTATGTAATGTAAAAGGAAATCTCTATGCCAGGAAATACTTTTCAGAAAATTAGCTTTCTGATTCAAAATACAGAATCAAAGACCACCATAGACTGCTTGTTTTGCTTTCAAGAGATTTGCGTTTTCAAGAGAAACCAACACCTCCAATTCTGCGCCCACTTCTTAGGCAATCCGTTGACCCTGATGAACCTACTGGTACAGCTAATACTTCAGAACTCCAGCAGACAAATCAAGACATCTTAAGGATTCTTAAGGTCTGAAAAGTCAAGACATCTTGACATCTTAAGGTCTGAAAATTCTGAAAAGTGTCCGTTTCAGCCGACAATCAGGATCATACATTCCAACCAAAAATTCTAAGACGCTCCTCCCGCGGAAACAGCCCCTGCCACCAACCATCAACATCTCCGTGGCCTGCATGACTCACCAGCTCTTCGGGGTCCTGGCACACCGAAAACAAGAACTAGCAACACCTGCAATATGCACTGTACCCTTCTGGTATTTGGGATATCACTTTGTCCGAGATCTTCACACTTGAGTGTGATTGGAGATCAAGGTTTGCACTTGGAGGCATGGGGCCCAGCTAATTCCTGTGCGCAAGCAGCACTTGTGAAGAGACGTTGAACGCAGTTTTGCCAAGGGACTGACACCGGCAAGGCCATCAGCTTATGGTCGTCTCTTTTACGAGGTCATGAAGTGTCACGCCTGCAACACGAATCAACGAGGCCTAACACTACCAGGTTGTTGAAGACTTTTGGATATGTTTGGCATGTTGCTGCCCACGCGATCTGGAGCTGATGTGGTTCTGGTTTCGGAGTTGTAGTACCAAGCTCAGAAGAGTGCACCCCTTCAAATTTAACTGAACTTTGCAAGGTCAACGAAGTTCATATGAAATGCGTGGAATTGATTTGTTCATTGAAAATGCACTGAGAAAACATGGGGAGTGTGGACGAGGCTGCTGCATGATACAAGATTTCAATAGATTTCATGGTTGGACTGAAGTGGGTAATTGCAAGTTTTGGATCGCCCACAGAAACACTCGTCCAAATACCTACAAACTCCTCTAGGCAGAAAAAAGTGCCTAACCTGCAGGTGGGCGTTTATTTCTGCCGATTCCCAGAATAAATGCCTAGGCCCAAAAAAAGCCGAGGCTGATAAATTTTTGTATGGTCTTGTCACGTTGTTCAGTGCAGAAAAATGTTTCGAACAAAAATTCTGCCAAATTCCGCTTTTTCCGCCTAGATTCCGGGTTTTTCCGCCTAACTTCCGGGTAAAAATGCCTAGGCACAAAATGATGTCGGAGCACAAAAAACATCTTGAGATAAAAATGCCTACATCAATATAAATCTGCCGAGTTTTGCAAACTTCCAGGTGAAAGTGCCTATGCGGCTGCCTAGGCGCCGAGGGCAGAAAAAAGTGCCCAAGGGTTCTTCTAGGTATGAGTTTGGCGCAGAATGTGTGATGTTGGGCCTATGTTCTTTACACTTGACCGATTCCGCCATTGGCTTACACGGCACCTCTGTGAGACATCTCTTTCTGCCCATATCATGCAAGGTCGTGGACACTGCCCGCATAGTTTAGGTCGGGGAAGACAACAAGATTGAGGTGGGACGCTGATAACTTTCAAGAGTTTTCTTTGCGGATATCCAAGTTCTCAACTTTGGAGAAGGGTTCAACAAGTCGAGGCCGATGGCCAGTGTGCGACAAGTGTCTGCAGGCCGCGAGAGTTTGGGTGGCTCCAAATGACGCTCTACAAAATTTCTTCAAGACTCCACCCAACACATCATCACAACGACGTTCCGCGGATTTGTGGTTGAATTGAGCGAAGGTTTAACATGGTTCAAACATGCACAATCCAATGAACGCAATCATCAGATTCTTTGCTTTTTCAATGAGAAGGCACCCATGTCAGGATGTTCAAGACCGTTTTAAATGACAGCGTCATAAAGGCTGCTCAGAATGGCAAACAGAATGGTAGCAAATAAAAACATGTTCTGCGTTTTCTAACAGTCGACATATTCATACCTTTAGGATCCTTTAGGCACAATAAAACACCTCATTGCCCAGCTCAACTATTGTCAGACTTTCAGCATGTGTAGGCCAAGGCAAGTGCGTTTCCAGCCTGAAAAGTTGGAGCCAGTCGCGCAGCCATGCAGCAGCGGGAGGTTCGTGTTCGGTGGGCAAAACCAATGGACCAATCCAAATGAGAGGGGACCTGAGCAATTCCAGCATGGAAACTGACAACCCTGTGAATTTGTCCCTGTCAAATGGGCTAGCAAGCTGGCAAGTTCGTCACCTGCACATGGCGACTGAGGCTTGAACCAGGATGTGCCAAGAAGCAGCATGATGACTCCAGACACTTGAAGCAAACAAAATGGTTGGAAGGAAACTCCAGAAGGTTCGCTGATAGAGTGTCGTTTCCGTGGTCGAAACATATCTGAGCAAGAAAAGAGCCGTAACTTCTCATGATTGGGGGCCTCTCCAAAATCATAAAGAGCCGAAATGAGAAACATGTTCCTTCAATTCTGCACCTCGCAAAACAGTAATCTATTTGTGCGCCCTCAGATGTTTGCATTTTCGTACCGATTCGACCAAGGGCGCGTGAAACATGAAGGCTGCACCATCAATCCAGAGATCGCACCAACAGCTGAGTTGCTCCACGCGCAAAGCTTGGAGCTTCATGCCTCAGGTAAAGCAAAGGCACAATCAAAATCTGCGGCTGTAGCTGTGTCTTGCTGGAAGCAGTCGGACTCCGAAACGAACGACCTGCTCTTGTTGACACATTTGTGCAGCCAAGATTCTGCATTCTCCAGAATCTTCACAACTTCATCCTTGCGCCGTCTTCGTGCATCGTCCAATGGAGTCTGGCCTGAGCGCTGCAATTGATGTTGATTGCACCACACTCATGGGTCTTGATGTCATTTCAAAAGCCATATATTGAAGAATTTACTTGTAGAGATTTGTAGAGCGTTTGATGTATCGAATTCGGTCACTTTAAAACAAAACATTGTTGCCGTCATTCTTCACGCCAGTTATTCAAGTTGCTCCAAACGCTATTCACACCCCATGTTAACAATGTTGATTCGGCTGAAGTTCTATCTCCCAGAGACAAGCCCTCCTTGAACCCCGCCAGAATCCAGAGCTTGCCATTAACTTTCATGGTAGCGTTCATAGTTCATAGACTGTGTTGAAACTTGTGGAAAGACTGAAGTTTCACATCACTTCGGCATCCCTTTGTGGCATTCGAAGTTGAAGGAGACCTTCAAATTCGAACCCCCAGACCAAAACAAATAACACATTTGAAATGGTGCTTCTCCCGAATATAAGTACGTAAGAGAAGTATTCCCGAGATGTTGCTTTCAAGTAAAATGCCTGCCTCAACACAAAATCAACCGATTGGACAGTTCTTGTTGTACGAGTAGATCAGTCCAGGAGGGCAAAGAATTCCAATGACAAAAAAAACAGAGAATCAGGTTGTCCATACATGTCCATACAGCTTGGAGATGGCAAGTTCGGTGTTGAAAAATTTCGCTCTGGCGTCTTGACAAATATCTCGAATGAATGAGGATGTGTGTATGTATTATGCACGCATCATTTCATTCAACGTATTGCACATGCGGAGGCTGGATGTGCCTTGTGCACATTCACAGATACCATTGATCATATGATACATCATGATACATTTCTATCATTTTCTATCAACAAACATTCAGTGAGTCTCCATCCGTTGAGACGTCTTCTCATGCTGCTTGCGTATGCTTGCGTTGTTTCAAACAATGCTGTGTCTTGAGGATGTCGTAGAATGTCAATCTAAATGCGTACTGTATCTCCGCATCTCCAATCACCTTCAGCTAAACAACCCTAGTGCCTGAGGACACTAAGACACCTTGACTGACTCCTGACCACAGGAAGTCTCAACGTTCAACAAACAAAACAGCCACCATAAAGTACTACAATAAGTATAGTAATACAATAGAATCAGATAAGAAAGCAAAAGCCATCGAAAGCCCATCACATCTCCCAGCCGAGGCCCCCGGCCTAGGTCGTCTTTCACAGTCACCGAGGCCTTCGCCTCGAGGAGCAGCTTCACCGTCTCCACTTGGCCGTTGCCCGCCGCCCAATGCAGCGGGGTGCGACCTCGGGCGAGAGACTGCCCCCAGAAATGTCCTTCTGATGCAAAGCAAAGCGAAAACAACGAAGCATGTGAAAAATGGAACAATCCATGAACGTCCCAATTCTCCTAGAAGGCGCACATTGAAGGCTCCGTCAAAAGCTGAAAATGTCCCCAATTCAAATCCTTTCATTACTTTCAAAAATTCAAGTTATAGTTGTTTGAATTGAGTGATGATATCTGTTGTTTTTACAAATCCTGACCATGTGATGTGGTTGTTGATCCAAATTATTTCAACTGGAAACTGTTTTTTTTTTAAGCCCTATAAAACCTACCAAACCCACCAAACCCGCCCTACCGTTTACATTTCACATCATTTCACATTTTGAATTCGATTTTTTTCGGCACCTTGAAATCTCCCAAAGCACCGTGTATCCATCTCTTCAGGGCCGAGAGGCCGTCGAAGTCCCTGGCGTCGACCTCGGCCCCCGCCGCCAGCAGCACCCGGCAGATCTCCGCGCGGCCGTTGCTCGCCGGCCAGTGCAGCGCGGTGCCGCCCCAGCGGTCCTTCGTGGCCACGGCGCCGGGCACCGTCCGCAGCAGGTGCCGGACCCCGCCGAGGTGACCGCGCCCGGCCGCCACGAGGATGTCGTTGTCGCCTCGGAGGGCCACGGGCCGCCCCGGGGCACCGGTGGAAGGGCCGCAGAGGCCACAACTGAGACCCAAAAAATCGTGGAACACGTTGAATGTGTTGATTTTTTTTTGAGTCAACAACGAAGTGTATTGATGTGTATTGATGTGTATTGATGTGTATTGATGTGTATTGATGTGTATTGATGTGTATTGTATGGCTTGGATATGCTTGGATTGTATATAACGAAGACATACGAAGACTATCGAAAATAGAAACATCATGAAACATCTGGTTTTGAGGTCACTTTTCCAGCTGTTCAACTTTAACATGTTATCATCTCAAACCATCTCAAACGTATGATCCAAGGCCCTTGGCATCTTAGCGTCACATGTGGAGCCAGGCCCTGGATCCAATTTTCCAATTCCTCTTGCTCATAGGGCACTGGGGTCACTTGGCGTCTCAAACTAGTCTTGTCAGGTTGTACTCCATCTATGACATCTACGTATGCAAGCTGCGAGTGTTACCATCTTCTTCGTGTCAAAGCGATGACTGTATATAGTACAGATATGTACAGATAATGTGTGTATGTGGATTGTATCAGTTGTATGGTAATTGGATGTAATTGGTGTGTGGTGGCATCATGGCATTTGCAAGGGATCAAATGCCTCTGCCAAAACTAGATCCAATTGTATTCACAGCCCCTCTGATGTGGAATTGTGGATCATACAACTAACGCACACCTCCAAATACAGAAGATGTCTCAGTGAGGTTGCGCGGCTTCCATTGTTTCCATGTTCGATCTGCTCTATCGTGTCATCATCTCCACGTGATAATCTCAAATTGAAAATCTAAACTGGTTAGAGGCATGGCATTGTGAGACTCAGAAACGGGTCACGGAACTGTTGCAAAAAAGTGTCCGAAGATCTCAACTAAGTCTATATTCACATCTGAATACATCTCAACCAACTTGCACTCAATCCGTATTTGCCTGCTGTTCAACGCTATGATTTTATAAAACTTTATAAATCATATCTCGCATCTCAAAGCGATGATCTGCAAGATCTCAACCTCTAAGACCCCAAGATATCCCAAGATCCTGTAAGATCCTGAAGAACCTCTCCAAGACCCTGACATCTTGCAGCTTCCTCTGCATCGGCAGCTTCTTGGGCTTCTCGGGCTTCTCGGACTTCTTCAGCCTGCCGCTTGGATGGGCAACATCGCAAGAAACTCACACGGAGGGTCTTGGGCACAGCAGCAAACAGCATGTTCTACATGAAAAACAAGTGCCCCCATATCAAACCTCTCAAAACTTCAAAGACAGTGTACAGTGTGAGACACGATACTTCCGCACCTCCAAGGATGCTACCTCTTCCTCAGCTTTTCCAGTGGGTGATCGAGGGTCAAACTGCAGCTGTGAGATCGGCTCCTTGATGTCAATGACATCGGCGTCCCACACAGATGAATCCTTGATCTCCACGACCAACTTGTCACCGGGCTTGTCACCCGCCTCAGGTGCAGTTGTGGGGTCTTGACCTTCTTCCAACATTGGCTTTGAAGGTGGCACAGCATCTGGCTTCAGAGGATCTCTTTGGATCGCCCTGGCATCTTCTCTTCGCGATGAATCTTCCTGCGAGGCCTGAATTGCCAACTTCGATGGCAGCTGCACTTTCGTCAAGGCTTCAGCAGCAGCAGTGGTGGTCTCGGCCATAGCTGTGGATTCATTGAAGGTATCACTTTTGAATTTTGTGACCCCCAAGAATTCCAGCCAACCTCCTCGGAGGAGCTGGTTCACAATCACTGCCTGAAGCTGCGCCCGAGTGATTGCTTGATATATGTTTGAGCGCCCCACCTGGTTTGCACTTTGGTCACCAACTTTTTGATCCAGACCAATGCACACCACCATGAGTGACTCCAGTCCCTTTGCATTCTCCACCGTGTCCAGCACTATCAGCTCTGCATTGTCTGCATGTGTGGCCTGCTTCACTTTGACGTTTGGGAGCATGCGTAGCGACTCAGTAAACGATATCAGCTTGAAGTTTCGCCCTGCAAGGCGTGCCGTCAAGAAGTGTCTTTGCAAGGCATCTTGGAACTTCTCCAGAAAGTCAGGGTTGGGCACCAAAAGGGCCAAGCGATTGTGGAAGCTGAGTCCAGCATATATGCGCATCACATGAAACAATGCAGACACAGTATGTTTGGCATAATCTTCAAAGACATGTGCATCAGACTCGAAGAGGAAAGCCTTCAGGGGAGGCCCAGCTGGGCATAAGGAAGCAATCTGCTCTTTTTCTGCCACACTTGCTTGAAATGCAGCTGCACCAGCCACTATCCTTTTCGTACTGCGCACCACTTGTGTCAGGCTGATCTCCTTCGCTGGTGGAAAATGCACTGCACCAGATGAGTTTTGGGATACACTCGACAAGAGCAACACTTGTCGTGGTGCCTCAATCTTCTCTTCCAGAAAAGTGTGGCTCTCATCTATACAGAAAAAATTATGTGCCTCATCGATGATTGTTAAGAGAAATCGCTTTTTGCTGTTGGGCAACGGAATCCAGTCAAAACGGTCGCCTTTGATACGCAAGCTCAGAAAAGCTTGGCTTTGGGGTTCCATCAACACAATGCGCCTCAACAACTTGTGAAGCTGCCCGCGGTTTGAAGAGCTTTGAGCAAGCCACCGCACGAAGTACAGGCCAAGGGCAATGGAAGGTGCCAGGAAAAAGACTTGTCCATCGGGATTGTTTCTGAGCTTATCTAATGCACACTGTGCAGCTACGAACGTCTTCCCAGCTCCTGCAGGAGCCGACATTATTATGGGTTGAACGACTGGATGCCTCAAATACCCGAAGGTACCGGACACCGCAGCCAACGGGACATGATCAATTCATGTTTTCACGCACAGTGGCCCTGACCCGGGCCATGTGGTGAAGAACCGCTCTATCATAGGCATCACACCCACGTGTGGGCCAAGCAAGACGATTTTGCAATTCATCTTCAGGGACCTCAGGGCGGCCGGAAGACAACTGTTCGGCGGAGCAATGCCAGGAGAGATGTTCCCAGACAGGTGGGATTTGCTCACCGCAAAAGGGACATTGTTCCCTCACTTCGTGTCCACGCATCTTATCATAACATGCCGTGGAATGCGCAGAACCAAGCATTACGGCCCTCTGATGACTATCACACGTGAGAGAGAACAACTTGCGGGCATCGGAAACACGACTTTCCTCATACGGCACATCAAGCAAATAATGCCTATCACGGCGGTTCTGCTTTTTCCAAAGGGCAAATTGCACTCGGCGCCAACTTTCTCTCACCTTGTGCTCGGTGAGTTTCACAACAGCTTCATCTGGATTGGATAAATCGACATGACCCAAATCCTCATGTGCAAACATCCATGGACCGCGAAATTCCCAGTTCAGCTCTCGCATGCGTGCGCAAATGAAACTCTGCCAGCCTCCAGGTCGTGGCATCCTTCGCCAAGGGGCACGAACTTGGCGCATGGTCCGAATGGAAGACATGGTGGCCCAAAACTCAGCATGATACATATGACCTACAAGCAGGTTGAAAAGAGGTCTCGAAGCGTTACCTTGCAGATAGGAAATGGCATGCCATGCCTTTCGAAGCGAAGGCAACTGTGACTGCGGCAATCGTTCAAACCAAGCGCCCCAGGTGGCGAGTGAAATGATTCTGGACCTGTACAAAGACATCCTGATATCGCGGGCAACCGGCAATTTCTGCAAACGGTGAGCGGCAAACACTGCTTCTTGCAAACGGTTTTCAAGAACAGGGGAAACAATAAGGTCACTTTCCTTAAAGTCAATACCTAAGACCCGAGTGGCCGGTCGGAGATACTCACCAAACCCTGCGTCATTGATCTCTTGCTTTTGTTGCGCAGTGCAGGCAACTAAACGCATTTTTTGAACGTTTTCATGGAGACCCAAAGTGGCACTCCAGCTGCGCCATCTATGGATGCCAGCAATTAAACGTGGAACATTAGGCGCGCTCAAAGCGCGATCATCAACGTATGCAACCTGACGCAAGTCTGGAATGGAAGACACATCATGAAGGGGCCCAATGAGCAACATGATAAGAGCCAGAGGTGCAAAGGCATCACCTTGCGGCATGGAGGTCTGGACATGCTCCGGCGTTGGGTGCACAGCTTTCCCCAAGCACAGCCATCGCACTTGATGACCCCATACAAACATCAAAATGTTAGCCCACTCATCTGGCAACCCTTGCAGTTGCATGTTTTCAATGGCCAAACCTGGGTGGACAAAATCAAAACATTTGGAGAAATCTAAAGAAGCAAGAACTTCCTGGTTTTCAAACGCTTCATTGAGTTGCCTCCATGCCGTGGCAACCCCCCGGGATTTCAAGCCTCCATGGCACTGCTCGGGGACCCGAGACGCAATCCATTCCTGAACCTGTGGGGTCCTCACATAAGATGAGGAGACCAACCGAAGAAAAATGCTTTCAACTGCAATAGGCCGCAAAGACCCTACAGTCCCACCGTCATCCTTTCTTAAATGAACCTGACGAACCTGCAGCCATGCCTGTGGGAATTGTTTTAACTGAGACCAATGCAAAACCAAATCACGGTAGTGATCCCAAGCAACAAGCGGGAAATGGCAAACTTCGCTGCCGGACCAACCGTCACATCCGGCTGCAGACCCCGAGGCTCTGAGAGCGGCCTGATGGATGAGGGCAGCATCTGGCATCCAATCAGTTTGGGGTCCAGCCAGGGCTTCCATTGTTCTAAATTCCGGGGGTAAGTGTGGAACGAGGTCATCACGTTTCCAAATACGCTGCCAAAAAGAACGAATACAATCAAGGGTTTGCGTGATCGTGGCGCAAGAATCTTCGGAAACAGAGCGTGGTGTTGGAGGTTTGTGAGGCTTCATCCACCGGGTCACCTCTTTGCCCCCCTGGCGCATTCTGGTACGCCACTCGGTCAGCCTTTGGTTCTTGGACTTCCTGTTTTCAAGCGCAATGCGTTGTTCAAACACTTCAATAGCGTGGTTCCAAGACCCCCAAAGCTCATTGTATTCAGACGGCCAAGTCGACCATAATTTTTGCAAAAGCTTTTTGTCTCCCTGGGACTTGGCTAACTGTCGCTTCACTTCATAGAGACGACCAAGCACATTAACAAGTTTTCTGGCAGGGAACGTATTGACCTGGGGGCGTTCAGCCTTGATCACACGAGGCAAATTCCCGCGCGCATGGCCTGGCCTAGGCACGGGCTGGCCACACAAGTGCAATGCTTCACGCATGCTCTTTTCAGCAAACTGGTGAAAATATTCCCAATCTTGGTCGGGATCCTGAGAAAAACATGGCACGTAAGCGGCCCATTGTTCTGCAAGCACGGCCCGCCATTGCTCAACAGGCACTTCCGGAGGACATTCATAGTTAGGCCGCCAAGCGAACCTCCACGTATCAGTCTGGAAAATGGGCAAGCGCAATCTAAGCCAAAACATCTTGTGATCAGAAATCTTACATTCACTGTAACGCGGGCAATCAGCAAAACCGTACCCGCCGCTGAGAATTCCGTAATCAAGACATCTTTTACCTTCGAACCGGCTAGGCACCCATTGATCAGGATCCGTGACAGCCAGAACACTGCCATTCAAGAAAATGGATGCGGCGTTGTCATCAGGAGTTTCGTTCCAATCACCTACCCAAAGTGCAGGTATCTGCCTGCGTTGTGCTTCTTCAGTGACCGTAGCAACATATTCCAAAAATTGCAAACCATCAAGTTGGCTTGGCCGACGCCAAACTGAGGAAAGTAGGCACGATTGAAGATCCAAAGTCATGACATACCCTTCATCGCAAGCCAGTGTGTCCCAGATGCCTCCTCTGAGATGCTCTCGCAATGCAACCAAAAGACCACCTCGGTAAAATTCACGTTTAAGTGTGCGAATAGGTTTGGCCGGAATGGTCCAACACTTGTACCCATGTTTCTGAAGCCTTTCAACATACTGGGAGCCTTGACGAGGCTCGAAGTCAGGCTCTTGAAGACATAAAACAGAAGGCAAGTTACCCTCATCCTGAAGCAAGTTTAGGCCCCTCCAAGCATTGCACGATCCACGGCAATTCCACGAGAGAATCCAGTGGTCAGGATGGCCTGGGCCTGGATGGGGGTGAATATTCTCGGCAGTCAAATCGCGTTTCCATGACTTAGGCGGCCACTTCTTGCGCGACTTTTTCTTGGCACTAGCCCAAGCATCATCAAGCTTCCTACGCTCGGTAGCACTCAAACGCCAAGCCTTGTGCAGCGCCTCTTGGCGCTCTTTGGGAGCCTGACGCCAGCATTTTTGGCGACCAGGCATGGCTAACCACTCGGCACGAGCAGTCCGCCCGCCACAAGGACCTGCAGCTCTCACGGACTTCTCAGTTTTCCAGTAACCAGCACAAATGGAACAAGCATGCTGAGCCATGAAGAAAATAACTTTTTTCGACCCACCAGCCAATTTTTTCGTTCCAGTAGTACGTCTCTGCACTTGGGATAAGGAGTGTCCTTGCTCCTTGGCAAACTTGTTGAGTTGCACATACATCTGGCGATGCTTCAGCTTCCAAGGCAAAATGCTTCTGTGAGGTACATCAGATGACACGCTTGCTCTCTTGCAAAGGCGAAGAATGGAGTCGCCTCTGGTGGCCCCTTTTGGGGCCTTGGCGCAGGAGCGCAAATGAGCAACGATTGATGCTTTCTGATGTGTCTTAGGCAAAATGGGGAGGGTGCCCATGCAAAAACCACAAGTCCAAGAAACAGCAGCATGAGTGGGCCCATACGATACGGCAGTAACCGGAGCCCTGTACTGATCAACAGCCTTTTTAAAATTGGTGGTTGGGGTACCACGATGCGTACGCCTAATGTGATCCGTACGTCTTTTTGAAACGATGCATGCTTTGTCAGTGAAAGAGACGTTGCAAATGTGACATGTCCACGTGATTTCCCGGTCGCGCCCAGTGGCAACAGACGCAGAAGCTGATGCGGCAGATGGGTTGGAACCACATGGCTCGGCTTCTGATTGCTCGGTCTTTTGACGGCTCGGTTTGGCCGTTGATGCAAAATCAGTCAGACATGCACTCCGTTTGGCAGGGGTGCTCTGGGCAAAATCGGTCAACCTTGGGCTTGGCCTGCTGGATTTGGGAGTTGCAAATTGTGAAAGGCAAATAGAGGCATTGTCGGCAGCCAAGCGTGCCTTCTTTGCGGCCCCGCGGTAACCCTTGGTGCCACCGTCTTCAGCATTCTGCCACAGGGCCTGAATATCCGCGTCTGAAGGAACAATAAGCTCATAATGTTCATCCTTGTACCAGAGACAGACAACATCCTTATCGCCATGACTATTAAAAGCATGGACAACATTGTCCTTGGCATGCACAACAAGTACAGGTCGGCGCATGGCTTCGCCATATGCTTCGATTTCACAATATCCCGCCCAAGCTTTATCTTTTTCAAGGGCTTGTAAATAATCGTCAAACCCACCCTCCATGGGAATGTTGCTCGGGCTTAAACCGTCCCAGAAATCCTCGTATTTCTTGAAGTGTTTGGTCATGTAGGCAACAACAAATGCACGCACCTGCCTGTGGCTGCGGGACTTACTTGGGGTAGACTCCGCCTGAGCTAGACAGTAAAACAAGCAATTCCCTTCCCCAGGGTTCGGAACTTTTTGAAGCCTCTCGGGCACTTTCATCCTCTTTTTGTCATGACCAGTTTTTTGCGGGCTGGTCAACATGGCCTGGTCTTTGCGTTTGGTGCCCTGGACATGCATGGGCTCATCCTCAACATCACTTGCATCTGGGACGCTAATCAGACTGACATCCATAGCTTCGTTACCGCGATCATCCTTGGAGGGTAATGGAGGTAGACTACTTTTCGGTAAGGCAAGCGTGGTTGCAAAGTCAGGCACTTCAAGCTTGGATTTGTGCTTGCCTTTTCCTTTGCCTTTACCCTTACCTTTTTTGTGAAATGCATCTAGTGAAAAGAGCGCATCATTTTCTGCTTTCAACGGCTGGACATTTCCTGGCGCACGTCGTTTGGACTGCTTAACTAAAAACAGATCTAATGGTGGCTCATTGCACGTCTCGTCCGCATCATAATGGATTTGCATTTGATCACGGTCATCATTTCTCATGCCTTTGAAAACCCAAGCAGTGCCACCACGACGGCGTTGCTTTGCTAAAATATCAATTTCAGAGAAACCTGCTTCAACCAGAGTTTCTTCCACATTTTCAAAATCCCAACCAAACGGCACTGTCTCAACCCGCCAAACACTAGAAGTGGGTTTGAGCCGCTCATCGTCTGGTTTGACCCTGAGAGCCAGCTGTACACGACCCCTAGCCATGCCAAAAGGACCCGAATCATCCCCGTGCTTCATGAGATCTTTGATATCTCTCACTTTCTCCTTTTGATGGTCTGTCAAGTCTGAGAGGTTTAGCAGTTCTCGCTCAAAAACCTTGCAAAAGTGCGTCTTATCCACGTGCACTTGCCACTTCTTCAAAGATTCATTTATGCGCGATTCCAAGTCACTATTCAAAACTACATTCCGTACATGCTGGAGAGACGCAATGTTGTCGATCCCAAGTCTGAGAGCGAGCGAAGGTGTGCCGTCTGGGAATACAAAACCCTGATTTGTCACGATCCCAAGATCTGTTGATAATGAGTCTTTCACCAGGTCCACGAAGTTTTCGCGCCCAACTTCTGCAAGCATCGCCTGAATCAAATCTGCATGCCTAACCCGATCTGTAACAAAAATGTGCCACTTCGTTTGGGACTCTACGGTCCATTTTGCCTCCTCGGGCTTCTCTGGTATCCTCAAGGGAACATCGAGTAAAGTACCTCTGCACCACTGCTTGCCGTCCCACGCATCAACTTTAGCGCCAACTTTGAACTCTTCCTTCAGGAAATGGCTGACATCGACATGGTCATAATTCCAAGCCTCTCCTTGCTGCTGCCTCATCTGCTCCAAGTATGCGATTTCGCACTTTTGGCTCCCACCGCAGCCAACTCCATCCCAAAGATTCACTCTGTTCAAATCCTCAAAAGAAACTATACCTTTGCCAGTCTGCGCAGGGAAAAACACTACCTTGAGACGTTGCTTCAACCTCACGGCTTCGGCCACCTGCTTCTTCCACGTGTGGAACCATTCGCATCCCCAGGAGGCAACTCTGCCACTGTCCTCCCAAGCTTGTCGTGCTTTCTCTTCAGCTTCTTGTTTGTCTTTGTCGCTGGCATCTGATCGAACCACAACAGTCTTCGTGGCTGTCGCCTTCTCTACCTCAATCTTCTCCTCTGCTTCGCTACAAGATGCTGGCAGCTCTTTCAAGTAACCGAAAGTCTTGAAGTCCCGCTGCCCATAAATTGTGGGGCAATAGCACTGGCCACCAAATTCTTCTTTATGCTTTCCAAGGCCGTCAGCTGGAGTGCAGAGGAATACGCACGCCACGGATTGTCCGTGACGTTCCTTGATCAATGCATCCCAACCGGCTGCATATTTTCCAGGAAAGGACACGTAGCAGTCTAAACCTTCTTCCCGCTTGATGTGGCCGTGGTAGGGGATGTCGGCCGTTTTCTCCAGGATGGCAGGCTTGTCTCGCAATGTGAAGTACAGATGAGGTTCTTGAACGTTAACCTATCCAACAGGGTGAAAGTTTCGCTGCTCATACAGCTGTGGTTCAGGTGTAACTTGCTTGTGACTGTTGTGCACTGAGAAGAATTCCAAGATTTCAGGTACTGGAAAATGAGAATTCTCTAACAGCAGGATGTCCCTGATCGAAAACTACTTTCGATAATTCGGACTCGATCTCTCGGAATCTTCTGTCTATAATTTTCTGTTGTTCTTCTGTTTCGCCTGTTTCGCATAATATGCTGCAAAAGTTTTACGCATATGCTCAAGCGAAGTCTATTTGATGGCACCTGTGGCAAACGATTTTCTGGTTCTTGAACGTTTTGTGCTGCAGCAGCATCTGCTTGAGGAAACGAGCGGACCTGTAAACATTGATGAGTCCTTCTTCGTGCTTGGGGTCTGAAGTATGTCTAAAGTATTCTAAAGTATTACATTATATTAGCTACGTTTGAGAACGTTCCAGTGTCCAGATCGCATCATAAGACAGACGGACATAACAGAGGACACATGGCAAATATCATACTGTGGAGTCATTGGTGCAACCAGTGTACCTCGGGTTTGGAACAAGTCTTAGAATGTCTTCTGTATGGCACCTCTTCTTGGAGTTGCGCAACCTCTTCTCGGAGCCTCTGCGACTCATTAGCTTCGGCCTTCCAGACTCAATCCAGCACGACAGAAGGTACAGAAGATGTGGGATCCCGGATGCCTAGTTGGATGTGTGACTGATGTGCAGGATCTTTGAGTATGGCATAGTATGGCATGTATTTTCTACAATTCAGTTCTGTGACATCTGCAGTCAACAATGTCTACAATCTTGTGACTTGGAAAGGCAGCAGAAAGAATCTAGAATGGACATGCATGGACAATATTGACCACGCCTCTCGCAATCGACTTTCTAGTTCTTCAATGCGCCGAGCTGCAGCAGCTTCAGCTTGACGCAATGAGCGAACCTACAACACCCACGCTACCAACGAGTCCCTCTTTGTCCAGGAAAACATGGCAAAACAATCTGACCAACAAAGCACACGTTGCAGAAACAAGTCTCGCGATCTCTGCCGATCTCTGACGATCTCTGACGGTCTCTGGCGATCTCTGACGATCTCTGGCGATCTCTAACGATCTCTGACGATCTCATGGGATTCATTCGAACGTATGGTGCCTCTTCGTTCAGTTGCGCCACCTCTTGGAGTTTCTCTGAGTCGAGGGATCCGGCCTTCCAGACTCGAGCACAGCTGGATGCGGATCTTTGCAAATGTCAATGCTGCGACATGCTGCGACCAACCCTCCCATCTTCAACCACCGCTGTCAATGTTTGCAAACATGAAATGACACAGAAATGGGTTCAAACAACTCGCGCTACAGTATTGGAATCAGGCAGAGTGCAAGAAAATTCTTGCTGCTTCATTGCGGTATCAGCTGCTTCGAAACCTGCTTCGCACAGGTAGCCACAAAAATGGCCTGCAGCTCCTCCACTCTTCTCCCTGCGACCTTGCCATTGTACCAAATGCAGCTTCTGTCAGCAACCCAAAACTTCTGATGCAAGTTGCACCTTGAATCCAGAGCAAACTGGGTTCCACATGAAGTTGCATGCTAGAAGAAAAGAATGACACGTCCTGCTACATCAAACTCAGCAAGCCCGCAGTTCAAGCTTGCAGAACTGACTTTGTTTTTGTGTGGCAGCATTTCTTCAAATATGTACTGGAAACATCTGGGAAAGGTTGATATCAAGCCTTAAATTGGACTGTTCCGACACAGAAGGCTACATGGTGAGCTCCTTGGTCAACAGGAATTAGCCATATTTAATCGCTTAGCCAACTTAGCCAACTTGGCCAACTACACCATCACAGGATAAATTGGATAAATGCTTGCGGAATCTTGCCTGTGCAAGGGCGGTCTCCACTGCGGCCTGGAAAAATCAGCATGGTGAGGGGCATGGTGAAGCGGTTGACACAACTGAAATCTACTTTCGATAATTCGGACTCGATCCTCTCGAAATCTTCTGTCTATAATTTTCTGTTGTTCTTCTGTTTCGCCTGTTTCGCATAATATGCTGCAAAAGTTTTACGCATATGCTCAAGCGAAGTCTATTTGATGGCACCTGTGGCAAACGATTTTCTGGTTCTTGAACGTTTTGTGCTGCAGCAGCATCTGCTTGAGGAAACGAGCGGACCTGTAAACATTGATGAGTCCTTCTTCGTGCTTGGGGTCTGAAGTATGTCTAAGTCTAAAGTATTTTAAAGTATTACATTGTATTAGCTACGTTTGAGAACGTTCTAGTGTCCAGATCGCATCATAAGACAGACTGACATAACAGAGGACACATGGCAAATATCATACTGTGGAGTCATTGGTGCAACCAGCGTACCTCGGGTTCGGAACAAGTCTTAGAATGATTTAGAATGTCTTCTGTATGGCACCTCTTCTTGGAGTTGCGCAACCTCTTCTCGGAGCCTCCGCGACTCATTAGCTTCGGCCTTCCAGACTCAATCCAGCACGACAGAAGATACAGAAGATGTGGGATCCCGGATGCCTAGTTGGATGTGTGACTGATGTGCAGGATCTTTGAGTATGGCATAGTATGGCATGTATTTTCTACAATTCAGTTCTGTGACATCTGCAGTCAACAATGTCTACAATCTTGTGACTTGGAAAGGCACCAGAAAGAATCTAGCATGGACAATATTGACCACTCCTCAATGCGCCGAGCTGCAGCAGCTTCAGCTTGACGCAATGAGCGAACCTACAACACCCACGCTACCAACGAGTCCTTCTTTGTTCAGGAAAACATGGCAAAACAATCTGACCAACAAATCCAACAAAGCACACGTTGCAGAAACGAGTCTCACGATCTCTGACGATCTCTGACGATCTCATGGGATGTATTCGGACGTATGGTGCCTCTTCGTGCAGCTGCGCCACCTCTTGGAGTTTCTCCGAGTCGTGGGATCCGGCCTTCCAGACTCGAGCACAGCTGGATGCGGATCTTTGCAAATGTCAATGCTGCGACATGCTGCGACCAACCCTCCCATCTTCAACCACCGCTGTCAATGTTTGCAAACATGAAATGACACAGAAATGGGTTTCCCCACTTGTTACTTGGTGAGACTCTGCTATGGGTTTCAAACAACTAGCGCTACAGTATTTGGAATCAGGCAGTGTTAAGGTTTGAAGTGCAAGAAAAAACTTGCTGGTTCATTGCGGTTTAGCTGCGTTGAAACCTGCTTCGCACAGGTAGCCAAAAAAAATTGCCTGCAGCTCCTCCACTCTTCTCCCTGCGACCTTGCCATTGTACAAAATGCAGCTTCTGCCAGCAACCCAAGACTTCTGATGCAAGTTGCACCTTGAATCCAGAGCAAACTGGGTTCCACAAGAAGTTGCATGCTAGAAGAAAAGAATGACACGTCCTGCTACATCAAACTCAGCAAGCCCGCAGTTCAAGCTTGCAGAACTGACTTTGTTTTTGTGTGGCAGCATTTCTTCAAATGTGTACTGGAAACATCTGGGAAAGGTTGATATCAAGCCTTAAATTGGACTGTTCCGACACAGAAGGCCACATGGTGAGCTCCTTGATCAACAGGATTTTACCATATTTAATCGCTTAGCCAACTTAGCCAACTTGGCCAACTACATCATCACAGGATAAATTGGATAAATGCTTGCGGAATCTTGCCTGTGCAAGGGCGGTCTCCACTGCGGCCTGGAAAAATCATGGAGCATGGTGAAGGGCATGGTGAAGCGGTTGGCACAACTGAAATTGATGGATTTGATGCCCCATTTCCGACTCAGAAATGCATCTTTCTCACCCGACAAAAAAGATGCATTGTGCACATTCAATAATTTAGCAACATGCATCAACAGGATTTGTATGGATTTGTCAAACATTCACAACTCAGGGAAAGAAAAACGGATCCCAAGAGCCAAATTATCATTTCTCGGAGTTTTGTGCTGACGTTTGTGGATATAGGATTCCTAAAACAGATTGGGAACAATGAGGTACAAATCATCAACATCCTGGAAGTTAAATCATATCTGTTTACGGGGGTCCTGTTAAGTTTGTTTGTCATCTCACCTCTCTGCATTGCACTCGCAGAATGGGCGCCTCTGGGAGTTGCGCTTGTGCCTCGTCCAGGAGTCTCTCTGCCTCTTGAGCTCCGGCCTTCCAGACTGGACCAAGCACAACTCAAAACATGGGAGTTTTGGAGATGCCGCTGCTGTGACGGTCAAATCATATCAAATGCACTCCAAATGAAATCGAAATTGCAATACGTGTCCATGTTTGCAGACAAACTCGTATCATTGGAAGAAAAACTGTGCAGGCTCGCTGCTAGATAGTGTCGGCTACTCGCATCTAAATCTGCTTCGCACGGGTAGCAAAAAACCGCGCCTGCAGCTCCTCCACTCTTCTCCTAAGACTCGGGACCTTGCAAGGCACACTCAAAACACCCCTTAAACCTCTGGCACAATTTCCGCCTTGGATCGAAAGGAAATGTCCGTTCGGCATCAAGTTGCGCTGGAAGACAAGTCAAAATATGTCAAAATATAACTGTATCTTCCATACACTATTGTAGAAAAAAAACAGCCCGTCCAAAGTTACAAGCTTGCAGGGCTGGCTTTGACTGTGTGCGAATGCATAATTTTTTTCTGATTGTCGGTCGTTCAAACGAGTTTGGACGACCTTTGCTGGATACTGGGGAAAAAACATTTCTCTCCAAACTGACGGTGAAATACAATAGTTGCTATGGCTGCTATTAGGTGTGAGATGTTCGTGAATCTTCATTTCAGTGGTGATATCATGGATAAACCATTTGAAATCGATCCCAAACTTTCCCCGGCCGTCTCGAAATCTCACCTGGGCGAGGCCGCCAGCCACAAAGGCATCGACATCTGCGGCCTCTCAGGCATCGGCATGGTGAGTTCCATAGATTTGTCTTTGAAGCTCAAGGACCAAAGCCGGTCAACCGCATTTTTTGGGAAGAAAACCCAAACAACCGCCTCAGCATGTGCCAGGGGGTTATGAGGTTGGGCATTTCGGGACATTTTTTTTGTGTAGCCTTGTTGTCATTGCTCCGGGTGTGCTCTTTACAGCGCATTTCTTGTCCACGGCCTCCTCGGCTGTCAGCTGGAATGCCTGAACCGAGCCACCGCTGCCCATGGTGAGCCTGGGAGGCAGTCAACTGAAACGAGAAACTCCAGTGCCTTCATCTTCCTCCGACTTTGAGCTTCCTCCGGTGCCCTCCCGGAGTCCTGTCGAACTGAGGTTGAAAGCCCAAAGGCCCAAAGGCCCAAAGGCCCAAAGGCTCAAAGGCCTTTGCGGAACCTGGATGTGAGGTGCAAAGACCACAACCAAAATGTTCAGGGTGAAACTCGACTCAGCAAAATGAAACGCCAACAGAATGCTACCGCATCCAAAGCTGAGGCCAAGCACGGACAGGGTTGCAATGAATTCAGGAAGTGGCGGCAGCAGAAGGAAAAGAAAATGCCAATGACTTTGCAAAGGCACCGTTCCAAGGACTTTGAAATCTTTGTATGTAATCTCAGGCTCTGATTTAACCAATGCCACTTAGTGTAGCCAAGTTGCCATGCGTTCACAACTCAAGAATGTCTAAAATCCTTGAGACCTACTGGTTTCCTGCACATGTTTTGCTGTGTTGAAGCTGCAAACTGCGCCATGTCAAGCAACATTCCAAGGGAAGTTGACCCCTACCTGCTCAAACTTGATCTCACAGCTTGCACTTGAGGACGGAGAGACCAAAACACTACAAGACCTGACAGGGTCAAACTTTTCCAGCACGTGCTTGCCAGCTGAACTCAAGCACAAAGCAGCTGTACATGATCTCTACGTCGGAGACCAAAGTCACGTTTCACACATCGCTTTTGTTGGCCACACACCACCAGCTCAGTGTTCCCTGGCTTGCCACGGCCATCAATGAACATCAATGAGCATCACACGTATCAAAAGTCTGGACACCCAAAATGATTTAATGCTGCAAGTCTCATTCTGCGCCAGAATGATGACCACCGCTTCCCCCTATCCATTGATTCTATGAGTAGCAGAAGCCTCCTGCTGGACGAGCCTTCTGCCCCATCTTCAGAGCTGTATCCCGCGGCACCTGAGCAGGCTGCGGTGCAAATATCTTCCCCCACAGAATTTCCAAAGTGCGAGCTGCATCCGTTTCGCAGGTTTGGACCCTACGATGTTCATCGATGTTTTCCTACGGTGTTTCAACGCCACGTGAGTTTCGCACCAAGTCCTGAGGGCCTTCTCTTTGAATTCTTCTTCGTTCTTCAGGCCTCTGGAGTATGTCATGAAGCATGGGCTGCTCCCTCGAACCAGGTTGAATATCCCCAGCAAAAGTTCCTTCATAGATTTCAGTGATGGGTTTCAACAATGTCTCAGATATTGTTGTTGTGTAAAATCCAGAGTATTGAAATCGGTGAGACGTCTATGACAAACATGGTGTCACCCCAAAGATCCATGAATGTGCTGGATAGCTCTCGGGTCCGTAGCTGAAGGGCAGCACTTTCGAACACAGATAATTACCACACAAAAAGGTACAAAAAGTATGACTAAGAGTGAAGACATATCTCAACCATTGGACATTCCCTCAAGCTGTTGTATCCCTGATGCTGTTGCCCGCTGAAACAACGATGCATCCACCCAACTTCATGCTGGCCCAAACATCGAGTTGTCAATTGTGAGTGTCAAAACTCATGGCATCCTACTGATTCCCAAATCGAGCAAACTACACGACTACACGATGTACAGCGAAACCGCTGCTGTAGCTGTTTGATAGGCCACTGCAACAACTGCAAGACGAACTTGAAGGGATTCTTCTTCCAGGCACTGATTAACCAGGAAGCTTTGAATAAAAGCTCCAAGGGGTCCATGCTCCGATTGTTTTGCATAATTTGCCCATGTTTGTTTCACTCTTTTTGTGGCCTTCACCCCCTTTTCATGGAACCAAAAAGGAGCAAATCCAGAGGCTTCACACAGCTGTGTACGTTTGGATACTTTGGGCACAGAATATGACAGAACGTGAATATGACAGAACGTGACAGAACTATAGGCATGCACCGTATGGAGTTTCCCTGCACATCTGTGTAAAAATGTAAAAAGCACCGGACTGATTTGAATTCTGGATCCAATCACCACGATCCTGTGAAACCAAATGTAAGCCTGTTGAATGTTTCGTCAGATGGGTAGCTTGAAACAAAAGCGACTAGTGATACTAGTGGCAGTGGACGAGTAATCCCTGGGTAACCATTGACAGCCAGTGTCCAATTAGTCGACATCTAAGATTTCCTCAATGCCAAGGGTTGCCAAGCTTGAAAGAGGCATGGACTCGTTGTGACATGTTGTGACTAGCAGGTGCAACCAACCCCAAAACCAAAACTTCGGGCCTGCCTGTTCCGCAAAGTCCTGCAAGTCCAAAGGCATGGTCGCCGGCACACCTGTCGCGGGCCAAGCAACGTACCAAGGGCATCTTCTGGGATCCTATTAGACCCCAACATCCTGAACTCCAAAATGACAAACGAATAGGACGGTCTTTTCCTTGTGCAAGGTGCCAAGTTTAGTTCTATTTCATGTTTCTGGATATTGGACGTCTCGTGGCATGTTCTGACTAAATTTGTTTTGAAAACCATGGCATCGGGAGCAAAATGAGGGGCTGCACCTGCTCTATGAATCCTTTCCGGTCAGGCTCTGCTTGAACCCCAAAACACCTTCTGACCAGGGGCATCATGGCGAACTGTACAAAGTCCATGACGGAAATCTCCCCAAAAAATCAATGGAAAATCCCAGTGACGATCCCCTGTTGTTCCATGATGTTCCAAATCTGTCGCCAACCCGTCTTGCAGAAATTAAATAGTTTCTTTGCTCATATCATTCATGTCTCTTTCCAAACACTGCCAATGCGATCTAGAAGCTACTGCGAACCACCATAAAACACCCATCAAACCATCAGAAAAAGTATCGAACATATATGTGGTTTATAGTTCTCCCAATGCAGTTTCGGATCGGAACTCAGCTTCTTGCATCATCCACAATAGTTTCACCTAAGCAGGATTTTACTGCCCCAATGCCCCTGGCGATGCTCCTATCACACAGTGACTCAATGGACGTAAACGTGTGGGCACGGGTGCCTTCAATTTGTCACACCGACTTGGACTGCAGAATGACCAAATTCAAAGCTCTGAATCCAAGGGTAAAGAAAGTAATTGCATCCACAGTGTGGAGCGCAGTCAACCTTTGTTGTTGTTCCCAAATCCTTCATACTGCATTCAAGATTGATGTGCCATACCATTCCATTCTGCAAAAACAAACGGGGAATTTATACCATGCATATGATTAGTTGGGAGTGAATGACGAAAGTGTCAACCCCAGATTACCAATCCCAATTTTGTCATATAGGAAACATCGCTTTGCAAAGTTTTGCAAACAACCCGGGTTGACTGTTTCTGGGGGGTGATTTTTGGGGGGGCAAAATAACATTGATGGATGCGTTTGTGGCTGTAACATCTGTAACCCAAATGGCAACTCAAAACGCATCTCACTGCGGATTCGACATGTTTGCAGACGTGCTTGGACATGGTGGCTGCAGTTATATCAGCGTGGCATCTTCAAAAAATGGAAGCCAAGGCGCATCGGCAGCTTCTTCCGCTGTTCAGGGCCACGACAGTCTGGCCAAGCAAGGACTCCAAATGTTGTATATCAGTCAGCGTTATAGATATAATATATATATGTATATATATCATTCCAAACAATTCATTGCAAGTCTACATCCAACTGCAACCACTGCATCAAATTCAAGCTTAATTCACGGCCTAAAGTTGGCGATATCGACCCTGATCGAAACTTCCAAGCATAAACAGCGACATACGGCGACACAGGTGGCAAGAAAAAACTCGCCTGGTCTCGCCTGCAGCTGATTCAGGACATCGCAAAGTACAGACCAACAAAATTCGGAAAAATAATCAACACCTTTGGACTGGATAGACAGAAAATGTATGAAAATGTGGGGGTCTTCAACCCAACATGCGACAGAGCTGCAAGATGTTTCAAGCCTGCAACGTTGACTTTGCCTATGGTAACTGATGGTGACAGAATCTGTGAAAATTGGACGTGGTTCAAACAAGTTGGAACAAGCTAGGGTGCAAAGAAGATATCCAATTCGATTCCCGAAATTTGCAATTGGACCGTAGATACCTGGCCAAATAGATGGGATTTCATTGGATTTCATTGGTCAAGAGGATGATCTGTTTCATTGCAATCTCTCAACAGAGCCCACCAAGATCTCACCTGGGAAGCCTCCAACCAGAAAGGCGCCACAGCGGCCTCGCAGCTCGTTGCCAGGTTGGCACATGTTGTCAGGTTGGTACTCCGACCAAGGTTTCGCAATCCAAAAATATTGTCAGTTCTGATATGTCTGCATCTGGAAATGTGTCACGTTAGCTTTTCAGCTCTGCTGGTCATTGCACCCAATTTTCTACGAGTCAACCCCAACAGCCCCGACGGCAGTCGCTGTCTGATTCGAGCGGCCGCAACAAATGACCAGCGATATGAAGGCATGGGAGAAAACAAGGTGTGCTGAGCGTCTCCAGGACCTGATGGATTCTGCTTGGTTTTTGGCAGGATGTCAATTTCGCTCTTTCAAGGTCCATGCTCTTTGGCAAGCCCGCTGCCAGCCTGAAAAAGGTTGAAGCCATTCACGCAGCCATGCAGCTGGGTGCAAAGATTTCCCAGACTCAGCCCCCGACGTCAAAACCCATGGTTCACTTGGAATGGGACTGCAGCTAAGTTTGACAAAGTTTGACTGGGAGTGAAAGACATGTGTGAGTCTGTGGCTGCAACATGGTTTCGCATGGTATCGCAACATGCTCCAATGGCATGTGGTGACAACAATTTGTGAAATCATACTTGATTTCAACCTCGCAAGACATGTGACTCCAGACCCTTGAGGCAAACAAAATGGCTGAAGGTTTAAAGGTTTGTAGTGCCTAGTGTCGAAACGTATCTGAGCAGCCCAGAGAAGACCACAAAGCAACTCTTCACGCAAATATTTGTTGCTTTTCGTAGCGCTTCTGCGAGTGTGAAACATGGAAGGCCCAACAGGCCCAACATCAACATCATAATATAACAATCAATCCAGAAGATCACACAGTTGCGGAGCCGTTCAGTAGCAATTTTCATTGCGCCAGGCCTCCAGTGGCACAAGGCCCCATTGACATCATTAGTGACGGACAGGGCTGCACCAACTGAACTGCTCCCATTGACACCTCCGTGCAGCCAAGATTCTGCGCGCTCCAACAGTGTTACAATCTCGTCGTGGCCCCGGCTTCTTGCATCGTCCAACGGAGTGTTGCCTGAGTGCTGGGACCAAGACCTATGTGACGCTGCTTCCGGCATCACACTCATGTGTCTCGCTGGAATTTCAAGAGCCATATTGAAGAAAGTGCATCTATATGATACTAGTATAAATATTTCCATGTATCAAGTTCATGAGATACAACACATAGTTGTTTTCATTCTTCACACCAATACAAGTTGCTCCAAAGGCTATTCACGCCCCATGTTGGTTGGGCTGAAGTTCCATCTCCCACGAGACAAGGGCCCAGAGTCCAGAGGTTGCCATTAACTTTCATGGTGACTCTTGTAGACTGTTTTGAAAATTGAAAGAAGTAGTGTTCTAGTGTGCAGTTTCACCTTCTTGCATCCAAAGTTGAAGGAGACCTTTAAATTATAACCCAAACGCAAACACATGACACAGTTCAAACGGAAATGAAGAGAACCTCAATGTCAAAGTGCCAAATCAATCGCCATACCAATTGTCGCTTCTCTGTAATCAGAGCACGTAATCAAAGTATTCCCAAGATGCTGTTTTCAAGTGAAATGCAGGCCTCAACACAATATCAACGGACGGTTCCTGTGCTATTTCAGTCCGGAAGTGCTAGGACCAGGAATTGCAATGAAAAAAACAGCTCAATATCAGGTTGTCCATACATTTCCAATCAGCAGAGAGATTGTTCGTTCAGTTTTGTAGATTTTGGCTCTGGCGAGACGTCTTGATAGATATCACACACACTATGATATCAAGACAGGATGTATGGCAATGTATGATGTATGCTAATCATTTTCATGCAACATATGTCACATGTGGAGGCTGGAGGTGATTTGTGCATATTAAGTTATCAATCATGACGCAACTCTATCAACAAACATTCATTGGGTCTACACCCATTTGCATTGGAGGTGTCTTCTCATGCTGCTTCCATTGTCTCAAGCAATGCTGTGTCTTTGGGATGTCGAATGATGTCGAGAATGCCTGTCTAAATGCGTACTGTGTCTCCGCATCTCCAATCACCTTCAGCTAAACAACCCTAGTGCCTGAGGACCCTAAGACACCTTGACTGACTGACTACTGACCACAGGAAGTCTCAACGGTCAACAAACAAAACAGCCGCCACAAAGTAATAAGTAAAGTAATAAGTAGTAATCAAAGGAAGTTTAGGGGGAGAAACTTCCGTGTTACGGACTTTTAGAATGTCAGGGAAAGAGTTAGTCAAAGAAAGAGTTAGCAAAGAAACAGTTAGTCAGGGAAAGAGTTAGTCAAAGAAAGAGTTAGTCAGGGAAAGAGTTAGTCAAAGAAAGAGTTAGTGAGGGAAAGAGTTAGCAAAGAAACCGTTAGTCAAAGAAAGAGTTAGTCAAAGAAACAGTTAGTCAGGGAAAGAGTTAGTCAAAGAAAGCGTTAGTCAAAGAAAGAGTTAGTCAGGGAAAGAGTTAGTCAAAGAAAGAGTTAGTGAAAGAAAGAGTTAGTCACAGAAACAGTTAGTCAGGGAAAGAGTTAGTCAAAGAAAGAGTTAGTGAGGGAAAGAGTTAGTCAAAGAAAGAGTTAGTGAGGGAAAGAGTTAGTGAAAGAAAGAGTTAGTCAAACAAAGAGTTAGTCAAAGAAACAGTTAGTCAGGGAAAGAGTTAGTCAAAGAAAGAGTTAGTCAAAGAAACAGTTAGTCAGGGAAAGAGTTAGTCAAAGAAAGAGTTAGTGAGGGAAAGAGTTAGTCAAAGAAAGAGTTAGTCAAAGAAAAAGTTAGTCAAAGAAAGAGTTAGTGAGGGAAAGAGTTAGTCAAAGAAAGAGTTAGTCAAAGAAACAGTTAGTCAGGGAAAGAGTTAGTCAAAGAAAGAGTTAGTGAGGGAAAGAGTTAGTCAAAGAAAGAGTTAGTCAGGATATATGAGGTAGTCAAAGCAAGAGTTAGCAAAGAAACAAGTTAGTCAAAAAAAGAGTTAGTGAGGGAAAGAGTTAGTCAAAGAAAGAGTTAAAACTCTAGGATCGTTCCCTCACTGTAAATGGCATTGCAAGTGGTGCTGGTGGAGGAGTTGCCGATGGAGTTTTGGAGAAAGTCTCGCACGAAATGCGTTTTTGAGAGATAGCAGATGCACGAAACCCTATGTTTTTCCATACAAAGTCCGTCCCCGAACCTCGATGATCTACCTCTGCGGTGCGACGGGTGCGAGACGGTCTCGTGTGTGGTCGGAACGGTCTCGGATCATGGTCGGATCGGTCTCGGATCGGTTCCGCATTGTAAATGGGGTTTCAACTGTGTTTCGTCCATGTGCGGTCGACAGAATTTCATTGTGATTTGCAACTGTAGGATCGTTCCCGCAATGTAAATGGGATTGCAAGTGGTGCTGGTGGATGAGTTGCCGATAGAATTCCATTGTGATTTGCAACTCTAGGATCGTTCCCTCACTGTAAATGGCATTGCAAGTGGTGCTGGTGGAGGAGTTGCCGATGGAGTTTTGGAGGAAGTCTCGCACGAAATGCGTTTTTGAGAGATAGCAAATGCACGAAAGCCTATGTTTTTCCATACAAAGTGCGTCCACGAACGTCGATGATCTACCTCTGCGGTGCGACGGGTGCGAGACGGTCTCGTGTGTGGTCGGATCATGGTCGGATATGCTCGGATCATGGTCGGATCGGTTCCGCATTGTAAATGGGGTTTCAAGTGTTTTTCGTGCATGTGTGGTCGACAGAATTCCATTGTGATTTGCAACTGTAGGATCGTTCCCGCATTGTAAATGGGGGTGCAAGTGGTGCTGGTGGATGAGTTGCCGATGGAATTCCATTGTGATTTGCAACTCTAGGATCGTTCCCTCACTGTAAATGGGATTGCAAGTGGTGCTGGTGGATGAGTTGCCGATGGAGTTTTGAAGGAAGTCTCGCACGAAATGCGTTTTTGAGAGATAGCAGATGCACGAAACCCTATGTTTTTGCATACAAAGTGTGTCCACGAACGTCGATGATCTACCTCTGCTGTGCGACGGGTGCGAGACGGTCTCGTGTGTGGTCGGATCATGTTCGGATCATGTTCGGATCGGTCTCGGATCATGCTCGGATCGGTTCCGCATTGTAAATGGGGTTTCAACCGTTTTTCGTGCATGTGTGGTCGACAGAATTCCATTGTGATTTGCAACTGTAGGATCGTTCCCGCATTGTAAATGGGGTTGCAAGTGGTGCTGGTAGATGAGTTGCTGATGGAATTCCATTGTGATTTGCAACTCTAGGATCGTTCCCTCACTGTAAATGGGATTGCAAGTGTTGCTTCCTCTTTTGGCTGCATGCGTAATACTATTGTCTTTTGCAGCTGGACTTCGTAAATCGTAGTGGAGTGGCTGCATGAAGGCTGCGACAATGATTTGTCAACAGTTTTTGTCCATTTTGGCGCCAGTGATTTTCTTTTTAAAAATCCTTTTCAAAAATGCTTCAAAATCGTCTTTTTTTCGCTCTGGCGTCGAGATCCGGTTTTGGAGCTGCAATTTCCGACCCAGTTGCGCGTAGTTCTATTGTGTTTTGCAACTCTGTCTCTGCAGATCGCATAGTAATGGCTGCGTCAAGGTTGCTTCTTGCCACGGCTGCATGCGTAATACTATTGTCTTTTGCAGCTGGACTTCGTAAATCGTATTGGAGTGGCTGCATGAAGGCTGCGACAATGATTTGTCAGCAGATTTTCTCCATTTTGGCGCCATTGATTTTCTTTTTAAAAATCCTTTTAAAAAGTGCTTCAAAATCGTCTTTTTTTTCGCTTTGGCGTCGAGATCCGGTTTTGGAGCTGCAATTTCCGACCCAGTTGCGCGAATTTCTATTGTGTTTCGCAACTCAGTCTCTGCAGATCGCATTGTGATGGTTGCGTCAAGGTTGCTTGGTGCCGCGGCTGCATGCGCAATACTATTGTCTTTTGCAGCTGGACTTCGTAAATCGTATTGGAGTGGGTGCATCAAGGGTTCGACAGTGATTAGTAGTAGTGCTGGGAATTGATTAATGAAAGCTTAATAGATGACATATGAGAAGGGACGAGATGAGAAGAGATGAGCTGGGATAAGGTGAGAAGAGCTCAGATGAGATGAACTGTGGAGTGTGAAGAGTGTAGTGTGAAATGTGGGGCGTGAAGAGTGCAGTGTGAAGTGTGAAGTGTGAAGTTTGGAGTGTGAAGGGAGCAGTGAGAAGTGAGAAGTGTGAAGTGTGGACTGTGAAGTGTGGAGTGTGAAGTTTGGAGTGCAAAGAGTGCAGTGTGAAGTGTGGAGTGTGAAGAGTGCAGTGTGAAGTGTACAGTGTGAAGGAAGCAGTGGGAAGTGAGAAGTGTGAAGTGTGGAGTGTGAAGTTTAAGTTTGGAGTGCGAAGAGTGAGTGTGAAATGTGAAGTGTGAGGTTTGGAGCGTGAAGGCAGCAGTGAGAAGTGAGAAGTGTGAAGTGTGGACTGTGAAGTGTGGAGTGTGAAGTGCGAAGTGAGAAGTGTGAAGTTTGGAGTGTGAAGGAAGCAGTGAGAAGTGTGAAGTGTGGACTGTGAAGTGTGAAGTGCGAAGTAAGAAGTGTGAAGTTTGGAGTGTGAAGGAAGCAGTGAGAAGTGTGAAGTGTGAAGTGTGGACTGTGAAGTGTGAAGTGCGAAGTGAGAAGTGTGAAGTTTGGAGTGTGAAGGAAGCAGTGAGAAGTAAGAAGTGTGGAGTGTGAAGTGTGGACTGTGAAATGTGGACTGTGAAGTGTGGAGTGTGAAGTGCGAAGTGAGAAGAAAGCAGTGGGAAGTGAGAAGTGTGAACTGTGAAGTGTGAAGTGTGGAGTGTGAAGTGTGGAGTGTGAAGTCTAAGTTTGGAGTGCGAAGAGCGCAGTGTGAAGTGTGAAGTGTGAGGTTTGGAGTGTGAAGGCAGCAGCGAGAAGTGAGAAGTGTGAAGTGTGGAGTGCGAAGTGTGGAGTGTGAAGTGTGAAGTTTCGAGTGCGAAGAGTGCAGTGTGAAGTGTGGAGTGCGAAGTGTGGAGTGTGAAGACTTTGCTTCGTCTCTCGCTGAAAAAAAAATTGTCGAGGGAAGGACACGGTCGGGACAGGCTGGCGTCGAACTATAGGTCATTTATGTTTGGGAAACTTCCGCCGCCGGCTTGCCCGGGTCTATGTTATAATATGATAAAATAAGAAAGCAAAAAACATCAAAAGCCCATCACATCTCCCAGTCGAGGCCCCCGGCCTCTGTTGTCTTTCACAGTCACCGAGGCCTTTGCCTCGAGGAGCAGCTTCACCGTCTCCACTTGGCCGTTGCGCGCCGCCCAGTGCAACGGGGTTTCACCTCGGGCGAGCGACTGCCCCCAGAAATGTCCTTCTGATGCAAAGCAAAGCGAAAACAACGAAGCATGTGAAAAATGGAACAATCTATGAACGTCCCAAGTCTCCTAGAAGGCGCACATCCAAGGCTCCATCAAAAGCTGAAAATGTCCGCAATTCAAATCCTTTCACTACTTTCAAAAATTCAGGTTGTGGTTGTCTGAATTGAGCGATATCTGTTGTTTTTACAAATCCTGACCATGTGATGTGGTTGTTGATCCAAATTATTTCAACTGGAAACTGCTTTTTTTAAAGCCCTATAAAACCTACCAAACCCACCAAACCCACCCTACCGTTTGCATTTCACATCATTTCACATCATTTTCACATTTTGAATCCGATTTTTTTTGGCACCTTGAAATCTCCCCCAAGCACCGTGTATCCATCTCTTCAGGGCCGAGAGGCCGTCGTCGTTCCTGGCGTCGACCTCGGCCCCCGCCGTCAGCTTGAGCTAGAATTTACTGTAAGTAATCACAATAACCTCATGCAATCAGTCTGACTCCTCTGAATTTGTTGGCTCAACAACTATGTGTATTGTATATGGTTTGGATATGCTTGAATTGTATAGAGCGAAGACTGGGAGAAAATAGAAACAATATGAAACATCTGATTTTGAGGTCAGACGGAATAGGATGGGATATGATGGGATATGATGGGATATGATGGGATATGGTGGGATATGGTGGGATATGATGGGATATGATTCATATGATGGGGTATGATGGGATATGATGGGATATCGTTTCAGAATTAGTTTGGTAAATTCGTGCAATGTGTGTCGAGATGTGTCGAGAAAGTGCTGACCATGCGGGGAGCAGACCCGGGATCAACTGCTGAGAGCCCAGCATTCTGCCGCTTCTTTCTCATCCTCTGCTGCCTGGTTTACCTCAGCTGCCAAGTGAACAAACACAAAACTCACCGGTGAATTACAAGTGTTTTCATTGACTTTCTGGAAACTTGTTTAGGGAGGCGGTCTCATGCTGAGGATCCACCACTTCATGAAGCATGTTTGCCTTCATTATCCACGTGCAATGTGACAGACATAGACATAGGCACAAATGGTCCTCCAGGTCGGGTCTCGACAAATGCTTCTGAACATGCAATGCTGCACAGCATGCTTTTTGCCCCGCCATCCCAAAACACGAAATCAGTATGGTGCATGTTGAAGCATTTGAACACATCATGGGCATGCACTACAATGCGTTGGTTGTATTGCTTGAGCTGGGGATGCTTATGATGGAATTATTGCAATGTCAGAATGGGTTGACTCGTTCTTGACTTGTTCTTCTTGCAACTTGTTCTTCTCTTTCTGCGAAAGAGCTTAATCTTGTTTGAATTTGAAGGCCCCCAACCACTGACAGGTGAACTACTGTCACATTGCTCCTGTCACATGCCAGGCCGCTGCAACGACCGTCAGCGTTGTGCCAGGCATGACGTTTTCTTCTGCCAGCATCTTCTCTTCATCCCTTGGCAAATACGGAAAGGTACTCTTGGACGAGCCAAGCTCTTGTTCCAGAATTTGTGATCTTGATTCAAGAGACCTTCATTTTGTTTGCTGTTGCACTGGTATGAACATCCGAATCATAAATTACATGCACATGTACTATTTGATACTATTTTCAAGTTGCAATACCTGGGAATATCGGAATACAGTATCTCATTCAAATCCACTGTCAAATTGTTCTACGTAACACGTTCTAATCTGAGTCATTCTCCAGAGGACGCTGTCATTCTTAGTCCTTCGCCGAATGAGCCTTTCCACACCTGTATTTTCCTGGACTTAATCGGACTTTCCCAGACTTCATCGCTGCACCGACATTTGCCATTCACCGTCCAACAATTTGACGAACCTACACAAAGTCATTGAGAAAAAACTCCTTTTTCTTTTTTCTAAATGGCAGAATTTGCCAGATATCTCAAAGACATTACGGATGTTACAGAAAGGCCCATGGACCCAGTATGAGTTTCGCTGCTGCCACAACGTCGTGCTTTAGGTCTGGTTGCATGTCCGATTGCATCCTACTGCAAACTTAAGCAGGTGCAACATCAATGAAACAGGCGAAAGTTTGGAAGAGTTCTTTGCAGCCCAAGCAGCAACGGCTCCATGTCGGGACCAATCAAGTGCTTGATGGCAATATCCAGCTTTTGCCTCGGGTGTCCAACTCAACTGTGGGGCACTGCAGGTTGCAACCGATCCCCTGCTCTTCTCTCATTTCGTAACGGAAGTGTGTGAGCAGCGCCAGAAACTGACTGCGCCTGCTTCATTCTGCGTCTAAGTTGATATTCCCTGGCCTCTTTGAAAATAATTGAAACTTCGATAAAACAAGTATACCGTATACCACATTATACCACTCTAAATAGGAAGTACAACCGAGCATTGAAGGCCATGCAAATGCCTTGGGCATGTTCTTCCTCGGCTCCTGTTTGACAACTATTGCACGTAGCACAACCAGTAAGAGACACCTACGTAGCAGAAGTAACATCAAGACAGAAAACACCAAAACAGTGTCGGAGAGAATACAAAGTCGCCAAAGACAAGCCAGGACCAAACCATCCAAACCCCACATGATATGCTGCACGCCTAACTTGCTAAGGTGCTGAGCTTCTTCTTTCAGCTGTCGGATAGTCCGGTCTTGCAACCACAGGCCTGAGATTCCGAAAAAGCAAAAGAGAGTGGAGGTATCAACACAATCCACCGATGCAGCCGTGTAGGGCACCAACCGGGTTATCACATCTGATGCCATTTAATTCGGAGAACAACATCGATTCATGAATTTGCAAGTGTACTTAACTCTTGAAAATCGACAGTAGCCACTTCTTTGCATGTCAACAGCAGAGATTCTACATGCTTACACTCGCTTACACCATCTTACACCTTGCATGGACAAAGGGAGGTGTATCCATGGGGCAGCCGAGTCACACTCACAGTCTTTGCCGCTCAGCAGAGCCACGAAAACCTGGCCGCTTGCTAGATTCTGCTGAATTTGAAGCGGTTTAGATGCGTTCAGATTGAATTTGATGGCAGACCACGAGAATTTGCACTCGCAAACACACGGTCCAACCAGCCAGTTCCCAAGTATGCCTGTGTCAGCACAATTTCAGCACTACAGTACTACAGGCACAAAAATCCGCCCACACCGCTTTGGCGGTGAAGGCGTGCTTATTGGGGGGCAACAGCAACACTAAATGCTCAATGACATTTGTTAATATAGCAGTCGCTATATCAGCTTTAGCTGGGGGGGGGGGCCAAAAACGGTTTCGCACCGAGACCAGACCCCAAAAACGGTTTCGCACCGAGACCAGAATACGGTGGTGTTTTCGACATTTTTCGAGGATTTTTGGGTGTCTGAGTGCAAGAGGGTATTGAAATGGAATTTGGGTCATTTTGGTAGCTTTCCGGCAATGGAAAAACGGCCAAAAATGAAAAAAACATTGTACATAGCAAGATTTTGCAGGGTTTTTGGATGCCAGAGCATTGAAAACACTGCAAAAACAAGTGTTTTGGACTGACGTTATAGCAAAAAACGTGTAAATTACCGTATGCTTGACTGGAAGCATTACAAAAACACTGTCAAAAGCAATGTTTTGGAAGGATTTACTGCCTTTATGGCAAAAAACGTGTAAATTGCCGTCTGTTTGACTGGAAACATTGGAAAAACACTGTCAAAAACAATGTTTTGGAAGGATTTCTTATATATATGTTGGAGTTAGCTACCGGCATTGGAACATGGAAAAATTGAAGAAAACACTGTAAATAGCGGTATTTTCAACGGTTGGGGAGATAAGGGAATTGGAAGCATTGTCGAACATGATGTTTTCGACCGGGTTTATGGCGACAAAAGTGTAAAGTACCGTGCTTTGAAGGAAACCATTGCAAAAACATGGAAACACATTCAAAGAACACGGGATTTGGGGGACTATCTAGGCGTCGTTGTCTAGCTATTTGAAATTCCGCAGCTTGGAGAGCATCCAAGGGAGGGAAAAGTGAAAATTCCATAGCTTGGGAAGCTGTCACGGCGGGGAAAAGTGAAAATTCCCTAGCTTGGGAAGCCCCCACGGGGGGGAAAAGTGAAAATTCCCTAGCTTGGGAAGCCCCCACGGGGGGAAAAGTGAAAATTCCCTAGCTTGGGGAGCCCCCACGGGGGGGAAAAGTGAAAATTCCCTAGCTTGGGAAGCCCCCACGGGGGGGAAAAGTGAAAATTCCCTAGCTTGGGGAGCCCCCACGGGGTGGAAAAGTGAAAATTCCCTAGCTTGGGGAGCCCCCACGGGGGAGGAAAGTGAAAATTCTTAGCTTGGGGAGCCCCCACGGGGGAAAACCACCCTTAGCCCCTCTCACGGACCGAAATAAACCTGCGGTGTGGGCGGCCACCCCACGCGAAGCGGGGTGAATAATGAACAACTGAACCTTCTGACATATTGAACACGGTTTTGGCATGGGACTGGCTCCCGCAAACCCATGACCTTCTTGTCATCGCCGTCCTTTGCAAGGTCGTGAGGTGTGGTGCCTCGCAACACAACTCAGCTCCGAAAGCCAAACATCTGCAGCACCGAGCCAGAACAGAAAAGCCCACAGATCCCACAGGAACTTCATGATTTCATGCTCTTTCGCTCTTGCGGCGAGGTAAAAACATGTCCACGATACTGTTGCACGATTCCGAAAATCACTTGGTTGCATGCAATTCCTGCAATTTGCTCTGGATATGTGCAGGATTCAAATTAGTTAAAAGGTGAGGCCCTGAAAGGTGAGATCCTGAAATCGAAAGACTGTGAGACATGAGACTTGGACCATCGTGAAAGGCCGCACTTTGACAGAGTAATGTTTCTACATTGACATGAAAGAAATATAATTTCATGTCTTTCAACCTGAACAATCTCAGCGCGAAGCACGGCGAGGGTTGGATCACAATCTCATTTGGAGCGAATGAGTGGCCAAGCACTGCTGTGTCTCAGGGCAGTGCACAAATTATGTAATGTAAAAGGAAATCTCTATGCCAGGAAATACTTTTCAGAAAATTAGCTTTCTGATTCAAAATACAGAATCAAAGACCACCATAGACTGCTTGTTTTGCTTTCAAGAGATTTGCGTTTTCAAGAGAAACCAACATCTCCAATTCTGCGCCCACTTCTTAGGCAATCCGTTGACCCTGATGAACCTACTGGTACAGCTAATACTTCAGAACTCCAGCAGACAAATCAAGACATCTTAAGGATTCTTAAGGTCTGAAAAGTCAAGACATCTTGACATCTTAAGGTCTGAAAATTCTGAAAAGTGTCCGTTTCAGCCGACAATCAGGATCATACATTCTAATCAAAAATTCTAAGACGCTCCTCCCGCGGAAACAGCCCCTGCCACCAACCATCAACATCTCCGTGGCCTGCATGACTCACCAGCTCTTCGGGGTCCTGGCACACCGAAAACAAGAACTAACACCTGCAATATGCACTGTACCCTTCTGGTATTTGGGATATCACTTTGTCCGAGATCTTCACACTTGAGTGTGATTGGAGATCAAGGTTTGCACTTGGAGGCATGGGGCCCAGCTAATTCCTGTGCGCAAGCAGCACTTGTGAAGAGACGTTGAACGCAGTTTTGCCAAGGGACTGACACCGGCAAGGCCATCAGCTTATGGTCGTCTCTTTTACGAGGTCATGAAGTGTCACGCCTGCAACACGAATCAACGAGGCCTAACACTACCAGGTTGTTGAAGACTTTTGGATATGTTTGGCATGTTGCTGCCCACGCGATCTGGAGCTGATGTGGTTCTGGTTTCGGAGTTGTAGTACCAAGCTCAGAAGAGTGCACCCCTTCAAATTTAACTGAACTTTGCAAGGTCAACGAAGCTCATATGAAATGCGTGGAATTGATTTGTTCATTGAAAATGCACTGAGAAAACATGGGGAGTGTGGACGAGGCTGCTGCATGATACAAGATTTCAATAGATTTCATGGTTGGACTGAAGTGGGTAATTGCAAGTTTTGGATCGCCCACAGAAACACTCGTCCAAATACCTACAAACTCCTCTAGGCAGAAAAAAGTGCCTAACCTGCAGGTGGGCGTTTATTTCTGCCGATTCCCAGAATAAATGCCTAGGCCCAAAAAAAGCCGAGGCTGATAAATTTTTGTATGGTCTTGTCACGTTGTTCAGTGCAGAAAAATGTTTCGAACAAAAATTCTGCCAAATTCCGCTTTTTCCGCCTAGATTCCGGGTTTTTCCGCCTAACTTCCGGGTAAAAATGCCTAGGCACAAAATGATGTCGGAGCACAAAAAACATCTTGAGATAAAAATGCCTACATCAATATAAATCTGCCGAGTTTTGCAAACTTCCGGGTGAAAGTGCCTATGCGGCTGCCTAGGCGCCGAGGGCAGAAAAAAGTGCCCAAGGGTTCTTCTAGGTATGAGTTTGGCGCAGAATGTGTGATGTTGGGCCTATGTTCTTTACACTTGACCGATTCCGCCATTGGCTTACACGGCACCTCTGTGAGACATCTCTTTCTACCCATATCATGCAAGGTCGTGGACACTGCCCGCATAGTTTAGGTCGGGGAAGACAACAAGATTGAGGTGGGACGCTGATAACTTTCAAGAGTTTTCTTTGCGGATATCCAAGTTCTCAACTTTGGAGAAGGGTTCAACAAGTCGAGGCCGATGGCCAGTGTGCGACAAGTGTCTGCAGGCCGCGAGAGTTTGGGTGGCTCCAAATGAGGCTCTACAAAATTTCTTCAAGACTCCACCCAACACATCATCACAACGACGTTCCGCGGATTTGTGGTTGAATTGAGCGAAGGTTTAACATGGTTCAAACATGCACAATCCAATGAACGCAATCATCAGATTCTTTGCTTTTTCAATGAGAAGGCACCCATGTCAGGATGTTCAAGACCGTTTTAAATGACAGCGTCATAAAGGCTGCTCAGAATGGCAAACAGAATGGTAGCAAATAAAAACAAGTTCTGCGTTTTCTAACAGTCGACATATTCATACCTTTAGGATCCTTTAGGCACAATAAAACACCTCATTGCCCAGCTCAACTATTGTCAGACTTTCAGCATGTGTAGGCCAAGGCAAGTGCGTTTCCAGCCTGAAAAGTTGGAGCCAGTCGCGCAGCCATGCAGCAGCGGGAGGTTCGTGTTCGGTGGGCAAAACATGGCAAACCAATGGACCAATCCAAATGAGAGGGGACCTGAGCAATTCCAGGATGGAAACTGACAACCCTGTGAATTTGTCCCTGTCAAATGGGCTAGAAAGCTGGCAAGTTTGTCACCTGCACATGGCGACCGAGGCTTGATTTCAATCTTCCGAGGCTTGAACCAGGATGTGCCAAGAAGCAGCATGATGACTCCAGACACTTGAAGCAAACAAAATGGTTGGAAGAAAACTGGAGAAGGTTCGCTGATAGAGTGTCGTTTCCGTGGTCGAAACATATCTGAGCAAGAAAAGAGCCCAAATGAGAAACATGTTCCTCCAATTCTGCACCTCGCAAAACAGTAATCTGTTTGTGCGCGCACAGATGTTTGGATGTTCGTACCGATTCGACCAAGGGCGCGTGAAACATGAAGGCCACACCATCAATCCAGAGATCGCACCAACAGCTGGGTTGCTCCACGCGAAAATCTTGGAGCTTCATGCCTCAGGGAAAGCAAAGGCACAATCAAAATCTGCGGCTGTAGCTGTGTCTTGCTGGAAGCAGTCGGACTCCGAAACGAACGACCTGCTCTCGTTGACACATTTGTGCAGCCAAGATTCTGCATTCTCCAGAATCGTCACAACTTCATCGTGGCCCTGTTTTCGTGCATCGTCCAATGGAGTCTGGCCTGAGCGCTGCAATTGATGTTGATTGCACCACACTCATGGGTCTTGATGTCATTTCAAAAGCCATATATTGAAGAATTTACGTGTAGAGATTTGTAGAGCGTTTGATGTATCGAATTCGGTCACTTTAAAACAAAACATTGTTGCCGTCATTCTTCACGCCAGTTATTCAAGTTGCTCCAAACGCTATTCACACCCCATGTTAACAATGTTGATTCGGCTGAAGTTCTATCTCCCAGAGACAAGCCCTCCTTGAACCCCGCCAGAATCCAGAGCTTGCCATTAACTTTCATGGTAGCGTTCATAGTTCATAGACTGTGTTGAAACTTGTGGAAAGACTTCAGTTTCACATCACTTCGGCATCCCTTTGTGGCATTCGAAGTTGAAGGATACCTTCAAATTCGAACCCCCAGACCAAAACAAATAACACATTTGAAATGGTGCTTCTCACGGATATAAGCACGTAAGAAAAGTATTCCAGAGATATAGCTTTCAAGTAAAATACCCTCAACACAAAATCAACCGATTGGACGGTTCCTGCGCTAGTTCAGTCCAGGAGGGCAAAAAAATCCAATGAGAAAAAAATCTAGAGAATCAGGTTGTCCATACATGCCCATACAGCTTCGAGATGGCAAGTTCGGTGTTGTATAATTTCGCTCTGGCATCTTGAAAAATATCTCGAACAAATGAGGATATGTGTATATGTAGTATGCACGCATCATTTTCATGCAACGTATTGCACATGCGGAGGCTGGATGTGCGTTGTGCATATTCACAGATACCATGGATCATATGATACATCATGATACATTTCTATCAACAAACATTCAGTGAGTCTCCATCCATTGAGACCTCGTCCAATGCTGCTTCCATTATCTCAAGCAATGCTGTGTCTTTGGGATGTCGAATGATGTCGTAGAATGCCTGTCCAAATGCGTACTGTGTCTCCGCATCTCCAATCACCTTCAGCCAAACAACCCTAGTGCCTGAGGACCCTAAGACCCCTTGATGGCCTCCTGACCATGGGAAGTCTGAATGTTCAACAAACGAAACAGCCGCCACAAAGTAATATATAAATATATATAATAAGTATATAGTATAATTTGATATGATATGATATGATATGATAAGATAAGTACAGTAAGCAAAAGCCATCAAAAACCCATCACATCTCCCAGTCGAGGCCCCCGGCCATACTTGCTTTTCACAATCACCGAAGCTTTCGCCTCGACGAGCAGCTTCACCACCTCTACTTGGCCTTTGATCGCCGCGAAATGCAGCGGGGTGCTGCCTCGGGCGAGCGACTGCTCCCAGAAATGTCCTTCTGATGCAAAGCAAAGTGAAGACACCAAAGATTGTGAAAAGATTGTGAAAAATCCATGAAGTGCCAAGTCTCCGAGAAGCTGCACATCCAAGGCTCCATCAGGAGCCCCAAATACCGCCAAGTTCAATTCTTCTCATGATTGAAATTATTGGTGTTTTAATCGTGTGATATCTATTGATGCATTTTTTTCAAACTCTGTCCGTGTGTTGTTGTTGATGTAAATGATTTCAACTGGAAACTGCCTTTTTTTAACCGTTAACCCTTAAAGCGTGCCTCATCAAAACCGCCATGGGTTTTACATCGATTTTCTTAGCAGCCTGAAATCTGCCCAAAGCACCGTCTCCATCAGGGCCGAGAGGCCGCTGACGCTGGCGTCGACCTCGGCCTTCGAGGCCACCGCGCCGGGCGTCCGCAGGATGTGGCGCACCGCGCCGAGGCGGCCATTGAGGGCCGCCAGGAGGATGTCGGTGCGGCCTTGGGGCCACGGGCCGCCCCGGGAGGGGGTTCGGTGGAAGGGCCGCAGAGGCCACAACGGAGACCCAAAATTTCGTTACAAGAATTAAGCTAGAATGAAATCTAAGTTTGAAGACTTGAGCGAGAATGAAGTCTAAGTTTAAGTAACCACAAATAATTCAAGTACATGATTTGGTTTTAAGACAATCCATAGATCTCAACATGACCTCAGCATGACCTCATGCAATCAGTCTGACTCCTTTTAAGTTTGTTGGCTCAACAACTATGTGTATTGTATGCTTTGGATATGCTTAAATTGTATAGAACGAAGACTAGGAGAAAATAGAAACATCATGAAACAATATGAAACATCTGATTTTGAGGTCAGATGGGATATGATGGGATATGATTGGATATCGTTTCAGAATTAGTTTGGTAAATTCGTGCAATGTGTGTCGAGATGTGTCGAGAAAGCACTGACCATGCAGGGAGCAGACCCGGGATCAACTGCTGAGAGCCCAGCATTCTGCCGCTTCTTTCTCATCCTCTGCTGCCTGCTTTGCCTCAGCTGCCTGGTCTACCTCAGCTGTCAAGTGAACAGACACAAAACTCACCGGTGAATTAAAAGTGTTTTCATTGTTTAGGGAGGCGGTCTCATGCTGAGGATCCACCACTTCATGAAGCATGTTTGCCTTCATTATCCACGCACAAATGCTTCTGAACATGCAATGCTGCACAACATGTTTTTTGCCCCGCCATCCCAAAACACGAAATCCGGGCACCGTCCGCAGCAGGTGGCGCACCGCGCCGAGGCGGCCATTGAGGGCCGCCATGACGATGTCGTTGTCGCCTCGGAGCACGCGGCCGCCCCCGGAGGGCACCGGAAGGGCCGCAGAGGCCACAACGGAGACCCAAAAAATCGTGGAACACGTCGAATGTTTTGTCTTTTTTTTGAGTCAACAATGAAGTGTATGGATGTGTATTGATGTGTATTGTATGGTTTGGATATGCTTGGATTGTATATAACGAAGACATACGAAGACTATCGAAAATAGAAACATCATGGTTTTGAGGTCACTTCCAGCTGTTCAACTTTAACATGTTATCATCTCAAACCATCTCAAACGCATGATCCAAGGCCCTTGGCATCTTAGCGTCACATGTGGAGCCAGGCCCTGGATCCAATTTTCCATTTCCTCTTGCTCATAGGGCACTGGGTCACTTGGCGTCTCAAACTAGTCTTGTCAGGTTGTACTCCATCTATGACATCTACGTATGCAAGCTGCGAGTGTTACCATCTTCTTCGTGTCAAAGTGATGACTGTATATAGTACAGATATGTACAGATAATGTATGTATATGGATTGTATCAGTTGTATGGTAATTGGATGTAATTGGTGTGTGGTGGCATCATGGCATTTGCAAGGGATCAAATGCCTCTGCCAAAACTAGATCCAAAAAAATATTCACAGCCCCTCTGATGTGGAATTGTGGATCATAACAACTAACGGTAACGCACACCTCCAAATACAGAAGATGTCTCAGTGAGGTTGCGCGGCTTCCATTGTTTCCATGTTCGATCTGCTCTATCGTGTCATCATCTCCACGTGATAATCTCAAATTGAAAATCTAAACTGGTTAGAGGCATGGCATTGTGAGACTCAGAAACGGGTCACGGAACCGTTGCAAAAAAGTGTCCGAAGATCTCAACTAAGTCTATATTCACATCTGAATACATCTCAACCAACTTGCACTCAATCCGTATTTGCCTGCTGTTCAACGCTATCATTTTATATATTTTTTTATAAATCATATCTCGCATCTCAAAGCGATGATCTGCAAGATCTCAACCTCTAAGACCCCAAGATCCTGTAAGATCCTGAAGAATCTCTCCAAGACCCTGACATTCTGCAGCTTCCTCTGCATCGGCAGCTTCTTGGGCTTCTCGGCCTCCTCGGACTTCTTCAGCCTGCCGCTTGGATGGGCAACATCGCAAGAAACTCACACGGAGGGTCTTGGGCACAGCAGCAAACAGCATGTTCTACATGAAAAACAAGTGCCCCCATATCAAACCTCTCAAAACTTCAAAGACAGTGTACAGTGTGAGACACGATACTTCCGCACCTCCAAGGATGCTACCTCTTCCTCAGCTTTTCCCGTGGGTGATCGAGGGTCAAACTGCAGCTGTGAGATCGGCTCCTTGATGTCAATGACATCGGCGTCCCACACAGATGAATCCTTGATCTCCACGACCAACTTGTCACCGGGCTTGTCACCCGCCTCAGGTGCAGTTGTGGGGTCTTGACCTTCTTCCAACATTGGCTTTGAAGGTGGCACAGCATCTGGCTTCAGAGGATCTCTTTGGATCGCCCTGGCATCTTCTCTTCGCGATGAATCTTCCTGCGAGGCCTGAATTGCCAACTTCGATGGCAGCTGCACTTTCGTCAAGGCTTCAGCAGCAGCAGTGGTGGTCTCGGCCATAGCTGTGGATTCATTGAAGGTATCACTTTTGAATTTCGTGACCCCCAAGAATTCCAGCCAACCTCCTCGGAGGAGCTGGTTCACAATCACTGCCTGAAGCTGCGCCCGAGTGATTGCTTGATATATGTTTGAGCGCCCCACCTGGTTTGCACTTTGGTCACCAACTTTTTGATCCAGACCAATGCACACCACCATGAGTGACTCCAGTCCCTTTGCATTCTCCACCGTGTCCAGCACTATCAGCTCTGCATTGTCTGCATGTGTGGCCTGCTTCACTTTGACGTTTGGGAGCATGCGTAGCGACTCAGTAAACGATATCAGCTTGAAGTTTCGCCCTGCAAGGCGTGCCGTCAAGAAGTGTCTTTGCAAGGCATCTTGGAACTTCTCCAGAAAGTCAGGGTTGGGCACCAAAAGAGCCAAGCGATTGTGGAAGCTGAGTCCAGCATATATGCGCATCACATGAAACAATGCAGATACCGTATGTTTGGCATAATCTTCAAAGACATGTGCATCAGACTCGAAGAGGAAAGCCTTCAGGGGAGGCCCAGCTGGGCATAAGGAAGCAATTTGCTCTTTTTCTGCTACACTTGCTTGAAATGCAGCTGCACCAGCCACTATCCTTTTCGTACTGCGCACCACTTGTGTCAGGCTGATCTCCTTCGCTGGTGGAAAATGCACTGCACCAGATGAGTTTTGGGATACACTCGACAAGAGCAACACTTGTCGTGGTGCCTCAATCTTCTCTTCCAGAAAAGTGTGGCTCTCATCTATACAGAAAAAATTGTGTGCCTCATCGATGATTGTTAAGAGAAATCGTTTTTGCTGTCGGGCAACGGAATCCAGTCAAAACGGTCGCCTTTGATATGCAAGCTCAGAAAAGCTTGGCTTTGGGGTTCCATCAACACAATGCGCCTCAACAACTTGTGAAGCTGCCCGCGGTTTGAAGAGCTTTGAGCAAGCCACCGAACGAAGTACAGGCCAAGGGCAATGGAAGGTGCCAGGAAAAAGACTTGTCCATCGGGATTGTTTCTGAGCTTATCTAATGCACACTGTGCAGCTACGAAAGTCTTCCCAGCTCCTGCAGGAGCCGACATTATTATGGGTTGAACGACTGGATGCCTCAAATACCCGAAGGTACCGGACACCGCAGCCAACGGGACATGATCAATTCATGTTTTCACGCACAGTGGCCCTGACCCGGGCCATGTGGTGAAGAACCGCTCTATCATAGGCATCACACCCACGTGTGGGCCAAGCAAGACGATTTTGCAATTCATCTTCAGGGACCTCAGGGCGGCCGGAAGACAACTGTTCGGCGGAGCAATGCCAGGAGAGATGTTCCCAGACAGGTGGGATTTGCTCACCGCAAAAGGGACATTGTTCCCTCACTTCGTGTCCACGCATCTTATCATAACATGCCGTGGAATGCGCAGAACCAAGCATTACGGCCCTCTGATGACTATCACACGTGAGAGAGAACAACTTGCGGGCATCGGAAACACGACTTTCCTCATACGGCACATCAAGCAAATAATGCCTATCACGGCGGCTCTGCTTTTTCCAAAGGGCAAATTGCACTCGGCGCCAACTTTCTCTCACCTTGTGCTCGGTGAGTTTCACAACAGCTTCATCTGGATTGGATAAATCGACATGACCCAAATCCTCATGTGCAAACATCCATGGACCGCGAAATTCCCAGTTCAGCTCTCGCATGCGTGCGCAAATGAAACTCTGCCAGCCTCCAGGTCGTGGCACCCTTCGCCAAGGGGCACGAACTTGGCGCATGGTCCGAATGGAAGACATGGTGGCCCAAAACTCAGCATGATACATATGACCTACAAGCAGGTTGAAAAGAGGTCTCGAAGCGTTACCTTGCAGATAGGAAATGGCATGCCATGCCTTTCGAAGCGAAGGCAACTGTGACTGCGGCAATCGTTCAAACCAAGCGCCCCAGGTGGCGAGTGAAATGATTCTGGACCTGTACAAAGACATCCTGATATCGCGGGCAACCGGCAATTTCTGCAAACGGTGAGCGGCAAACACTGCTTCTTGCAAACGGTTTTCAAGAACAGGGGAAACAATAAGGTCACTTTCCTTAAAGTCAATACCTAAGACCCGAGTGGCCGGTCGGAGATACTCACCAAACCCTGCGTCATTGATCTCTTGCTTTTGTTGCGCAGTGCAGGCAACTAAACGCATTTTTTGAACGTTTTCATGGAGACCCAAAGTGTCACTCCAGCTGCGCCATCTATGGATGCCAGCAATTAAACGTGGAACATTAGGCGCGCTCAAAGCGCGATCATCAACGTATGCAACCTGACGCAAGTCTGGAATGGAAGACACATCATGAAGGGGCCTAATGAGCAACATGATAAGAGCCAGAGGTGCAAAGGCATCACCTTGCGGCATGGAGGTCTGGACATGCTCCGGCGTTGGGTGCACAGCTTTCCCCAAGCACAGCCATCGCACTTGATGACCCCATACAAACATCAAAATGTTAGCCCACTCATCTGGCAACCCTTGCAGTTGCATGTTTTCAATGGCCAAACCTGGGTGGACAAAATCAAAACATTTGGAGAAATCTAAAGAAGCAAGAACTTCCTGGCTTTCAAACGCTTCATTGAGTTGCCTCCATGCCGTGGCAACCCCCCGGGATTTCAAGCCTCCATGGCACTGCTCGGGGACCCGAGACGCAATCCATTCCTGAACCTGTGGGGTCCTCACATAAGATGAGGAGACCAACCGAAGAAAAATGCTTTCAACTGCAATAGGCCGCAAAGACCCTACAGTCCCACCGTCATCCTTTCTTAAATGAACCTGACGAACCTGCAGCCATGCCTGTGGGAATTGTTTTAACTGAGACCAATGCAAAACCAAATCACGGTAGTGATCCCAAGCAACAAGCGGGAAATGGCAAACTTCGCTGCCGGACCAACCGTCACATCCGGCTGCAGACCCCGAGGCTCTGAGAGCGGCCTGATGGATGAGGGCAGCATCTGGCATCCAATCAGTTTGGGGTCCAGCCAGGGCTTCCATTGTTCTAAATTCTGGGGGTAAGTGTGGAACGAGGTCATCACGTTTCCAAATACGCTGCCAAAAAGAACGAATACAATCAAGGGTTTGCGTGATCGTGGCGCAAGAATCTTCGGAAACAGAGCGTGGTGTTGGAGGTTTGTGAGGCTTCATCCACCGGGTCACCTCTTTGCCCCCCTGGCGCATTCTGGTACGCCACTCGGTCAGCCTTTGGTTCTTGGACTTCCTGTTTTCAAGCGCAATGCGTTGTTCAAACACTTCAATAGCGTGGTTCCAAGACCCCCAAAGCTCATTGTATTCAGACGGCCAAGTCGACCATAATTTTTGCAAAAGCTTTTTGTCTCCCTGGGACTTGGCTAACTGTCGCTTCACTTCATAGAGACGACCAAGCACATTAACAAGTTTTCTGGCAGGGAACGTATTCACCTGGGGGCGTTCAGCCTTGATCACACGAGGCAAATTCCCGCGCGCATGGCCTGGCCTAGGCACGGGCTGGCCACACAAGTGCAATGCTTCACGCATGCTCTTTTCAGCAAACTGGTGAAAATATCCCCAATCTTGGTCGGGATCCTGAGAAAAACATGGCACGTAAGCGGCCCATTGTTCTGCAAGCACGGCCCGCCATTGCTCAACAGGCACTTCCGGAGGACATTCATAGTTAGGCCGCCAAGCGAACCTCCACGTATCAGTCTGGAAAATGGGCAAGCGCAATCTAAGCCAAAACATCTTGTGATCAGAAATCTTACATTCACTGTAACGCGGGCAATCAGCAAAACCGTACCCGCCGCTGAGAATTCCGTAATCAAGACATCTTTTACCTTCGAACCGGCTAGGCACCCATCTTTTACCTGCAGGAGCCGACAGATGGACAACCCCGTGCTTCATGAGATCTTTGATATCTCTCACTTTCTCCTTTTGATGGTCTGTCAAGTCTGAGAGGTTTAGCAGTTCTCGCTCAAAAACCTTGCAAAAGTGCGTCTTATCCACGTGCACTTGCCACTTCTTCAAAGATTCATTTATGCGCGATTCCAAGTCACTATTCAAAACTACATTCCGTACATGCTGGAGAGACGCAATGTTGTCAATCCCAAGTCTGAGAGCGAGCGAAGGTGTGCCGTCTGGGAATACAAAATCCTGATTTGTCACGATCCCAAGATCTGTTGATAATGAGTCTTTCACCAGGTCCACGAAGTTTTCGCGCCCAACTTCTGCAAGCATCGCCTGAATCAAATCTGCATGCCTAACCCGATCTGTAACAAAAATGTGCCACTTCGTTTGGGACTCTACGGTCCATTTTGCCTCCTCGGGCTTCTCTGGTATCCTCAAGGGAACATCGAGTAAAGTACCTCTGCACCACTGCTTGCCGTCCCACGCATCAACTTTAGCCCCAACTTTGAACTCTTCCTTCAGGAAATGGCTGACGTCCACATGATCATAATTCCAAGCCTCTCCTTGCTGCTGCCTCATCCGCTCCAAGTATGCGATTTCGCACTTTTGGCTCCCACCGCAGCCAACTCCATCCCAAAGATTTACATCATCTCTGTTCAAATCCTCAAAAGAAACTATACCTTTGCCAGTCTGTGCAGGGAAAAACACGACCTTGAGACGTTGCTTCAACCTCACGGCTTCGGCCACCTGGTTCTTCCACGTGTGGAACCATTCACATCCCCAGGAGGCAACTCTGCCACTGTCCTCCCAAGCTTGTCGTGCTTTCTCTTCAGCTTCTCGTTTGTCTTTGTCGCTGGCATCTGATCGAACCACAACAGTCTTCGTGGCTTTCGCCTTCTCTACCTCAATCTTCTCCTCTGCTTCGCTACAAGATGCTGGCAGCTCTTTCAAGTAACCGAAAGTCCTGAAGTCCCGCTGCCCATAAATTGTGGGGCAATAGCACTGGCCACCAAATTCTTCTTTATAGTGCTTTCCAAGGCCGTTGGCTGGAGTGCAGAGGAACACGCACGCCACGGATTGTCCGTGACGTTCCTTGATCAATGCATCCCAACCGGCTGCATATTTTCCAGGAAAGGACACGTAGCAGTCTAAACCTTCTTCCCGCTTGATGTGGCCGTGGTAGGAGATGTCGGCCGTTTTCTCCAGGATGGCAGGCTTGTCTCGCAATGTGAAGTACAGATGAGGTTCTTGAACGTCAACCTATCCAAGAGGGTGAAAGTTTCGCTGCTCATACAGCTGTGGTTCAGGTGTAACTTGCTTGTGACTGTTGTGCACTGAGAAGAATTCCAAGATTTCAGGTACTGGAAAATGAGAATTCTCTAACAGCAGGATGTCCCTGATCGAAATCTACGTTCGATAATTCGGACTCGATCCTCTCTTCTGTCTATAATTTTCTGTTGTTCTTCTGTTTCGCCTGTTTCGCATAATATGCTGCAAAAGTTTTACGCATCTGCTCAAGCGAAGTCTATTTGATGGCACCTGTGGCAAACGATTTTCTGGTTCTTGAACGTTTTGTGCTGCAGCAGCATCTGCTTGAGGAAACGAGCGGACCTGTAAACATTGATGAGTCCTTCTCCGTGCTTGGGGTCTGAAGTATGTCTAAAGTATTCTAAAGTATTATACATCATATTAGCTACGTTTGAGAACGTTCCAGTGTCCAGATCGCATCATAAGACAGACTGACATAACAGAGGACACATGGCAAATATATGCAAATATCATACTGTGGAGTCATTGGTGCAACCAGTGTACCTCGGGTTTGGAACAAGTCTTAGAATGTCTTCTGTATGGCACCTCTTCTTGGAGTTGCGCAACCTCTTCTCGGAGCCTCTGCGACTCATTAGCTTCGGCCTTCCAGACTCTGAGCATGACAGAAGATACAGAAGATGTGGGATCCCGGATGCCTAGTTGGATGTGTGACTGATGTGCAGGATCTTTGAGTATGGCATAGTATGGCAATGTATGGCATGTATTTTCTACAATTCAGTTCTGTGACATCTGCAGTCAACAATGTCTATACAATCTTGTGACTTGGAAAGGCAGCAGAAAGAATCTAGAATGGACATGCATGGACAATATTGACCATGCCTCTCGCAATCGACTTTCTAGTTCTTCAATGCGCCGAGCTGCAGCAGCTTCAGCTTGACGCAATGAGCGAACCTACAACACCCACGCTACCAACGAGTCCTTCTTTGTCCAGGAAAACATGGCAAAACAATCTGACCAACAAAGCACACGTTGCAGAAACAAGTCTCGCGATCTCTGACGGTCTCTGGCGATCTCTGACGATCTCTGACGATCTCATGGGATGTATTCGGACGTATGGTGCCTCTTCGTTCAGTTGCGCCACCTCTTGGAGCTTCTCCGAGTCGTGGGATCCGGCCTTCCAGACTCGAGCACAGCTGGATGCGGATCTTTGCAAATGTCAATGCTGCGACATGCTGCGACCAACCCTCCCATCTTCAACCACCGCTGTCAATGTTTTCAAACATGAAATGACACAGAAATGGTTTTCCCCCGTTGCTACTTGGTGAGACTCTGCTATGGATTTCAAACAACTCGCGCTACAGTATTTGGAATCAGGCAGTGTTAAGGTTTGAAGTGCCAGAAAAAACTTGCTGGTTCATCCAACCAGCCAGTTCCCGAGTATACCTGTGTCAGCAAAAATTTCAGCACTACTACAGGCACAAAAATAATGAACAACTGAATCTTCTGACATATTCAACACGGTTTTGGCATGGGACTGGCTCCCGCAAACCCATGACCTTCTCGTCATCGCCGTCCGTTGCAAGGTCGTGAGGTGTGGTGCCTCGCAACACAACTCAGCTCCGAAAGCCAAACATCTGCAGCACCGAGCCAGAACAGAAAAGCCCACATCCCACAGGAATTTCATATTTCATGCTCTTTCGCTCTTGCGGCGAGGTAAGTAAAAACATGTCCACGATACTGTCGCACGATTCCGAAAATCACTTGGTTGCATCCAATTCCTGCAATTTGCTCTGGATATGTGCAGGATTCAAATTAGTTAAAAGGTGAGGCCCTGAAAGGTGAGACCCTGAAATCGAAAGACTGTGAGACATGAGACTTGGACCATCGTGAAAGGCCGCACTTTGACAGAGTAATGTTTCTACATTGACACGAAAGAAATATAATTTCATGTCTTTCAACCTGAATAATCTCAGCGCGAAGCACAGCGAGGGTTGGATCACAATCTCATTTGGAGCAAATGAGTGGCCAAGCAGTGCTGTGTCTTAGAGCAGATCGCACTATATGTATAATGTAAATGAAAATATCTTTGTGCCAGGAAATACTTTTCAGAAAATTGGCTTTCTGATTCAAAATACAGAATCAAAGACTACAGACTACCATAGCCATAGACTGCTTGTTTTGATTTCAAGAGAAGTGTGTTTTCAAGAGAAACCAACACGTCCCATTGGGCGCCCACTTCCTAGGCGATCCATTGACAATCATTGACCCTAATGAAGCTACAGCTGATACTTCAGAACTCCAGTGAACAAATCAAGACATCTTAAGGTCTGAACGATCACTCGAAACCTGAATTTTCCGAATACTTTCCGTTTCAGTCGACAATCAGGATCATACATTTTAGCCAAAATTCTAAGACACTACTCACTCCTCCCGCGGAAACGGCCCCTGGCAAGCGTTTTCGCAACCAGCACACCAACCATCGGCATCTCAGTGGCCTGCATCTGAAGGTCCCGGAGGAGCAGGTAGACTGTGACTCACCAGCTCTTTGGGGTCCTGGCGCAACGAAAACAAACTCTGCTCCTTGTGGACGAGGCTGTTGGATGATACAAGATTTCATGCTTGGACTGAAGTGGTTAAAAATTGCAAGGTTTGGATCGCCCACAGAAACACGCCTCGAAATATGAGTTTGGTGCAGAATGTGTGATGTTGGGCCTATGTTCTTTACACTTGATCGATTCCGCCGTTGGCTTACACGGCGCCTCTCTGAGACATCTCTTTCTGCCCATATCATGCGAGGTCATGGACACTGGCCGCATAATTTAATTGGGTCGGGGGAAGACAACAAGATTGAGGTGGGACGCTGATAACTTTCAAGAGTTTTCTTTGTGGATATCCAAGTTCTCAATTTTGGAGAAGGGTTTAACAAGTCAAGGCCGATGGCCAGCGTGCGACAAGTGTCTGCAGGCCGCGAGAGTTGGGTAGCTCCAAATGAGTCTCTACAAATTTCTTCAAGACTCCACCCAACACATCATCACAACGACGTTCCGCGGATTTGTGGTTGAATTGAGCGAAGGGTTATATAACCCAGCAAGTCTCAGGGACAACTTTTTGAGGTCGATCTCGCGGAAAGTGGTCCCAAAAGGACCATGTTCAGCATAGTTGGGACTATGTACTTTTTGGGTCCTTTGGGCCAAAAAGGAACATGTTATAATACCATCATATAGATTATAGATGTACTTTCTGGGTCCTTTGGGCTCAAAAGGAATGTTGCACATATATATACATATCTCAGGCTGAGGCAGGGGTGTAGCAACCCCGCTTCAGCCAAGGGTTGTGAGTGGCGTGCCGGTGGTTCCTACGCAGTTACTTCAAATTTGAAATTCTGCCTCAAGGAGTCTGCAGCCTGAAAGCTGTGCCTTAGGGTGCATATGGGTTTCCTATGGTTTCCTCATCAAAATAGACACCTCCCACAAAGCGTGAGCAAAGCGTGAGCAAAGCGTGAGCATTTCTCGCCTCTGATCATTCACCATTTTCTGTCAGGTTGATTGGAGTGTTTTTGCACGCAAGATGCATTCCACAACAGTAATTCGCAATGACATTTCTGAGCAAGTGTGTGACAAAGTTGTGTGACAAAGGAGGTGTGTGACAAAGTTGTGTGTGTGTGAAAGATGGTGTGTGACAAAGTTGTGTGTGAAAGAGAGTGTGTGACAAAGTTGTGTGTGGAGGCGGCGGGGCCGGTAGGAGCGGGCGGGAGCGGGATACAGAATCAAAAACAAGAACCCCACACAAAGATGTGGGGAAAAAGCAAATTGCTGCACAAAAAGACAAGGAAAACACGCACGCGTCCTTCGCCGCAGCAGCAGGTCCAGGGCTAAGTGTAAGATCTTTCACAAAATCAATGCCCACGTCATGTCCATGTGGTTCTCGCAAAATTTCCTTCAACACTTGAGCGGCTTCTTTTTGCTCGTCCCGTTCTTGTAGAACTGCTAGGTCGGCCTTGGAGTTCACGGTCAGTGGATGCTCCTGAATGCGCATCTTTATCAAAACATCAAAAATTATCGAAACGGGTTGTTTTCATCCTGATTGAAACAGTTTTGCACGATGCGCATGGCTCACAATTTACTTTCAACTGCTTGAGTCATCAGCTGATCAGGTCGTATGCGATATGGTCCTCCCCAAGCTTTTGCGATTGCATTTTCGAGACTTCCTTCAACACTGTCTCCTCTTCAAGTTTGGGCAACAAGGAGTTGCGATTGGAAAACAAAGTCACTCGCTCATCCCTCGAACTGCGACTTAGAGAAAACCAAACCATCAGCCGATGAAATTACACAATATACGATTTGGGAACCCTGATGCTTTCTTGCCTCAGGTGGAAAAACATCTCTGTGTATTTGGTGCGAGCGTGGGCATGTTCTTCAATTGGAAATGGTTGGACGTTTGGACGCTTTGAAGCTAAGATGTCTCTGGATGAAACCATATCGTAATGATGTTGAAAACTATGGTTTGCAAGTACCAGCACCAAAAATACTTTACCCAATAACAACTTGTGCATCCTCCGGCTGAGATTTCAGCCTTTGGCTGGCGAGACTATGTGATTAGCACAATGCTTTTCAGTTGGACAGTCGACCAAATGTCTTTCGAAGCAAAACATACAATGACCCTTAGCATTTGCTTTTTATGCTTTTTGACATTTTACATCTAGCAGGCAAATGTTGATTGAAGACTGATTGAAGTATATCGAAGTGCATATCAAGCAAGGGTCCTTGTCTTCGTGAAGGCATCCAAGTAAACTCGCAAAGCAGTCGACCGCCCTGCGTGTGAGTGGGTCATCCTGGCTACGGGGTCAAAACCGTTGAGGGCCCTTTAAAACTCTGGTTTTGTATTGGATCTCCTCATTATTTTGGACCCCTTTTGGATGTATTTCATATTAGGGGCACGGGATCATTACACTTTGCTGGAAACCATAATCCCAAAAAATATGTTCATTAAGGGAGAAAGTCGCAACGCAACGTTCGGTGTTTTTTGGGCAAATACTGTGTTTACCAGTAGTGACAAAAAAATGTCAAAAAGACTTTGAGCCAGCAGCAGCAAAACCGTATGTTTTGAAAAAGTTGTTCAAAGAAAGCAAAAAGCCCTAGCAACTCTCAAAGAAGTAGCTCCAGATGATCAAAGCATATCAAAGCCATAATGACCACGAAAAGATTGGATTCTGGCTTTCCGGGTGGTAGGGTGGGCACATGCTGATGTTTCACAACAACCATGAAGTTCATCCTTGAGATCGGTAGGTCCAGCTCGGCCAAGAGCTTCAGATACTTCCTCCAGTTGTGGCTTCAGATCGGCAGATCGAGCTCGGCTAAGAGCTTCAAATACTTCTTCCAGTTGTTTCTGCGCTCCGGTGAAATCCTTTTGCAGCTGCAGAGCGGCCGCCAGATCAATCTTGGTGTTGAGTGTGTCTCGATCCTCCTAGGCACAGGTCAAGAAACACATCTGACTCATCTTACGGATAAAGTGTGCTCGGCAGAACGCTTTCAGAATGTCTTTTGAAGAGGTACCAGTACTTTTTGATTGTACCATCTTGAAACTCATGTCCTTGCCAAATCGTTGCTCTTGAATCTCCAAGATGTGCTTCAATTTCTGGCTTTCCCAAAGTGCCTGGTCTTGGGCAGTCGGCTCTCTTCCAACACAATAAAATCCAATGCTTTCCTTTCTGCAACGCTTTGTGGAGACTCTCCAGCCTTGATCCTCAAAATAACTTCATTCCACTCTCTTCTGGCCTCCAGATCTATATCAAGATGACGCATGACTGTATGATATTGATGATAATGTATCATTTTGAATTGTTATTGTATGAACTTGGAATGGGGTTTTCTTGTATCCAGAAAGCCCACGTAAATCCACGTAACCTAGGTGGAGCCAATTCAGGATTCCTACCGGAAGAGCCCAACAGGGAGAGGATCAGGAGACCGGAGGCAGAAGTCGGTAAGTGATGGAGACATGACAAATCCGAGGTGGCCCACAACTTGCAACAACCTATCCGACTTCCTAAACAAGATGCACTTGTGACACGCAATGACCACATGATCACTGGTCTATAGCTCTGTGACTCATGGTTTATTCTTCATGATGCCTCTGTCGCCAGTTCTGCTGAAGATGACGTTCCTCCCCCTGCTGACCTGAACCAAATGACTCTTCATGGTTGCTGTTGCTGCCTCTTGACACTGGTCAATTTCCATTGTGTCAGGCAGTTTCCACACTAGAGGGTCTACATCTCTCACAAGTAGCTATGTATTCAATTAAGCCTGCGGAACTTCTCGGAAACCTAAGTGTATACACATCACAATGTAGAATAGGTATATAGATCGATTGGAGATGCAATGGATCGGTCTGCCTGCACTGCCAACCTGTCGGTGATTCAACTTCAGATCTTACAAAGCAACCCCTTCACAGTGGAAGTGACACTATAGTTGCACCAAGTTGCCCAAGCACTTGCTCCACACCTTTTGCTTCCTGCAAGCCGCATCCGCTTTGGTGAAAGTCACTGAAACCGGCTTAGAGGCAGCCGCCAGAGTCAACAGGACTAGAATTGAACACTAAACCAGTTGCATGCTTGAAGTTCATGGAATCCCTGTGCAAGGAGGGGAAACAGGGATCCTGGAATCCATAATTTCTGTATTCTACGTGTCAGACTCAATTTCGAAGCATCTGCCAAGCGTGCTCTTTATGGGTGTTGATCGAAATAAAGGTTCCTGGAACAGCTACAATCGCCGATCGGGTACCACATGACCGCACCTCTCGCAAATTGCTGTCTAGCTCTTGAATGCGCTGAGCTGCAGCAGTTTCTGCTTGATGCAACGAGCAGACCTGCAACATCAACGAGTCCTTCCTTGTGCTCCGACCACAGGTCACTGTTCAGGTTATATCATCAAACAGTCGGGCCCACAAATCACACATTGCAAATGCATATAGCCATAATATTTAGTGAAATCATAGGTGCAACGGTGCAACGCACCGAGGTCAAGCTAAAACAAGTTTTTCAAAGACAAATCTCTTCTTTGAGCTGCACCAGCTCCACCTCTTCCGGGAGTGTATCGGAGTCATGAGCTCTGGCCTTCCAGACTGGAGCATGACCCATCAAGCTGTCAAGCTTTTACCATCTTCAGCCATGGATGTGAAACCACAATCAGGCGCACGGGACATGAAGCATGGCAAAGGTAGAAAGCTTGCAAGGTAACACTTGCCTGCATTTCCTCCACTCTTCTCCTCATGCTGGGGACCTTGCAAAAGGAAACACAACATAGCACAGCACCCCCCCAATTTCTGACGAAAATTTACATCTTCAAATCGACAGAGGATCTGGGTTCAGTATGGTGCAGTCTGAAGATGTTTCAAGTTGCGTGTTGGAAGACACGGATCGAAATACATTCCCTACATTCCACCCACAGGTTGCAAGGCTGACTTTGCAAATCTGTGGCTCTATTTCCTCAGACTTGTACTGGGTGACTGTTGTTCAGATGAGCTGAAACAACCTCTATGAGATGAGCTTCTTACCCAGCAGGGGCTTTTCCTTGGACTGTTCCGAACTCAAAGTTTAGATAGCGCTCCTCCACACCCAGGCCGTCTCGTAAGTTGTGTGATCCCGCCTGTGCGAGTCCAGCCGCCAGAAAAGTGTCAACATCTGCTGCCTCCAATGCCGATGGTGCAGCATGGTGACGCATAGCGAAGCAGTTGGCACAACTGAATTTCATGGATTTCTTGGAAGCTACAGGAACAAAGCTCAGTGGTCAACGGCATCTTTGTTGGGGACGTGACAACTTGGCAGCACTTAACCGCCTCCTCGGCTGTCAGCTGGTATGCCTGAGCCGAGCTGCCGCTGCCCATGGTGATCAGTAACCTGGAGGCAAGCAACCCTGCGAAAAAGATCCACATAAATCCACATCATTGAGTTGTTAATCCCTTTCTACCAGGTCTTTTGGTGTGCCATCACCATTTTTTGGCGAATCTCAAGATCCAGCATGCGTGGTAGAGGCGATGTACCGATGGTAGAGGGCCCTAGCTTGTTTCGAGCCTGGGGAACTCAACTGACAGTGAAGGTCACACACCTGTTCCTGCTTTCATTGATAAATGTTGTGGGTAGAAAAATTCCACCACTCCAGACCCAATTACTCAAGTGAGATTGATTCACACAGAAATTGATCCAATCCCACCAATTAAAATTTCCTAGTCTGATAAACTAAGTCAGCTTCTTCCATTTCCGATGACTTTTAAGTTTCCTGCCCCTTCCCGAGTCCTGCAATATTCTGTAGTCGACCGAAGAAACTCTAAGGCTCAAAGGCCTGCCACAGAACCTGAGTGAGGTGTGCAAAGAGCAGCTGAATTGCCCATGAAACTGAATTCGAAGCCGGGCACCCAGAAAATGCACGTGTAAAAGTAAAAGCACGTTCCTGTCCCTGGATGCAACTCATTTTGCAAAATGGTACATTTCGCATCCAAAACTGAGGCCAAGCGCAGACACGATTGCAATGAATTCAAGAAAAAGTGGCGGCAAGAAAAGGAACACGCCAATGGCTTTGCAAAGGCACTGTTCCAACGACTTTGGATTCGTTGTGCGAAACTCTGGTTCCCATTTAACCATCCATTGCCACTTTGCTAAATTTGGTTCCGTTCACAACTGCACAATGAATGCATATTTAAGACCTACTGGTTTCCTGCGGATCCTTTTCTGTGTTGGAGCTACAAGCTGCGCCACGTCAAGGAACATTCCAAAGGTTGACGACCTGCTCAAACTTGATATCAACAACTTTAACTTGAGGGAGGAGATGCCAAGAAGCTGAAAGACATGACATGGTCGAACTCTTCCACCACACGTTTTCTGGCTCAAGCACATCGTGGTTGTACACTTTGTACACATTTGCACAATATTTGCTGAGCGATTAACTGCCAACCCCAGCTTGATCTATCTGATTCAATGACAAAAGTCTCATTTCATATGTTTCATACATTGCCTTGGTTGGCAGTAGTTGGCCACAGCTCAGTGCTGCTTGCCACGGCCATCAATAAAAACTGCACAGATCAAGAGCCTGGACCCCTAAAATGATTCAATGTTACAAGATGATACAAGCTTCATTTTATGCAAACTGACCCAACATGCTCAGATTTGCGCTACGTTTGCGAACTCCTAAGAAGTGGCTTTGCAACCGCGAAGTGCTCATACTTGAGCTTAACTCTTAACCATCCGAAAATCAACAAAATCAGAGGCACAACTTTGGATGAGGGGTGCTCAAAAAGCTATGAGTTGATGCAACTTTTTGGCCATGGAAGCGCCAGCTCGGAGTACGACCGTACATCCACACAGCATGGGCCAACTCTAACTTGATGTACTTGATGATTCAGGTTGGACCATGGTTGACTTTTGCTGATTCTCATTGCTAATTTTCATGGAAACCAATGCTTACTGATTTGATGGTGATCTACGCCCATCATTGCTGATCCTATCTCCGCGAGCAGAGGATCTTGCCTTGGATCTTTTTCCGGAAGCCCGATGGGACGGGCCACTTGGCAGGATGACTGCGGGTGATGAATCACAAAATGGAATACAAAGAGTATCTTCCCAAAGAGTTCGAAACATGTCAATTCTTCATAACTAGTACATATAGCATCATATAGTCCCGAAAAGCCACCCGGCAGACGTCTGAGAAGGCTACGGGAAGGCAAATTGCAGTCACTCCTAGCGAGGGCAGCCGTCCCATGTCCGTGCAGGAAACTAACAGTGGAGTTCCTGTCTGATAATCGGGTTTCGGAAATGACGCTTTGCTAACATCCTAGTAAAAAAATGTGTCAAGGAAATCCAAGGGCATGGGAAGCTGCCCGAGACAAGTCTTTGAAGTCTTCAGCCTCTCTTCTCCAACATACTCCAATGTGAGCCAGCGTTTTGTAACCATGAGCTGCAGCAGGTTGAAAGAGATTTCAGGAATCCATGCCTCTGCATGTTACGAGTACTATGCGCACGTCTCAAATTCACCGAGGCGGTCTTGTGAACAGATTGGCGCAGATGTGGACCGAGAGGGACCTGTTCTTATCGTCACAGCCAAGATTCGGCGTCCTCAAGTAGCCTCACGACTTCGGCGTGGCCCTCTTCTCTTGCACGATCCAAGGGCGTCCGGCCTGAGCGCTCCCAAGGCATGTGAAAGCCGAAGTCGTAACTTCTATAGGTGTCCAATCGCAATGCCCAGAGCCAGATTGACAAATTGATTTACAAAGTTTTTGTGCGTTTCATATGCGCAACCCCGAAATGTTTGAGATCAACATGTAGAGACTCTTGCCTTAATCCTCCACCCCAAACAAGTTTGCAGAGAAATGCCTTCAAAGCCTCTGCTTCCATATGTCAGGTGGGCTGAAGTTTCATCTTCGAAACGGAAAAAATTGATGAACAAAGGCAATCTGCTGAGAGCCTTCACCATACATGGAAATCAAGCGTACGTATCAAGAAGAAGATCAACACCGCTAGAAAGGAAGCACAAAGCGTCCTTGAGAAGAGTACTTCTTTGAAAGGTGTCCATGTACATCCACAACTTCCACTAGTATTACTGCGTGGCAAAATGTATCAAAATGTAGCGTGTGCTCACTTACCATTTTGCTGCACTCAAAGGTTGAAGGAGCGAGCAGGCCACTTCACCCGACAAAACACAAACATGTAGGAAACAGGTTCTTTGCTAGGACCAGGAATTGCAACGAGAAAAACCAGCTCAATATCAGGTTGTCCATACATTTCCAATCAGCAGATAGATTGTTCCTTCAGTTTTGTAGATTTTGGCTCTGGCGAGACGTCTTGATAGATATCACTATGATATCAAGACAGGATGTATGACAATGTGTGATGTATGCTAATCATTTTCATGCAACATATGTTGCATGTGGAGGCTGGAGGTGCGTTGTGCATATTCATATATCGATCATGACGCATCTCTATCAACAAACATTCATTGGGTCTACATCCATTTGCATTGGAGGTGTCTTCTCATGCTGCTTCCATGTCTCAAGCAATGCTGTGTCTTTGGGATGTCGAATGATGTCGAGAATGCCTGTCTAAATGCGTACTGTGTCTCCACATCTCCAATCACCTTCAGCTAAACAACCCTAGTGCCTAAGGACCTTAAGACACCTTGACTGACTGACTACTGACCACAGGAAGTCTCAACGTTCAATAACAAAACAGCCGCCACAAAGTAATAAGTAAAGTAATAAGTAGCAATATAATATGATAAAATAAGAAAGCAAAAAACATCAAAAGCCCATCACATCTCCCAGCCGAGGCCCCCGGCCTTTGTTGTCTTTCACAGTCACCGAGGCCTTCGCCTCGACGAGCAGCTTCACCACCTCCACGCGGCCGTTATACGCCGCCCAATGCAGCGGGGTCTCACCTCGGGCGAGCGACTGCCCCCAGAAATGTCCTTCTGATGCAAAGCAAAGCGAAGACACCGAAGATTGTGAGAAGATTGTGAAAAGACTGTGAAAAATCCATGAATGTGCCAAGTCTCCGAGAAGCTGCACATCCAAGGCTCCATCAGGAGCCCCAAATACCGCCAAGTTCAATTCTTTTCATGATTTAAATTAATTGAAATTATAGTTGTTTCAATCGTGTGATATATATTGATATCTTCTGTTTTTTCAAATTCTGTCCATGTGTGGTTGTTGATCCAAATGATTTCAACTGGAAACTTGAAAACTGCCTTTTTTAAAGTTTCGAAACCTACCAAGCCCACCAAAACCGCCCAAAGTTTTACAATGTTTTACCCACCAATCCCACCAAAACCTTTATATTTCACGAGTTCGAAATTCTTATAGCACCTTGAAATCTCCCCAAAGCACCGTGCATCCATCTCTTCAGAGCCGAGAGGCCTTCGATCTCCCTGGCGTCCACCTCGGCCCCCGCCGCCAGCAGCACCCGGCAAATCTCCGCGTGGCCTTCGCCCGCCGCGACGTGCAGCGCGGTGGCGCCGAAGCCGGCCGTCGCGGCCACGGCGCCAGGCACCGTCCGCAGGAGGTGCCGGACCCCCCCGAGGTGACCGTGGAGGGCCGCCAGGAGGATGTCGTTGTCGCCTCGGGTGGCCACGGGCCGCCCCGGGAGGCCACCGGAAGGACCGCAGAGGCCACAACAGAGACCCAAAATTCTTTACAAGAATTAAGCTAGAATGAAATCTAAGTTTGAAGACTTGAGCGAGAATGAAATCTAAGTAATCACAATTAATTCAAGTACATGATGATTTGGTTTTAAGACAATCCATAGATCTCAACATGACCTCAGCATGACCTCATGCAATCAGTCTGACTCCTTTTAAGTTTGTTGGCTCAACAACTATGTGTATTGTATGCTTTGGATATGCTTAAATTGTATAGAACGAAGACTAGGAGAAAATAGAAACATCATGAAACAATATGAAACATCTGATTTTGAGGTCAGATGGGATATGATGGGATATGATGGGATGTGATGGGATATGATGCAGTGATATGACGGGATATGATGGGATATCGTTTCAGAATTAGTTTGGTAAATTCGTGCAATGTGTGTCGAGATGTGTCGAGAAAGCGCTGACCATGCAGGGAGCAGACCCGGGATCAACTGCTGAGAGCCCAGCATTCTGCCGCTTCTTTCTCATCCTCTGCTGGCTGGTTTACCTCAGCTGCCAAGCGAACAGACACAAAACTCACCGGTGAATTACAAGCGTTTTCATTGAAGTCAAGTCCGGAAACTTGTTTAGGGAGGCGGTCTCATGCTGAGGATCCACCACTTCATGAAGCATGTTTGCCTTCATTATCCACGCGCAATGTAAACAGACATAGACATGGACATAAATGGTCCTCCAGGTCGAGTCTCGACAAATGCTTCTGAACATGCAATGCTGCACAACATGTTTTTTGTCCCGCCATCCCAAAACACAAAATCAGGTATGGTGCATGTTGAAGCATTTGAACAATCATCATGTGCATGCGCTGCCATGCGCTGGTTGCGTTGCTTGAGCTGGGGATGCTTATCATGTAATTATTTCAATGTCAAAATGGGTTGACTCGTTCTTGACTTGTTCTTCTTGCAACTTGTTCTTCTCTTTCTGCGAAAGAGTTTAATCTTGCTTGAATTTGAAGGCCCCCAACCACTGACAGGTGAACTACTGTCACATTGCTCCTGTCACGGGCCAGGCAGCTGCAACGACCGTCAGCGTTGTGCCAGGCATGACGTTTTCTTCTGCGAGCATCTTCTCTTCATCCCTTGGCAAATACGGAAAAGTACTCTTGAACGAGCGAAGCTCTTGTTCCAGAATTTGTGATCTTGATTCAAGAGACCTTCATTTTGTTTTGCTGTTGCACCGGTATGAACTTCCGAACCATAAATTACATGCACGTGTCCTATTTGCAAGTTGCAATGCCTGGGAATATCAGAATATCTCATTCCGCTTTCTTAAATTGTTCTGACATGTTCTAACCCGATTCATTCTCCAGAGGACGCTGTCATTCTGATTGTCCTTCGCCGAATGAGCTTTTCCACACCTGTATTTTCCTGGACTTATATCTGACTTTCCTGGACTTATATAATCGCTGCATTCACCGACATTCGCCATTCACCATCCACCAACATCTTGACAAACCTACACAAAAGTCACTGAAAAAGCTCTGTTCTCTTTCTGAAAGACATTGCCGGGTACCGTTACAGAAGGGCCCATCGACCCAGTATGAGTTCACCGCTGCCACAACGTCGTGTTTTAGGTCCGGTTGCTTGTCCGGTTGATTCATATTGCAACCTTCACCAGGCGCAACATTAATGAAACAGGCGAAAGTTTAGAAGAGTTCTTTGCAGCCCAAGCAGCAATGGCTCCATGTTGGGACCAATCAAGCTCTTTATGGTAAGATCCAGTTTTTGCCTCGGGTTTCCAACTGCGCGAATATGCAGCGCGGCAGGCTGCAATCAATCCCCTACTCTTCTCTCATGTGTGTGAGCAGCGCCAGAAACTGACTGCGCCTGCTTCATTCTGCGCCTGCTTCATTCTGCGTCTAAGTTGATATCCCTGGCCTCTTTAGAAATGAATGAAACTAAGAAAAAATAAGTATACCACAGTATACCGAATTATACCACCATCAATAGGAAGTACAACCGAGCATTGAAGGCCATGCAAGTACTTGGGCATGAAGGTTGACAACTGCTGCACGTAGCACAACCAGTAACAGACACCTAGCAGAAGGAACACCAAGACAAAAACACCAAAACAGTGTCTTGGAGAATGCAAAGTCGCCAAAGACAAGCCAGGATCAAACCCATCTAAACCCCACATGACATGCCGCACACACAACTTGCTAAGGTGCTGAGCTTCTTCTTTCAGCTGTCGGATAGTCCGGTCTTGCAACCACAGGCCTGAGATTCTGAAAAAGCAAACGAGAGTGGAGGTATCAACACAATCCACCGATGCAGCCGTGTAGGGCACCAACCGGCTCATCACATCTCATCTCATTTGATTCGGAGAATAAATAACATCGATTGATGAATCTGCAACAGTAACTCTTGAAAATCGACAGTAGCCACTTCTTTGCATGTCAACAGCGGAGATTCTACATGCTTACACTCGCTTACACCATCTTACACCTTGCATGGACAAAGGGAGGTGTATCCATGGGGCGGCCGAGTCACATTCACAGTCTTTGCCGCTCAGCAGAGCCACGAAAACCTGGCCACTTGGCTCATGCACTAGCTGCTAGCTAGCTAGATTCTGCCAATCGAAGGTCAGTTCTATGAGCATCGCACAATGTGAAGCAACTTTAAAGGCATTCCGATAGAATTTGATGGCAGACCACGAGGATTTACACTTGAAGACTCAAGGTCCAAGCAGCCAGTTCCTGAATATACCTGTGTCAGCACTACAGGCAAAAAGATAATGAACAATTGAACATTTTGACATATTGAACACTGTATTGCCATGGGACTGGCTCCCGCAAAACCCATGACCTTCTTGTCATCGCCGTCCTTTGCAAGGTCGTGAGGTGTGGTGCCTCGCAACACAACCCAGCTCCGAAAGCCAAACCTCCGCAATTCCTTGGGTGTGCAATTCCTGCAATTTGCTCTGGACCCTGAAAGGTGAGACCCTGAAATCAAGAGTCAAAGACCACCATATACTGCTTGTTTTGCTTTCAAGAGATATGTGTTTTCAAGAGAAACCAACACCTCCAATTCTGCGCCCACTTCTTAGGCAATCCGTTGACCCTGATGAACCTACTGGTACAGCTGATACTTCAGAACTCCAGCAGACAAATCAAGACATCTTAAGGATTTTTAAGGTCTGAAAAGTCAAGACATCTTGACATCTTAAGGTCTGAAAATTCTGAAAAGTGTTCGTTTCAGTCGACAATCAGGATCATACATTCTAACCAAAAATTCTAAGACGCTCCTCCGGCGGAAGCAGCCCCTGCCACCAACCATCAGCATCTCCGTGGCCTGCATGACTCACCAGCTCTTCGGGGTCCTGGCGCACCGAAAACAAGAACTAGCAACACCTGCTATATCTGCACTGCACCCTTCTGGTATTCGGGATATCACTTTGTCCGAGATCTTCACGCTTGAGTGTGATTGGAGATGAAGGATTTGCGCTTGGAGGCATGGGGCCCAGCTAATTCCTGTGCGCAAGCAGCACTTGTCAAGAGACGTTGAACGCAGTTTTGCCAAGGGGCTGACACCGGCAAGGCCACACGAATCAACGAGGCCAAACACTACCAGGTTTTTGAAGACTTTTGGATATGTTTGGCATGTTTCTGCCCATGCGATCTGGAGTTGATGTGGATGGGTTCTGGTTTCGGAGTTGTAGTACCAAGCTCAGAAGAGTGCACCCCTTAAAATTTAATTGAACTTTGCAAGGTCAACGAAGTTCATATGAAATGCGTGGAATTGATTGTTCATTGAAAATGCACTGAGAAAACATGGGGAACGTGGACGAGGCTGCTGCATGGTACAAGATTTCATGGTTGGACTGAAGTGGTTAATTGCAAGGTCTGGATCGCCCACAGAAACACTCGTCCAAATATGAGTTTGGCGCAGAATGTGTGATGTTGGGCCTATGTTCTTTACACTTGACCGATTCTGCCGTTGGCTTACACGGCGCCTCTCTGAGACATCTCTTTCTACCCATATCATGCGAGGTCGTGGACACTGCCCGCATAATTTAGGTTGGGGAAGACAACAAGATTGAGGTGGGACGCTGATAACTTTCAAGAGTTTTCTTTGTGGATATCCAAGTTCTCAACTTTGGAGAAGGGTTCAACAAGTCGAGGCCGATGGCCAGTGTGCCACAAGTGTCTGCAGGCCGCGAGAGTTTGGGTGGATCCAAATGAGGCTCTACAAAATTTCTTCAAGACCCGCGGATTTGTGGTTGAATTGGGCGAAGGTTTAACATGGTTCAAACATGCACAATCCAATGAACGCAATCATCAGATTCTTTGCTTTTTCGATGAGAAGGCACCCATGTCAGGATGTTCAAGACCGTTTTAAATGACAGCGAATGGCAAACAGAATGGTAGCAAATAAAAACATGTTCTGCGTTTTCCAACAGTCGACATATTCATACCTTTAGGATCCTTTAGGCACAATAAAACACCTCATTGCCCAGCTTAACTATTGTCAGACTTTCAGCATGTGTAGGCCAAGGCAAGCGCGTTTCCAGCCTGAAGAGTTGGAGCCACTCGCGCAGCCATGCAGCAGCGGGAGGTTTGTGTTCAATGGGCAAAACCAATGGACCAATCCAAATGAGAGGGGACCTGAGCAATTCCAGCATGGAAACTGACAACCCTGTGAATTTGTCCCTGTCAAATGGGCTAGCAAGCTGGCAAGTTCGTCACCTGCACATGGCGACCGAGGCTTGATTTCAATCTTCCGAGGCTTGAACCAGGATGTGCCAAGAAGCAGCATGATGACTCCAGACACTTCAAGCAAACAAAATGGTCGGAAGGAAACTCCAGAACGTTCGCTGATAGAGTGTCGTTTCTGTGGTCGAAACATATCTGAGCAAGAAAAGAGCCGAAATGAGAAACATGTTCCTTCAATTCTGCACCTTGCAAAACAGTAATCTATTTGTGCGCCCTCATATGTTTGCATTTTCGTACCGATTCGACCAAGGGCGCGTGAAACATGAAGGCCGCACCATCAATCCAGAGATCGCACCAACAGCTGAGTTGCTCCACGCGCAAATCTTGGAGCTTCATGCCTCAGGTAAAGCAAAGGCACAATCAAAATCTGCGGCTGTAGCTGCGTCTTGCTGGAAGCTTCGGACTCCGAAACGAACGACCTGCTCTCGTTGACACATTTGTGCAGCCAAGATTCTGCATTCTCCAGAATCTTCACAACTTCATCGTGGCCCTGTTTTCGTGCATTGTCCAATGGAGTCCGGCCTGAGCGCTGCAATTGATGTTGATTGCACCACACTCATGGGTCTTGATGTCATTTCAAAAGCCATATATTGAAGAATTTACTTGTATAGAGATTTGTAGAGCGTCTGATGTATCAAATTCCGTCACTTTAAACAAAACATTGTTGCCGTCATTCTTCACGCCAGTTATTCAAGTTGCTCCAAACGCTATTCACACCCCATGTTAACAATGTTGATTGGGCTGAAGTTCTATCTCCCAGAGACAAGCCCTCCTTGAACCCCAGGGCCAGAGTCCAGAGCTTGCCATTAACTTTCATGGTAGCGTTCATAGACTGTGTTGAAACTTGTGGAAAGCTGGAAAGATTGCAGTTTCACATCACTTCCGCATCCTTTTGTGGCATTCGAAGTTGAAGGAGACCTTCAAATTCGAACCCCCAGACCAAAACAAATAACACATGCATTTGAAATGGTGCTTCTCACGGATATAAGCACGTAAGAAAAGTATTCCCGAGATATGCTTTCAAGTAAAATACCCTCAACACAAAATCAACCGATTGGACGGTTCCTGTGCTAGTTCAGTCCAGGAGGGCAAAGAATTCCAATGAGAAAAAAATCTAGAGAATCAGGTTGTCCATACATGCCCATACAGCTTCGAGATGGCAAGTTCGGTGTTGTATAATTTCGCTCTGGCATCTTGAAAAATATTGCGAACAAATGAGGATATGTGTATATGTAGTATGCACGCATCATTTTCATGCAACGTATTGCACATGCGGAGGCTGGCTGTGCGTTGTGCATATTCACAGATACCATGGATCATATGATACATCATGATACATTTCTATCAACAAACATTCAGTGAGTCTCCATCCATTGAGACCTCGTCCCATGCTGCGTGCGTTGTCTCAAGCAATGCTGTGTCTTGAGGATGTGGTAGAATGCCTGTCTACATGCGTACTGTGTCTCCGCATCTCCAATCAGCTAAACAACCCTAGTGCCTGAGGACCCTAAGACCCATTGATGGCCTCCCGACCACAGGAAGTCTAAACGTTCAACAAACAAAACAGCCACCATAAAGAACTATAATAAGTATAGTAATACAATATAATCAGATAAGAAAGCAAAAGCCATCAAAAGCCCATCACATCTCCCAGCCGAGGCCCCCGGCCTTTGTTGTCTTTCACAGTCACCGAGGCCTTCGCCTCGACGAGCAGCTTCACCACCTCCTCGTGGCCGTTATACGCCGCAAAATGCAGCGGGGTACCACCTCGGGCGAGCGACTGCTCCCAGAAATGTCCTTCTGATGCAAAGCAAAGCGAAGACACCGAAGATTGTGAAAAGACTGTGAAAAATCCATGAATGTGCCAAGTCTCCGAGAAGCTGCACATCCAAGGCTCCATCAGGAGCCCCAAATACCGCCAAGTTCAATTCTTTTCATGATTTAAATTAATTGAAATTATAGTTGTTTCATGTTGTTTCATGTTGTTTCAATCGTGTGATATCTATTGATATCTTCTGTTTTTTCAAATTCTGTCCATGTGTGGTTGTTGATCCAAATGATTTCAACTGGAAACTTGAATACTGCCTTTTTTTAAGCTTCAAAACCTACCAAGCCCACCAAAACCGCCCAAAGTTTTACAATGTTTTACACATCAAAACCTTTACATTTCACATTTTGACTTCGATTTTGTTTGGCACCTTGAAATCTCCCAAAGCACCGTGGTGGGAGATCCTTTTTTGGTCTGGGCAAAGTGTGAAAGGAACGAAAACGCCTCTAGTTTCCATCTCTTCAGGGCCGAGAGGCCTTCGTCGTTCCTGGCATCCACCTCGGCCCCCGCCGCCAGCAGCACCCGGCAGATCTCCACGCGGCCTCTGATCGCCGCCTCGTGCAGCGCGGTCCACCCGTCGCCGTCCTTCCTGGCCACGGCGCCGGGCACCGTCCGCAGCAGGTGGCGCACCGCGCCGAGGCGGCCATTGAGGGCCGCCATGACGATGTCGTTGTCGCCTCGGAGCACGCGGCCGCCCCCGGAGGGCACCGGAAGGGCCGCAGAGGCCACAACGGAGACCCAAAAAATCGTGGAACACGTCGAATGTTTTCTATTTTTTTTGAGTCAACAACGAAGTGTATTGATGTGTATTGATGTGTATTGTATGGCTTGGATATGCTTGGATTGTATATAACGAAGACATACGAAGACTATCGAAAATAGAAACATCATGAAACATCTGGTTTTGAGGTCACTTTTCCAGCTGTTCAACTTTAACATGTTATCATCTCAAACCATCTCAAACGTATGATCCAAGGCCCTTGGCATCTTAGCGTCACATGTGGAGCCAGGCCCTGGATCCAATTTTCCAATTCCTCTTGCTCATAGGGCACTGGGGTCACTTGGCGTCTCAAACTAGTCTTGTCAGGTTGTACTCCATCTATGACATCTACGTATGCAAGCTGCGAGTGTTACCATCTTCTTCGTGTCAAAGTGATGACTGTATATAGTACAGATATGTACAGATAATGTGTGTATGTGGATTGTATCAGTTGTATGGTAATTGGATGTAATTGGTGTGTGGTGGCATCATGGCATTTGCAAGGGATCAAATGCCTCTGCCAAAACTAGATCCAATTGTATTCACAGCCCCTCTGATGTGGAATTGTGGATCATACAACTAACGCACACCTCCAAATACAGAAGATGTCTCAGTGAGGTTGCGCGGCTTCCATTGTTTCCATGTTCGATCTGCTCTATCGTGTCATCATCTCCACGTGATAATCTCAAATTGAAAATCTAAACTGGTTAGAGGCATGGCATTGTGAGACTCAGAAACGGGTCACGGAACTGTTGCAAAAAAGTGTCCGAAGATCTCAACTAAGTCTATATTCACATCTGAATACATCTCAACCAACTTGCACTCAATCCGTATTTGCCTGCTGTTCAACCCTATGATTTTATAAAATTTTATAAATCATATCTCGCATCTCAAAGCGATGATCTGCAAGATCTCAACCTCTAAGACCCCAAGATATCCCAAGATCCTGTAAGATCCTGAAGAACCTCTCCAAGACCCTGACATCTTGCAGCTTCCTCTGCATCGGCAGCTTCTTGGGCTTCTCGGGCTTCTCGGACTTCTTCAGCCTGCCGCTTGGATGGGCAACATCGCAAGAAACTCACACGGAGGGTCTTGGGCACAGCAGCAAACAGCATGTTCTACACGAAAAACAAGTGCCCCATATCAAACCTCTCAAAACTTCAAAGACAGTGTTGAGACACCGATACTTCCGCACCTCCAAGGATGCTACCTCTTCCGCTTTTCCCGTGGGTGATCGAGGGTCAAACTGCAGCTGTGAGATCGGCTCCTTGATGTCAATGACATCGGCATCCCACACAGATGAATCCTTGATCTCGACCAACTTGTCATCGGGCTTGTCACCTGCCTGAGGTGCAGTTGTGGCGTCTTGATCTTCCGACATTGGCTTTGAACGTGGAACAGCACCCGTCTCTTCAGCATCTCTTTGGACCCTGGCATCCTCTTCTTCCTGCGAGGCCTGAATTGCCAACTTCGATGGCAGCTGCACTTTCGTCAAGGCTTCAGCAGAAGCAGTGGTGGTCTCGGCCATAGCTGTGGATTCATTGAAGGTATCACTTTTGAATTTCGTGACCCCCAAGAATTCCAGCCAACCTCCTCGGAGGAGCTGGTTCACAATCACTGCCTGAAGCTGCGCCCGAGTGATAGCCTGATAAATAATGGAACGTCCAACCTGATTTGTACTTTGGTCAGCAACTCTTTGATCAAGACCAATGCACACCACGATGAGTGACTCCAGTCCCTTTGCATTCTCCACTGTGTCCAGCAATATCATCTCTGCATTGTCTGCATGTGTGGCCTGCTTCGCTTTGACGTTTGGGAGCATGCGTAGCGACTCAGTAAACGATATCAGCTTGAAGTTTCGCCCTGCAAGGCGTGCCGTCAAGAAATGTCTTTGCAACGCATCTCGGAACTGCTCCAGAAAGTCAGGGTTGGGAACCAAAAGCGCCAGGCGCTTGTGCAAACTGAGTCCAGCGTAGATGCACATGACAAAAAATAATGCAGATACAGTGTGTTCGGCATAGTTTTCGTAAAGCTGTCCATCAGACTCAAAGAGGAAAGCCTTCAGAGGGGGCCCAGCTGGGCATAATGAGCCGATCTGATCTTTCTCTGCCGCACTTGCTTGAAATGCAGCTGCCCCAGCCACGATCCTCTGCGTACTGCGCACCACTTGGGTCATTGTGATCTTTTTGGCTGGTGGAAAGTCCACTGCACCAAATGAGTTTTGGGATACGCTCGACAAGAACAGCACTTGTCGTGGTGCCTCAATCTTCTCTTCCAGAAAAGTGCGGTTCCCATCTGTACAGAAAATATCATGTGCTTCATCGATGATGGTCAAGAGAAATCGCATCTTGCTGTCGGGCAAGGTCGTCCAACCCAAGCGGTCACCGTCAACGTGCAAGCTCAAAAAATGTTGGTATGGATGTTCCATCAACACAATGCGCCTCAACAACATATGAAGCTTCCCACGGCTTGGAGGGCTCTGAGCGAGCCACCACACGAAGTAGAGGCCAAGGGCAATGGAAGGTGCCACGAACAGAATGTGTCCTTCATGATTGCTTCTGAGCTTATCCAGCAGCTACGAACGTCTTCCCAGCTCCTGCAGGGGCCGATAGATGGACGTCTTCACCTTCAATGAGATCCTTGATTTCTCCCACTTTCTCCTTTTGATGGTCTGTCAAGTCTGATAGGTTCTGCAATTCCAGTTCGAAAACTTTGCAAAAGAATGTCTTGTCCACATGGATTTGCCAGTTGACCAAACCTTTGTTGATGTTGCTTTCCAACTCATTGCTCAAGACCAAGTCGCGCACGCGCAAAAGTAAATCAATATGCTTGATGCGAAGTCTAATCGCCAGTGATGGAGTGCCATCGGGGAATAAGAATTCCTGATCCTTGAAGGTCTTGAGATCTGGCGGTAACGAGTTTTTCACCAGGCCGATGAAGTGTTCACGTCCAACTTCTGCAAGCATGGTTTGTATGAAATCAGCATGCCTTATGCGATCAGTTACGAACAGCTGCCCACTACTTCGAGATTGTATGGTCCATTTTGAGTCCTTGGGTTTATTCGGTATCCTTGAGGGAACACCAACTAGTGTCCCCCTACACCACTCTTTGCCGTTGCAGGCATCAACTTTCGCGCCAACTTTGAACTCTTCCTTCAGGAAATGGCTGACATCCACATGATCGTACTCCCAAGCCTCTCCCGCCTCTCCTTCCTGTCGCCTCATCAGCTCCAAATGTGCTATTTCACACTTTTGGCTGCCGCCGCAGCCGACTCCATCCCAAAGATCGATGGCGTCACTTTTCAAGTGATCAAAGGGAACAATTCCTTGACCAGTTTGGCCCGGAAAAAACACTACCTTGAGACGTTGCTTCAACCTCACGGCTTCGGCCACCCGCTTCTTCCACGTGTGGAACCATTCGCATCCCCAGGAGGCAACTCTGCCACTGTCCTCCCAAGCTTGTCGTGCTTTCTCTTCAGCTTCTTGTTTGTCTTTGTCGCTGGCATCTGATCGAACCACAACAGTCTTCGTGGCTTTCGCCTTCTCTACCTCAATCTTCTCCTCTGCTTCGCTACAAGATGCTGGCAGCTCTTTCAAGTAACCGAAAGTCCTGAAGTCCCGCTGCCCATAAATTGTGGGGCAATAGCACTGGCCACCAAATTCTTCTTTATAGTGCTTTCCAAGGCCGTCAGCTGGAGTGCATAGGAACACGCATGCCACGGATTGTCCGTGGTGTTCCTTGATCAATGCATCCCAACCGGCTGCATATTTTCCAGGAAAGGACACGTAGCAGTCCACACCTTCTTCCTCCTTGATGTGGCCGTGGTAGGCGATGTCCGCAGTTCTCTCCAAGATGGCTGGCTTGTCTCGCAATGTGAAGTAGAGATGAGGTTCTCCAATCTCAGCCTAGGCAACAGGGTGAGAGTTTTGCTGCTCATGCACTTCAAGATTTCAGAAGAATTCCAAGATCTCAGGTACTGGAAAGCCAGTGGACTGGAAACATCTGGGAAAGGTTGATATCAAGCCTTAAATTGGACTGTTCCGACACAGAAGGCCACATGGTGAGCTCCTTGATCAACAGGAATTAACCATATTTAACCGCTTAGCCAACTTAGCCAACTTAGCCAACTTGGCCCACTACATCATCACAGGATAAATTCGATAAATGCTTGCGGAATCTTGCCTGTGCAAGGGCAGTCTCCACTGCGGCCTGGAAAAATCAGCATGGTGAGGGGCATGGTGAAGCGGTTGGCACAACTGAAATTCTCAGCAACATGCAGCAACAGGATTTGTCAAACATTGACAACTCAGGAAAAAAGGAGATCCCAAGAGCCAAATTATCATTTCTCGGAGTTCTTGTGCTGACGCTTGTGGATATAGAAATTCTAAAACAGATTGAAACGTTGGATACTTGGGAACAATGAGGTACAAATCAACAACATCCTGGAAGTTGAATCATATCTGTTTAGGGGGTCCTGTTGAGTTTGCTTGTCATCTCACCTCTCTGCATTGCACTCGCAGAATGGGCGCCTCTGGGAATTGCGCTTGTGCCTCGTCCAGGAGTCTCTCTGCCTCTTCAGCTCCGGCCTTCCACACTGGACCAAGCACAACTCAAAACATGGGAGTTTTGGAGATGCCGCTGCTGTGACGCATGTCAAATCATATCACATGCACTCCAAATGAAATCGAAATTGCAATACGTGTCCGTGTTTGCAGACAAACTCTTATCATTGGAAGAAAAGCTGTGCAGGCCAGCTGCTAACTACTATTGGCTACTCGCATCTAAATCTGCTTCGCACGGGTAGCCGGGTAGCATTTACAGCGCCTGCAGCTCCTCCACTCTTCTCCTAAGACTCGGGACCTTGCAAGGCACACTCAAAACACCCCTTAAACCTCTGGCACAATTTCCGCCCTGGATCGAAAGAAAATGTTCGTTCGGCATCAAGTTGTGCTGGAAGACAAGTCAAAATATGTCAAAATAGAACTCTATCTACTATCTTCTACTATACACTATGTAAAAAAAAAACAGGCCGTCCAAAGTTACAAGCTTGCAGGGCTGTCTCGATTGATGAAATCTCGCCTGGGCGAAGCCGCCAGCAGACATAAAGGTATCGACATCTGCGACCTCCATGGCCAAGGATTGGTCATGGTGAATCGGCACAACTTGACACAACTGAGTTCCATAGATTATCATAGATTTATCTTTGAAGCTCAAGGACCAAAGCCGGTCAACCGCATTTTTTTGGGAAGAAAAACCAAACAATGGCCTCAGCATGTGCCAGGGGGTTATGAGGTTGGGCATTTCTGGACATTTTTTCGGGTAGCAACGCTTTCTCCGCACGTCATGTTTGCAGGAAAAACATGTTTTAGGTCTTGCTGATCTTGTTGTCATTGCTCCGGGCTCTTTACTGCGCATTTCTTGTCCACGGCCTCCTCGGCTGTCAGCTGGAATGCCTGAACCGAGCCACCGCTGCCCATGGTGAGCCTGGCAGTCAGTCAAGTGAAACGAGAAACTCCAGTGCCTTCATCTTCCGACTTTGAGCTTTGCCCTCCTGGTGCCCTCCCGGAGTCCTGTGGTCGAACTGAGGTTGAAAGCCCAAAGGCCCAAAGGCCCAAAGGCTCAAAGGCTCAAAGGCTCAAAGGCCTATGCGGAACCTCGGGATGTGAGGTGCACAGACCACAACCACAATATTCAGGGTGAAACTCGACTCGGCAAAATGAAACCCCAACAGAATGCACGTTGTCCCAGTCTGGTAGGCTACCGCCACCGCATCCAAAGCTGAGGCCAAACACGTACAGGGTTGCAATGAATTCAGGAAGTGGCGGCAGCAAAGAAAAGGAGAAAAAGAAAATGCCAATGACTTTGCAAAGGCACCGTTCCCAGGACTTTGAAATCTTTGTATGTAATTGCAGGCTTTGATTTGACCAATGCCACTTAATTAGCCAGGTTTCTATGCGTTCACAACTGTCTAAAATCCTTGAGACCTATTGGTTTCCTGCACATGTTTTGCTGTGTTGAAGCTGCAAACTGCGCCATGTCAAGCAACATTCCAAGGGAAGTTGACCCCTACCTGCTCAAATTTGATCTCACAGCTTGCACTTGAGGACGGAGAGACCAAAACACTACAAAACCTGACAGGGTCGAACTTTTCCAGCACGTGCTTGCCAGCTGAACTCAAGCACAAAGCAGCTGTACATGATCTCTGCGTCGGAGACCAAAGTCACGTTTCACACATCGCTTTTGTTGGCCACACAGCACCAGCTCAGTGTTCCCTGGATTGCCACGGCCATCAATGAACATCAATGAGCATCACACGTATCAAAAGTCTGGACACCCAAAATGATTTAATGCTGCAAGTCTCATTCTGCGCCAGAATGATGACCACCGCTTCCCCCTATCCATTGATTCTACGAGTAGCAGAAGCCTCCTGCTGGACGAGCCTTCTGCCCCATCTTCTTCAGAGCTGTATTTTCTCCCGTGGCAGCACCTGAGCAGGCTGTGGTGCAAATATCTTCCCCCACAAAATTTCCAAAGTGCGAGCTGCATCCGTTTCGCAGGTTTGGACCCTACGATGTTCATCGATGTTTTCCTACGAAGTTTCAACGCCTGAGTTTCGCACCAAGTCCTGAGGGTTGGATTCCTCTTCAGGCCTCTGGAGTATGTCATGAAGCATGGGCTGCTCCCTCAAACCAGGTTGAATATCCCCAGCTGGCAAGAGTTCCTTCGTACATTTCAGTGATGGGTTTCAAAAATGTCTCAGATATTGTTGTTGTGTAAAATCCAGAGTATTGAAATCGGTGAGACGTCTATGACAAATCGGTGAGACGTCTATGACAAACATGGTGTCACCCCAAAGATCCATGATTGTGGATAGCTCTCGGGTCCGTAGCTGAAGGGCAGCACTTTCGAACACAGATAATTACAACACAAAAAGATACAAAAAGTATGACTAAGAGTGAAGACATATCTCAACCATTGGACATTCCCTCAAGCTGTTGTATCCCTAATGCCGTTCCCTGCTGAAACAACGATGCTTCCACCAAACTTCATGCTGGCCTACCAAGTCCATCATGGAGATCTTGCCAAGACAAAACCTGTTGCAGCTGAACCATGCGGCAAAACGAAAAACACAGCCATTGGAATCATTGGAATCTGGTTTGGACTCCAACTTGCAACACTTGAGACATGTTAAGACTCAGATGCGGACAACCCTTCTGGACTCGATTATTTGTGTGGTCTTCAATTGGTATAGAGGGATCCTCCGGATAGAGATATCCGAGTGGCTTCAAGGGAATCCAGAAGTGACCAAGTTTTGCAGGTAAATATATGTCAATATGCCATACATTGGAGGATCGCGTGCACAGCCTTTCACACAGAAAACAAGCTGTTTCAGCTGGCTCAGCTGGCTCAGCTGGCTCAGCTCCAGCCGTCACAGGTGGCGGCGTCCCAGGAAGTGCAATCTAAAGCGCACAACTCTGCCTTTGGCAGAATACGGAACATGTTGCTGCCGCCGCTATTGGCTGCTCTGGCGGCGTAAGCCGACAAGCCGGTGTAGTCGTATTGAGCACCCCATCCCACATAGTCCAGGTTGGCAATTTCAATCACAGTTCGACTGGATGGCGAGTCGCACCAACGGCCTTTTTGGTTTACGGTGATGCAACAGGGTCCCTTCCGCATTGCTTTATCTGTCTGGCTCCAGTCTCTAATGAAGTCGCCCGTGTGCGCCCAATAGATTGCCACCCAGTCCGCTTCGTTGGTGCCTTTAAAAACAATCTCATTGAAGCCTGTTGGGCCAGACCATGTCCCCAAACGGCCCTGACCCCACTTGTCCCAGTCTTCCTTGGATATGCCACGCACCCAGTTCCAGAACAAGCCCTCTGCCAAGAGCATGTCATCAATGGTTGTGAAACTGCATGAGGCCTGGGTAATGGCCCACACCCGAACAGCTTCTGCGCCGTACTGTTTCACGTCGGCCATGGGCTTGAGACCATACCTTTGCACATACTCTTCTGGAGGAAAGTCACATCGCGTGCTCATCTTCTTGAATTGGGGAAAAGCCCAACCACACAAGCTTCCGGAGTTCGATTTACGATGATCTGTGCCACCATCAACAACAAAGCTGCACAACACTTCTGGATGCTTGGAGGGGTCAAAAATCAAACCAATGTAGGTGGCAATCATTGGTGGGAAATCCGAACGAAGAACCGAACCTGAATGATCCGGCTGAATGTCCTGTGGGGTGCCAGTGCCTGAGATGATCAAGCCCCTCTTGCTCTCATATGCTTCCGCTACAGCTGCCAAGAGCTGTGACTCATCCTTTCCACCAGGCATCCGATGTTGCAAGAGCTGCGTCTCATCACAGCCTCTTTCGCCTCGCACAGCCAAAATGGCAATGAGCAGCCACAAAAAATTCAACGAAACATCTATCCGGTTCATGACAGGTACTCGGTACATGTAGATTTCAGTTGCATCTTTGAGCCAAAAGCTAGGAAAACGCGTGGTCGGTTCTATCCCTTAGAATAGGTGGAAAACTAGAAATAGGGACCCCCTAGGACCCAACCATCCAACAACCTCCTAATTGGAACCTCAATTTATCGGTGGCATCAACCCGCCAGGAGCCAAGCTGTCTTCGTGTCTTCGCTTTGGGCAACGCTGCAACGCTCGCGAAAAAAACAAATCAGGCCTCTGCGGCTGCGAGTTTGATTGAGCCTGGGCTACCAGAAAACAGGAATGCTATGAGCCAGTGTAATATTGGTAAAGCAACAATAAACCCCATTTTTGATGGTTTATACATCCCATTTATGGTGATTTTGGGAATGGTTTATTGTTGTTTTAACCACATTCTTGTGTTAAGGATACTCGGATACCCTAAACGTTCATCATTCATCATCTTGATCCCATAGACCTGCCAACATTGAAAGGGTTGCATGGGAACTGCCTGAGAAAGTTATGGGAAACTGCCTGAGACTAGTTTTTGAAATCCTAAGTTTGTCTTCCAACTTACCAACATACTCCATGTGAGCCACTGTTTCGTAAATAAAATTTTTCAAAGGACAAAACCACTGGAAAAGAAAAACTAAATCCCATACACGCCAAATGCAACTTCGGAATTAGGAGGTGCACATGTGCATCAAGACACAAACAATAAGAATCACGTTGGGTTCAACTTTGTCGCATCATCCATACCATAGCAACAATAGCGATTACCTGTCTAGCAGCCCGTCCTGCCAAATGAAGTCGTCCTAGGTCTCGCACAGCTGTGATACATTGCCTCTCAGGCCGTGAAGGTTGCAAAGGTCAACTCGTGGCAAGTTGTCGACAAAGAAAAACCTTGTTGCACTTGCACCACCATGCACCACCCAGGCAAGCCATCCAGCCTTTAGATTCTCAGCCGACTGGATTCCTGCATGCAGGAAACACGGCCAAATTCCTATTTTTCAGGGGTCGGCATTTAAATTTAGTCATTCCACAATGTTTTTTCCAAAAGGCCTCTGCCTGCATCAGTCCCAACAAGTAGCACATGTCCAAATCGGAAACCAAGGACGTCTATCTGGAAACAGCACCTGCAAAAAACAGTTTTCTAGTTTTCCCCTGTTGCATGTCTATGGGGCATGGATGAAAATATGTTGTTGTTAAGGTTTTGGACTCGCAAGGAAAATAGTTTTGATTTCGCTTGGAATTGGTCCTAACTGAAAGGAAAATAAACGATGGACTGGCAAATCATTCAGTCGTAATTTAACACCTCATTGGTTCGAGTTGTATTTCGATATACGTCACAATTGATCTGAAGTTGCATCAACCAGACGTTGATTAAATTTTAAAAATGAAGTGTGAATCAAAATTTGTTTTAAAATTAGTCAGTCGTGCACTGATGACCCTCGCATTGCAACACACTATTCTTGTCCAATGGGGTTGGCAAGCTGGTCAGTTGCCAGGTTTTGGGTCTGGCCCCCACCCCCCGGACATTTATCAGGGTGGCTGAGGGTGGGGCGTGAAAATTCAAAGCGAAAGGAAATTGATACATGACATGTATTGCACTGACATTCAGTGACCATTGTCCAAAGTTTCAGAAGCTTGACATTCAAACATTCAAGCCAAATGCTCGGTACATCTTTGAACAACTTAGGTCACTTACCGTTGGTTTGTTTTCTTAAGTCGTGCACTGATGACCCTCGCATTGCAACACACTATTTTTGTCCAATGGGGTCGGCACGCTGGTCAGTTGCCTCCCCCCTTTCAAGTTTTGGCCAGTCTGCACAATCGATTGCCAAATGGTCACGCAATCAACACGGTCGCGTACACAACCACATTCAATCAGTTGCTGTATATCCAACCCTGAAGGGTCATCTGCAATATTCGATTCATTGGAACTCGCGTGATCCACGAGTTGCATTCGTTTTGATTTTCAATTTTCAAACAAGCATCAAGAATTGGCAATGCATTTTCGCTGGTTGTATGGCACGTGATGAAGCAATCTCTCACAGCATCGCTGTCAGTGCGTAAAACGACATTGCAGCGAAACAACAGATCTTTCCAGGTCACCGAATGCACAAAGGAAAGCAAAAAAATCACATTCGAAAATGATGGTCTTGCGACGGCCCACATTGATCCACTTCAGCAAATCTTCTGACAGTTCCTCAGAGAAGAATCTGAGTTTATTTCTTCCTATTCCATCAACAAGGACAGCACCTACCCCAGCAAAAGGTGTTGAGGCTTGAGGCTCGTGTGATGCATCAGTAAATAATTGCCAACACATTGAAGACCTTGAAGAAATCACACGTGGGTTACCGTCCATGAGCATGTCTCTGAACCTGACCAAAGCCTTTACAGCTGCATCAGAAACGTTGGAGCTCTCAGCACCATAGGCGTGCTGAGTCACTATCGCCAAGCACCTTTGAGCGACAAGGCCGTAGAGCTGTCCAGCCGCAAACTGCATGCGCCCCCTCAACCTGAGAGCGTCCATCCTCTTCAGGACCTTCGAACGCACCGCGTCATCAAGGGTTTGGGCAAGTTCACAGCGACGACTTTCGGTATTGTCGATGGTGACCATGCCACTATGCAAACAGCTCACATCAAGGAAACACCAAGCGCTGTCAGAATCTCACAGAAAGGTGAGACCTTGGGGCCATCGTCAGCAAACTTCCAGCCAAGAAGTCTGAACACAGCTTTGGCTTTAACAATATAATCAACTGAAGGGGTTTCCTGCATGGCCGCTATTGAGACGAAGTCATCGAAGTAGTTAGAGGTGACCGCCAAGAACAACGATGTCAGTACCGCCCACAAACTGTGAGAGACGAAGAAAGCTATGCACCGACTTGACACTGCCAAAAGGTAGCGCCTTCAGCCTGAAGACTTTCAACGTCAAAGTGTTCGGATCACCAACACCAATGTAGGAGAATTGCCTGGATTGTGGACGAACGGCGCACCACTGACGGTATGCACTCTTCAAGTCAAAACTTCGCGCTAACCATGGTTTGTCGTGTGGCCCATTTTGCATCATAGCGCTCATCATCCCAGATGTATGGGGTTTTGGACTTTCCGTAGGTTGAGCAGCAGCATTCATCCCTGTGTGAAATCGTCAACGCATCTGATGTTCTCATTTTGTCTGACGCCGAACCTCCGGCTCAAAGGAAACTGGTCCGGGATGTCGGACTCCGGACAAGTCCATCGGACCTTTTGTTTCACCTTAGACACCTCATCCAGAGTCTGCGACCAAACTGCATGCGCTATCCCATTGTCAAAGAAAACCTCCCACAGGACAATGCCGCACGCTGAAGCCTCGCCTGATTACGAAGTTCACCCTCTGTCAGAGTGGCTGGGGTGACTTTTGCTGGCCACAAGCCTGTTCGCTCAGTTTGCCCAGTCAGCATCGATCCTGCGCAAAATTCATCAAATACAGCTAAATCAGGGTAGTTAATTGCCTGGAGCATCTCCTCCCAAAGCAACAAGCGTTTGCCCTTGAGCACCTCGGCAACACTTGACTCCAACTTGATGGCAAGGGCCAACTCATCGTCCCTCAAGTGTGTTGATCTTCTCAAACAAATTTTCAACGCATTTGCACGAAAACTCATATGCTCATGGCAGGACATCCCCAAGGACCTGGACAGCAAAGGAGGGAGACATGATTGGAACATGGCTGGAGGCCCTGCTTTAACCGCCATCCGAACAAACTCATCGGGACTCCATGGCGTCCCCCAGATCTGTGATTGCAAGGTGTCGGAATTCTCCGGTCCGTGTCCACACAAGTTTAAAGTCTGTAGGAAGTTCTCAGAAAAAGCTTCACAGTGTCGTCAACTTCATTCCTTCGCTCCTCCGTTTCCTCGCCATCCAATCCCGTAAAACTTTGACACACAAAGTTAGATCGCGAAAACCGCTTTCAAACCTCTCGCGTTCAAAGTAAACCCAAACCAAAACACAAACAAACAAATTCTCCTGGTTTCAAACCCCTGGGTGGGGGGCCAAAAAAGCAGAAAACGAATCCCTGAAGAAACGTTAGAACCCACCGCACCCTTCCTAGGAGGCTTTGAGCTGACAACAGCCACCATTGGTATAAAGTTCAACCAGTGATTCCTGTGAAACAATGCATTCATGGAGTGAAACATGAGACATAAAAAAACTTCACATCAACTTAACAGAAAAATACACAACTCAGTTTCAGGTCAAAACCTAAAAACAGTTGCAGAAATAAAAGGCAATTGAGTTTGCTCTCAAAAACAAGTTGTTGTACAAATAAGGGTCCAGTAACTCGCGTTGCAAGTGCGCTCACAAACAACGGTAGTGTGTACACCAACAAATCGCGAAGGACGCACGCGTGGAAGGGGACGCCCCACAACAGCGTGGAGATAAAGGGAGCGTGAGACAACTAGAAGCTGCTCTCAGCTTCTTTTTAGCACAGTACGAAATAAAGTCTCATCAGCGCGCGGAGTTACAACTTATTTCTGAAGTGCTAAAACCGTTGACTCACATAACTCAACGATAAACGTTCTCGCCAAAAAACTAAAGGGCAAACAGCCCAAAATAAATTCGCTCTCGCTCAAAAAAAACTCAAAGGCAAAAACGCCCAAACGAAATCACATCTCGAACGTAATGCTCTGAAAAACATCTCACATGAAAACATCAACACACTGACAGCGCAAAAACACTCGCACACGATTCCTTTTTCCTACCAAAGATGGGGATGTCCATAGCCGCTTGTTCGGGGCGCAAACAGGAGGATCACTGGGAGAGAATTAAGCGGCATTCCGCAAAAGAACACGCGATCGTGAACACAGAGAGGGGGTGGGGGGCCAAAAAAGCGGAAAACGAATCCGTGAAGAAACGTTAGAACCCACCGCACCCTCCCTAGGAGGCTTTGAGCTGACAACAGCCACCATTGGTATAAAGTTCAACCAGTGATTCCTGTGAAACAATGCATTCATTGAGTGAAACATGAGACATAAAAAAACTTCACATCAACTTAACAGAAAAATACACAACTTAGTTTCAGGTCAAAACCTAAAAACAGTTGCAGAAATAAAAGGCAATTGAGTTTGCTCTCAAAAACAAGTTGTTGTACAAATAAGGGTCCAGTAACTCGCGTTGCAAGTGCGCTCACAAACAACGGTAGTGTGTACACCAACAAATCGCGAAGGACGCACGCGTGGAAGGGGACGCCCCACAACAGCGTGGAGATAAAGGGAGCGTGAGACAACTAGAAGCTGCTCTCAGCTTCTTTTTAGCACAGTACGAAATAAAGTCTCATCAGCGCGCGGAGTTACAACTTATTTCTGAAGTGCTAAAACCGTTGACTCACATAACTCAACGATAAACGTTCTCGCCAAAAAACTAAAGGTCGCTCTCGCTCAAAAAAAACTCAAAGGCAAAAACGCCCAAACGAAATCACATCTCGAACGTAATGCTCTGAAAAACATCTCACATGAAAACATCAACACACTGACAGCGCAAAAACACTCGCACACGATTCCTTTTTCCTACCAAAGATGGGGATGTCCATAGCCGCTTGTTCGTTACGGACCCCATCCATGTTTCGGTGGTTGGCTTTCCGGCTTGACCGACAAATTTGAGGCTCTCCAAAGACTTTCGCAACTTCCGCTTTCGGAACACGAGAGGAGAAATCGTGTGGAACATCTTTGGAAGGGAAATCTGCAATAGGACTCTTTTCTTATGTCATCTTTCCGCTTTCCTCTCTTTGTTGCATGTTTTCTTCTTCTTGCTTTTTTTTTGGCCCGAGCCCGTTGCCTTTCGGCGGGTCTGCGGTACTTGAGACTTACTCGTCTACCACGTCACGATCGCGGCCCCGTACTCGCGGGGAATCGATCCGCGGCTAGCTGTCTATGCACGGTCTGTTTTCTTCTTCTTGCTTGACACTAAGGAGACTAAGACCACAGAGAGCAAGGAGTCGCCCAACTAAGAACTCCTCAGGTACACCCATCTTCCCATATTGTCCTTTTGGGAAGGTTTCTTACACTGAATTTGTTTGACTGCCCCTGCCTGTCTCTGGCTTGGTTGCTGGCTGCTTGCAAAAGTGCAATATAGCCGGCCGATGCCATAGACTTGGCAGCACTGCAGCGAGTGGAACTGGCGCTGTCCAGAGCCGCTCCCTGCTCTTCCCTCGGCGCCCGCGTGCAGCAAAAGCCTGCCTTCATTTTTTTTTCTCTCTGGTGTGGCCGATAACGCTCTGAGGCTCGGTCTTTACATGAGAAGAAGCAGGTTAAAATAACATCTACATGGACACCTGTGCTCATGTAGGTTGGCAAATCACAACACAAAAGAAACAACAAACCCAAACCGCAAAGGGCGAAACGCAGATCCCCCAGCCAGATATGCGCTTCGCCATCCAGCAGAGAAACAAGCAAAAAGCGAACGGGGCAGGGCCCAACAAAAACAACCACAACCAAGATTTGCCACAGTGACGAGCCTCTGTGTCGCAACTCACAAAAAGATGCACTAAACGAATTAGTTGCTGCCCAGAGAGTGAAACACGCGTTCTTAATTGTTGTTGCTGACAGGCAACAAAGCATTAGCTGTACACCATTGCATTCTAGCCTCTCAGAGTCCTCTCACAAGTTCTTGCTCAGGTGTTTGGTTTCAAGACGAACTGTGTTTGCCGTGTACCGAACGGTGGGTTCAGGAGCAGGAAGAGTTCATTGTTGGCCGAATTGCAATTGTACCTTCTTTTTCCGTCCAACGCCTTCATGGCTTCCGCCAGGTCGTTACACACATTCAATCGCAGCAAAAGGATGAATTGTAATTATCATGCAAGGCTGTCAACTTGTCGATAGCCACAAAAGTACTGGTAGTGGACCTGTACGCAGTCCAGCGAGCTGTCCCAGCAAGAAACCAAAGAAAACACAACCAGAAACAAAAGAAACCAAACAAACAAAAAACACACAACCACAACCAAACCAAAACAAACAAAACACAGAGAAGTGGGATCGCTACCAGCAATGGGAATAACATGCATGATGACATCTTGTGTGTCATAATGAGAATGGCCACCGAACAAGAAGCAAAACAAAGAAAACACAGAATCACACAAAGGGGCCAGGTAAGAGGGTGATAGAAGCAACAAAGCTCAATGCGGAAACCAGGGATCCCCCCAGCCAGGATCCCCGAGATCACAGAAAGCAGCCGTTCAGGCATAACATTCACCTTGGCACTTCGAAGCAAATACCGACAACGCCGGGTCGCAACGAGAGTGGTGAAAAACGAATAAAAGGTGAAACAGGAGGTGAGACATGGTCTATTGTGAAAAAAAGACAGCAGTAGCTACGGCATTCAGGGCACACTCAGAGTCCGCTCAGTAGTTCTTTTCCAAGCATCATCATCATTGGGAGCGGTAGGGCACCCTTGCGGTGCATGCTGCTTTCAAAACTGTATCCAATGCGATCGAGTTAGCGATGATCGCTAGCTCGACAGCATTGATGCAGGCTTGCAAGCGTGGAGCTCCTTCAGCCAGAGTTGTCAGCTTAACTGAACGTTCAGCAGAGGTTCAGTGCACAAGCATCCGGGTTGCAGTGCACAAGCTATCGGTCAACAAATGCATGCGTTGCAGTCAATTGTATTCTATGCGGTCGGTTGACCATGGTTGCTGCCTCAGTCACATTGGTACAGGGATGCGAGCGTTCATTCTCTGGACAGGGACCAGGTCTGTCATCGAAGTGTTCAGCCGAGGTCCTGGACGGGCAACTTGTGTCAGCTGTGTTGAGGTCCTCTGTAGGGTAGTGTTGTACGCTCGCTTGCATGAGCTGTAGCTGTCGGCTTATAATTGCACGTTCTGTCACATTGGCTCGGGCTTCTACACGGATGCGCAGACTCTTTAGGCAACAGCAAGCCGTGCGTATGGCTCTGCAATCTTGCTCGTTGATTGCGCCTGCAAGGAGTTCTGTTTGCTGCAATAAGGCATAAGTGTCTTCCAGTGTCCGTTGGGTATGCGACAGTTTGCAATATCCGGCCATCTCTTCATCGACATATACCTCTCGGTATGTCTTGCCCTCATTGGCAAACTTTCCAAACGCAAACTTCGTTCTGCTCCAATCTCGAAAACTCATGCCTTCAGGCATCAAATCAGCAGTAAGCTGATCAAGGACCTTGTCGGCAATCCCAGGAAAGATTGGGATAGGCATCACAGGCAACTGTGCACTCAAAGGTTCAGCTGCCGAAGAAATCACATCGAATTCATCATCGTCCAGAGCCTCACGAAGTCGCTTGCTTCCATCTGTCATTGCTCCTTGACTCTCCAAAGGAGTCAAAATACTGGATCCGGCTGCATAGCCTGACCCTGAATTCCCACTGTGCCATTTCTTCTGAAGAAGAGCAAGCAAAGCCTTCTCATCTTCATCTGTCCATCCAGACTTGGCCATGGCTACAAACCAAACCGCGTCCGGTAGTGAAAAAGCACTAGACCGTGGCTAAACTCTTAGGAGCAATTAACCTAGGACGTGAAACGAAGTGTCGAACCGCCATCACAGTCGTGATAGGATCAGTGGCCTTTCAGATTGTCTTGCGTTGCGCACACACACTGCATCTTACAGCATCGCGCAACAAAACTCTGCACAGAATGGAACATGGTGAAAAACTCCTGTTTGTCTTTGGCAACGTTTGTTTGAAACAAAATGCAAAACAGGAAAATGAAACGTGACGTCAACTTCTGTCTCTCTCTCACATTCACAGGGCCCCCTTTCAAACGAAAATTCAACTCTTCTTCGAAGCATGCTTGACCGCAATCAAAATGTATCTTGCCAACTTTCGGTTGTAAAATGCTGTTTCAGTATAGTTGATTTGATAAAGTTCTGCATGAGTCTGGCATGTACATGTAGAAAGTTTGGAATGAAGATTTAGTGCAAACCAGGCTGAATTGGAAACAAACTTCAATGTCTTTCCAATCGGAATACCATCCTTGTTCTGACATCCAGTCTTGCACAACCTCACCAAAGCCTCATGCCTCATGTCAAAACTCTGCAAAAGATTCACTGTCTCAGGTCGGGAACAAATGGTATTTCGTTCTGGAAGCTCAAACGAACATGAGTCTGCATGTTTGAAGTAACCACCAATCGCGTTGATGATCTCATCCCATTCCTGGTCCTTTTCAGTGACTGAGTCTGGATTAAAATTGCGAAGCGGGCTTCCACTTCCACAAGGAGTCGATGCATGAATATGCACCCAAGGTGGACATGACGAATTCTTCCACTGTCGAATGCAAACAGTTACACGGCTCAACGTTCCAGAACTCTGCACCTTAGCAACTACACCAATGTATGGGACCTTCGAAACTTCACAGACCTTTTTCAAGTTCGAACGTTCCGAACAACACAGTTCCACAATCGCAATTGAAGAACCCTGAGTCAACACCTGCTGCAACACACACAGCTCACGAAGTTCTGCTAACTCAGCTGTCAAACCATCTGGTACAACAATCCCAAGAGCATATCGATGTTTATAGAAAGCTTTAGCACTCAAGCATTTGGTGAAAAGATCTGCTGGATTTTCAACACCACTTCTGTGTCTCAATTTCAACAAACCCTCTCTCATCTGCTCTCGTAACCAATGCAATCTTATCTCAATGTGTCGTGAACGTCGTGGCACGTCCATGGATCTCACAAGTTGCAATGCAGAGCTTGAATCGCTCTCCAACCAAATCACAACTTCTTCTGGCTCATCGATCTCATGAAGTGCAAACAGAAGACGGTGAACCAGTCTTCCAAACGCAACACTCTCTTGACACACTGATTGCAAACCATAGAGTTCTGCCTCACATGAACTCAAGCTCAAAAGCTTGCTGTTGTCGGCTCAGAGACCTTACCAAGGACCTCTCAAAGAAAACAGCTCCACCGCTAACACCTTTGCGGTTGTTGAAACGGTACGGCGCATGTGAAGCATCGCTGAAAGAATGAAGATGAACTGATCTTAGTTGAGCATCGTCAACCTGACTCATGATGGTCTCATCTCTGCTCGGTAAACACAAGCATGCATGCATGTCAACATACAAAAATCTCAAAACTGCTTTCAATGCTTGTTCAGTTCCGTGCATCGGTTTTGCTTGCTGTGTCCCAAGAACAGACATCCATGTCTTCAAGTCATGACGCACCTGTGACAACCAAAGCAATTTTCCCAACGCCTTTCTGAAGCGTGAGTATGCTTCATCTGACAAAGGTTTCTGAAAGTTGCTATCCGTGAGTGTCTTCTCAAGATGTCCTGAAATGTCAGGCACATTTTCAGACCCACGGGTAACGCCATAATCCAGAAACGTAGAGTCAAGATAATGTGGATCGACACCCAGAGTGATCTCAGAGGAATCTCTTTCTCTTTTGATAACACGACCAATAAAGGTCAGGGATCCTCCCTCTTCTCCGATCTCTCCAGTTGTCTTCACAGGCACTACAGACGACAAAGTTGCAACCACATGTTCTTCGGCTTCCTTAGTGGTCGACAACAACAGAATGTCATCAACATACACAACACACAAACAAAACCCAATCTCATGACCATCTTTCACAATCTGTCCACCATACACACATGGTTCCAACGAATCAGACCAAAGGCCTACATGTTCAACCGTAAATGTCAAAAGCTGCAACCATGCCAGTGAAGCATCACGTAACCCGTTCAATGCCTTTTCAAGCAAATAGTAGGTCGCTTCACCTGATGGAAAGCTAATCGACAACGGCATTTTCAAGACAACATGTACGCCAGTTCCCAATGGACTATGCATGAAGGCATGACTCACGTCCAATGCACGCAAAAGCATCTTCCGTGTCGCTGCCATTGCAAGCACCAAATGAACACTTTCAATCGAAGGAGTCGGACTGCTAAATCCCAAAGATCTAGCTGAGGAGCCACGATTGAAGTCTTTCGCAACAATCCTGGTTCGAACCCTCTCACTGCTCTTGTAAGCTGCAACCCACCTTGACTGGATCAAACGAAGGTTCGGAACAGCCTTCTTCATGTCGTCCAGTTCTGACTGGGTGATGATGCGGCCAGTCTTGCAGTGTTCCAAGTTCCTAACCTCCTCTTGCATACCTTTGAAACCTTGTTCCAAATCAAGCTCTTGCAAACTCTGATCATCTATGATACTGTCCGGTTTCCAAGCCAAGACATCCTGACCTCCAAGACGCATCTTCACAAAATCATGCTCATTGCCTCGATTGAAACAAACAGAATCAAGAGAACCAGAAAACATTTCTGGAGATGTTGCCGGAGCAAAAGACGCTGGACCTTCAAGCGTACCCAAACTCGCAACCAACACAGGCTCACCACTACCAACCCAAAACCAATCAAAATCCATGTTTGTTTGAAGCAGTTCCTCAGAATCTTCACGGATCTCTCTTTCCAACTGTTCTCGGTCGGTTTCAGCTTTCCTTTTAAACCTTCTAGTGTACTCAACCTGTGTTTCCGGCTGTCGCCGAGCAGACTCAGGTGTCGGTACCAGATCTTCATCATCGACCTCTTCTACTGGCACCTCAACCTGTGGTACAACAACAGGGCTCTCCTGAGAGAGTGCAGGTTCAACACGTCTTTCCTTTCTCCGTTGTTCCTCAAACTCAGCAAAACGCTTCCTACATTCCTTGTTGTGCCTAATACCAGGTGCTTCCATGCCACTTTCACATGCTGGACATCGACGAGTCGGTTCAAAACGTGATACGTCAGGTGAAGTTCTTTCAGAACTCTCAGGACTACCAATAGCTACATCTGCAGTATCTGCTGGTGACGTAGGAGATGGAGTAACAGAAACTCGAGACGGCTCTGCTGGAACTTCCTGTGGAGTCACGACAACGTTCGATTTTGCTAACGGCACTGCTGGCGCCAAACGCAACTCACCAGTCTTCTTCTTCACACTGCTGGACTCTGGCAAGACAAGTTTGGGCTGTGAAGGTGCCGGCAAACTCTGGCCTTTCAACTTTCGCAACTCTTCAGGAGGTAGCTGACTCATATCAGCTGGTGCAGTTCCACTGTCATTCACGATTTGGGGTCTACTACCTACAGTCCCAGTGTCAAATTGAGTCAAAACACCCTGTCCCGAATTCAAATCCCATCTCAAAGGTGAAATAGCCCTGATGTTCCTAGCTACAAAACGCATCAACTCAGCTTTGCCATCCACACGAATGAGACCCTGCACAACTGGACCTCGTTCCAATCCCATGTGAATGAAAGTACACTCAACATTCCTCGTGGAAAGTGGTGAATGCTGCCGAATTGAATCAGGAATCTCTGCCAAAACCTGAGCACCAAACAAAGTCGAAACTGGTTTGGATAACTTCCTACCTGACACCATTTCCAATGGACTTCTGTCTGAACCTCGTGATGTTGAAAAATGGTTGTTGCACAAAGCCAAATACGTCAAAACATCAACCAAATTCTCATGTGAAAACGTGACATCCAACCCTTGTGCATTCAGATCAGCCCTTAACACAGAAAAGGATTCTTTTAATTCCCTAACTGCTCGCTCAGCCGACCCAATTGATCGATGTTGTTGTGGCGCGGCTCTCCGAATAGCGAACGTGTATCGGCCAGTGGAGGATCCAATGATCTCTCCCACTGCCCTTTCGCTATCGGTGTGGACGTCAATGGAGACTGCCTTCGAAGTCAACCCAAAATGTTGAAGCCATACAACAATCTGTCTCCTGGCTGCTTCGACATCTTCTCCAACCACCACATAGCCAATGCACCTCGACATCATCTCGGTTAACACAAGGATCTTCACCGAACCTGGGAGTTCGTCTGTGGCGATCTCGCCTGATGTCTTGAGGAATGCAAAATCGGCCTGAATCGAAACCTCTTTCCTGTCACCTTTGTCTCTTCTGTGCTGAAAAACAGAACGACCCTTGGCACACTCCAAACAGTTCGGATTGAATGGAATATGTCCCTGTCTTCGGTGACGTGCCAGTTCATTGTCGTCACCTCCAGACACAGCTGCGACAGAAAAGTCATGAGTATTACTCACAGTCAAGTCAGACCTGTATGCACTACTACTACCAACATCAGGATACAAACGAACCCAAGGACAATTGGCAAAATAAGCAACATCAAGACAATGCATTCCAAGCTTTTCATGAAACAAATCAAAACCTTTCGGACCTTGTGTGAATCTCCATCCCGAATCTGCCAATGAAGTGATTGACAAAATGTTGTGCCGGATGGAACCCACCAAAACATTCAAACGTGCTTTCTTCCAACACCAATCATCACCTGATGTGCCTGACATGTGCATCTGTACTCCAATCTCAGCAGTGCCTGACATGTTGACTGAGGATCCATTGGCAGCTTTGTAGCTACCTAATCCCTCACTGTCCTGCAGCACTGACCTGAAGGCTGACAAGTTCGATTCAGCCAAAACACTTGTGGATGCACCAGAGTCAAGAAGCCACCAAGAAGCATCGGTGTTGTCAGCGACCTGTGAAAGCAAAGGTCGCAAAAACTTCAAGTAAGGTTCAATCTGCTGTTCGACCGAAACCTCACTGTGGTCGTCAAACCAATAATGTGCACGCACCAAAACGACTTTCATCGGTACAGTGGCACACAAGTCTCGGCTGGGGTCATTAACAAAACATGTCTCCAAGTTGGAACTGTCACCAAGTCCAACTTCATCTCCACACTTCAAACCAAAAAACCATGGCTCATGAGTACAGCTGTCGCAACCTCTTGCCAGCACACAACCCATGTCAGCCGCTTCAACTTCCTCTGACTCATGAGTACAGCTGTCGCAACCTCTTGCCAGCACACAACCCATGTCAGCCAGTTCACTTATCACTACTTCTGACTCACAAGTACAGCTGTCGCAACTCCTTGCCAGCACACAACCTGTGTCAGTCAGCTCATCTTTGTCGCAGCTCTCTGCCAGCACACAACCCATGTCAGCCAGTTCATCTTCTTTTGACTCACGAGTACAGCTGTCGCAGCTCCCTGCCAGCACACAACCCGTGTCAGCCAACTCACTTTCATCTTCTTTTTCTGACTCACGAGTACAGCTGTCGCAACCTCTTGCCAGCACACAACCCGTGTCAGCCAACTCACTTTCATCTTCTTTTTCTGACTCACGAGTACAGCTGTCGCAACCTCTTGCCAGCACACAACCCGTGTCAGCCAGTTCACTCTCAAAGTCTTTGCACTCAACCACAAGCCTATTCTCGGTTTCCATGTCAGCAACCTCATGCTCATGCACAAACCTAAGACCTCCAGTGGTTTCACATGTCATGTCAAACAACAAAGGATTTATGATCATGCTGCCGACACTGCCAGTCTTCTGGACATCAGACTTATTGTCGTGACTTGCGCTTGGTTCCGCACTTTGGACTGGTCCCTGTTGCCAGGTATACCCATACCCGTCGCAATACCATCCAGAACCATCGTCCCACCATGTCTGCGAAACTCCCCATTGACCATCACAGCTCTCCGGCCATTGGTCATGCCACCAATAGTCATCATCGTCCCAACTCTCTGCAGTCCAGTCGGTCCAATCCTCTGAAACTTCATTCAACTTGCCTTTCTTTCCCTTTCCTTTGCTACCTTTAGAGCCTTTTCCTTTGGAACCTTTCTTGTCCCAAGTGTCAGTCCTTGCACTACCCTTGCCTTCTCTGCTCTCAGGGCAGTTGAAGCTGATGTGTCCATTTTTACCACATCTAAAACACCGAATCCTGCTCATGTCTGTGGTACAGGCTGATGCCGTGTGTTTCCGACTTCCACACTTCCCGCATCTGCCTTCCATTGCATCTACAAGTCCGGAATCAAGAGAATGATGTTCTACATTCCCCTCCAGGGAACTCAATCTCTTGCTGTGGCCTGTCGTCTCAAAATCGCTAAACAGGCGCTGTTGCTCTTCCCATCGCATCGCAGCGTTCCTGTAGGACTCGTAATTGTCTGCGCCGCTGTGGTGGAGAACATAGTTCTTCACTGTCTCAGGCAAGCTTTTCAACAGAACAACTAGCATGTCAGAATCTGCCAGCTTCAGTCCTGTGGTGTCCACCTGCATAGGGAGAGTTCCTAGCAACCTTAAGAACCTTGCAGCTTCATAGTCAATTCTTCTGATAGTATCACTAACCAAGGAACTCGGCGATGTCTGTGTCGCCGCCAGGACAAAGGACTTCCCTGCAATCTGCGTCCTTAGTGAGAGCGCTTCGGATCTTGACCTCAGAGAAAATTCAAGAGTAAGTTGCCTAAGCAGTTCAAACCCGTTTGCTTGCTGGTTTACTGCTACTGCCACTCTGTCACTAGATCCTACTCCATGTAATGCCACACCCTCACTGAAGGCGTTCACCAACGCCACACACCTGGGGTTGTCGTGAAACGCAGCTTTTAAGATGGACATAAGCCTTCGAGACCTTGCCTGTTGTGCTCCACTGAGCGCACTCCATCTGATGGGACCGGGCCAACGGCTACTATGCTGGATTTCTACAGAAAATTCTAAACTTCCACCAGCTGCCCAGGATGACAACTCATCCAAATAGCCAGCCCAACCTAACACCTCTTCTTCTCTTGTCTTCCAAATTCCTACTGGTGTTGGTGCCGGTGTCAACCATTTTTCGCTTTTGGCGAAGACATCCAATTGCTGTGAATTTCCATGATTTGATTGTTGAACACCAAAACCAGGCAAAACATCAAATGGCTGCGGAGTCACAAACGACGAATCAGCTGCCCTACCAAGACCATCACCAAACACTTCTGGAACCCCTCTTCTCTGTTGCATAGTTACAAAACGATCTTGCATATGCTGCTGCACTGTCTGTAGCTGTCCCTCACTCATGCTACCTAACATGGCCATGACCTCTTGGATCTGCGCCGCCTGAGGCGTCAAGCCTCCTAAGCTCGCTCCAACCGGGCCACTCGGCATGTTTCCTTGGCAACTCATTGGGTTCACTCCTAAGTTCGGAAAATCTCCAGACCTTGGTCCACCAGGCATACTCGCACAACCATAACTTGGCACACGCACTTGCGAATTCTGTTGCATAAACGTTTGTTGTTGGGGAATCCATTGCGCACCAAACCATGCTGGTCCCAGTCCTTGCATTCCGGGGACATTTCCTTGCTGACATCCCTGCACCGGACCTACCTGACCACCTGCATCTAGGTTTGTCGTGCTCGCAAATCCCTGTACGTTCTGTGACACATTTGCTTGTTGTTGCTGTGGCTGCTGCTGGGGCATGTTACCTACTTCAGGTGTTTGTCCATCCATCCCAGATCCACTACCTTGCTGACTAGGCGTTCTTGGCACTGGCGGCAATCCGTCACTACGGTTACAACCACCATTTCCGGTACCACTTCCTTCACCTCTTTCAGCCATACCAGGACTAGGACAACCTTGCACACTTTGACTCGCACTACCTGAATCCATTCCTACTTACGCGCAGCAAGCAGGCAGCTCCGCTACCATGCGGAAGGTCACCTCAACCTTCGAAACCTACTTGGGTCAGCGTCCAGGACGTCGTCCTTAACTCACTAAGACCGTCCACGCAACCAAGTCAACCACTCCCAGAGCTCAGCCACTTTTACACACAAGCAACAGGAACATGTCTTGCTCATGTCGCTATGGTTCTTGTTGGTGTGTCACGCCTTGACACAAAAATGATGCGGAGTCGCTAGTCAGCATCTTTCTGCTAACTTTCACAAAAGCGATCAAAAACACATGTCCTCACAAAAAGTCTTTACATCAAGACATGGTTTGTTTGTTTAAATAAGTTTGAGTGTTTGAAAAACGTTGAAACATTTCAAGCACCAAAACATGATTCATGATGTCTCCCTCAGATCTATTAGCAACTCCAGTTCTGAATGCCTTTCAGAACGTTGCTCTCGCTATCATCATTGAGAGACAAAACAACTAAACTTCTCCGATCAATGTCAAACAAAGTTCCTTCTTCCGAAGTCACAAAAATGAATTCTACGATCTTCTCACGATTCCTTCGTGCACTTCGTCGACGACAAACTAATGCAAAAGGTATGGAAAATGGTTTGATTTTCCATGTCACTATACAAATTCAAATCCTCACGATGTTCTCCGTGCAATCAAAGTACTCAAAGAAGACGAAAAGTATATCGTTGTTGGGTTTCGTCATCTCCAATAAAACGTGCAAAACATGAAACGTGCAACTACGATGTCAACCATCACGGTTGAGCTCATCATCAAGATGAAAACCAAATTCACTTCTTCCAATGCAGAAAAGACCAAGTGGATTCATCTCACCACAGATGTCGGACATATGTCATATTTTCACATTATCCCCTCCAATGCATACCGGACCCCCTACCCTTCCTCCTCCCCTTTCTTTTCGTTGGGTCTAAATTCAGTCTACATCGGAGCCTCAGATGCTCTTCACCACATTTATCTTGAGTTTTTCGTCTTGTTTCAGGGCCTCAGTCCTCCTTTCCCTTCACGATCGCAGATTGATCGGGTTTGGATTGGCCAGGAGTCACCGAGAACCTTAACTTCCAGCTTTTCTCACACCATACCTCCATATATACAAATCTGTCCATTCGCGACCGTAGATTGGTCGTGTTTGGTCAGATCATCCTACCTCAACTCGCCGTATGTGACTGTCCTTGCCACTGCCACGGAGCTGCTCCCCGCAGGGGGGGCGGTACAATTGCAATCTGGCCGCCAACAATATACTCTCCCTGCCCCTGAACCCACCGTTCAGTACACGGCAAATTCATTTCGTCTTGAACTGAACACCTGGGCAAGAACCTGTGAGAGGACTCTGAGAGGCTAGAATGCAATGGTGTACAGCTAATGCTTTGTTGCCTGTCAGCAACAACAATTAAGAACGCGTGTTTCACTTTTCTGGGTAGCAACCAATTCGTTTGATGCATCTTTTTGTGAGTTGCGACACAGTGGCTTTTCACCACTGTGTCCATGGCAAATCCTGTTCGTGGTTGTTTTTGTGGAAGTTTGGACCCTTGTGGGTGCAACTTGGCATTGGAGCGACCTGACTTTCAGTGAGCCTTCAGTGGTGAAGCTGGACTATGGAAGATGTCTACAGTCGAATCGAGCGGTTTCGATATTACTTTGTAGTATTTGAGATTGCAGGAGTTGGTTCGAGATATCGATCTATGAATCTGAATGAATCTACATGAAGTTCAGGACACTTTGTGTACAGTGTGAAGCCTTATTTGGCTTTATGACTCGAAGCGAATGCTTCCAGAAGCATTCGCTATGCAGTTGAGTCGGGATGTTATGACTCCATCGATTTCGGAAGCTCTTTGACCTCTTAGAGGTGTATGAATCCGACTGAGATGTTCTTTTGGATCATCCATCTCGATTCTTGACATGGCTTCGTACATCTGAGATGTTAATGAAGCCTGTTTTGTTGCCACTTGCGAGTACTTGAGATACCTTGGCATTGTGAGGACAATGCCTACGTATCTTATTTGAGGTACTCCGGCATTGTGAGGACAATGCCTACGTACCTTATTTGAGATACTCCGGTATTGTGAGGACAATGCCTACGTATCTTCTTTGGCCTCTGGATATTTGATCTGGAAGTCTACTTTGTGATCTTTGCATCTGTGGCCTACAGCTGACGTTTGGTTATTACAGTAAGCGAACTACTTTAGCGCTATGACTGGTTATGACTGGACATTGGCTGGAAAGTTAAGCAGATCATTTTGAGTATGTGAGATACTCCGGCATTGTGAGGACAATGCCTACGGATCTGGATTAGCCTCTGGGTGCTTGATCTGGAAAGCTGTATTATGATCTTTATGCCTCTGACTTGCTGCTGACTTTTGGTTGTGACAGTAAGCGAACTATGTTAGCGCTATGACTGTTTACGACTGGATATTGGCTAGGAAGTCGAACAGAGTATTCTATTCTCCTTGGTAGTTTGGAACTATGAGAACACATCTCTATGTGAAAGACTGTTTTGGAGATGGAACATGAGGTTCCTATGTTGCTCTGTATTGCGAGAGGATTTTGTATAGGAATTTGACTGGAACATTTCGTTCTTAACTAGCCGTGTGACTAGTCTAGACGTTTGGTAGAGACTAGTAACACCGGCTAGCTGGTTACTTGCGCTTGAATGAGAACCAGTTTGATTTGAGAACTTTTGGAGATGTTTCTGATGTTTTTGTGACTAGGTGATTTGTATATCATAGCAGTTCGGAATTGTTTCAACAACCTTTAAGGGAAGGTTGTGTGTTGGAAACCTGGAATCGAGTTTCCAGTTGAGACATCGGCTCAAGGGAGTGGTGTCGAATGTTCCGAAGCGAACTGAACTGCAGTATCACTTAGGGCATTGGAAACAGTAGCCACACTTGGACTTTGTTGCTTCCCTTTGGGTTTGTGGCTGTGTGCCTGCCCTGGATCTTGTTGACCTGTCCTGTTGTGTGGCGTCTGGAGAGAAAAGAGGGAGTTTGACGTGCACTTAGGAGTCGGGGTGGAACAAGTTCCTTTCTTTGACTTTGTAGGGAAGTAAGTAACTGCGGAGTTGCGAACACAGTAGGTGTTCACTTCTGGCGTAGTGATCTAACGAAAGCGTTGATTTGGGTACACGAGAAGTGTACTTGGGTTTGCGTTTTTCACATGGTAGCGGAGCCCTGAAAAGGGCTACCCACACCATCTTCCGCTGACCCTTGTGTGTGACAACATACTAAGGACGTCATCTAAGGTGAGATTGGGATCTTGGGTATTGGAGCTCCGTGGTCTGGACGCAGAGGCATAGATGAGCTCGTACTAAGGTGCACCTGTCTTACAGGAGGTGATGACATGAAAGTATAAGGTCACTAGGGAGTGTGAAGTTGGTTTGAGTTTGTTTGGGTCCAGGTAACTTTGGGGCCCTGTTTTATGTATAGATTTCTACGGATCATGAGGATCGTGGGACTGTTTTATTTGGACGACTCTTCGTTTGCGAGTTGTGCAAGATTCGGCAGGGTTTGTTCTTGGTAGGCTGGACAGAAGTGGATCCATAGTAAGCTGTCGACAGCGGTACCTGTAGGAGAACATACAGAAGTAGTCAGCCCTGGGCAGGACTTGTGACTTAGACGGAGGAGTTGAGTTTTTGGAGTTGTGTTGGCAGTGGTTTCTGTCAGAACAAGTCTTGATTTTTACCTTGTGTAGGTGCGTAGTCTGTGGAAGACGTCCATGTGGTCTTGGCAGTATTCTGGTAGGGGTCTGTGTCATGGTGTGACGTATTGCTAGCGTAGGGTCACTAGTGCAAGGCTACGCTGGAGTATCTGAAGATGTTTGCATGGATGGAGCGTTCCTGGGCGTAGGAATTTCGTTTCGGCAGTAGAAAGTAACAGTAGGTGTCCTACCGTCACTTTCTACTGCAGGGTTGTTTCTTGGAATTCCCTGAGGGTAGAGTGGATGATTGCCAGGTTTGACGTCCTCGGACACTGAGGTATTGGACCAAGGTGCCCAGGTTGGGAACCGATGGGGTTCAGGTACATGGTTCTTGTGAGTGGCCAAGGCGCGTCTTGGGTCTTGAGCTCAGTTGGTCCTGTGAAGAGGAGTGATAAGAAGAAGGTGTATCAGGTGGCTGGGATAGGCATGTAGAGAACGCTTTCTGTGTTGTCATGGCAGTGTTACTCAACTTGAAGGTAGATTTGATTTGAGCCCAATACGCGTGAAACTTTGTTGTTGGAGTACACTGGGTGATTGAAAGGTAGGAGACATGCCTGGTCCCTGATGACACTAAACTTGGTTCAAGGTAGAAGTCTGGCAACCATGCCCGATCAGGGAGATAAAGCTGAGGAGCCAGCTACTGCAGCGTCGTGTGAAAAGCGGCCAATCCAGAAGAACCTCAAGAAGAAGGACCCAGCCTCCAGATCGGGGAAGCGCCGCCCATTTCCCGTGGACGCAGCCACTGCGCCAGCTGCCATCAACGTAGAAGACGGCGCAGCAGGGATTCGGCGGCAGCTGCCACCAGTCGATGCCGCAGCAGAGGCGGCATCGAAGAAGGAGGATCCTAGTAACCTCACTGTCGATGTGGATGACGATCTATCAGATGTTAGCGATATCCAGGAATTGACGGCTGAAGAGGATCTACTGAAGGCAGTTGGGTTAGATGAGTCGAAGTAGGACATGGTGTGCCGTAGACGTTAGCAGAAGTAGCTTTAGTGCTGTGTGATTGGCCGGTTATGCAGAAAATGACTCGTTTAGCTCTGTTTTGGATGCAAGAGCTTGAAACGTTGAACTGTTTGTGACCTAGAGGTGTATAAGGTCGTTGGCTGTGAAGGGTAAAGCTGAAAGCGACAGAGAAAGCCGTTGGGTCAGTTCTGTGCTGTTTGCACTTGTGGAGTGTAGGAGTTTTGGTTTCCAAGAGTAGGAGCTTTGGGTGAACCTTTACTCATGTTCCCGCAGCTGTTTGTGACTGTTTTGTGTCAAGAGCTCTAAGACCGTGGCTGTGTGTACGCGTTTCAACCATGGAGTCGCTCAAGCTTTGGATTGCCTTGACGCCGAAGCAATTGGAGGAGTTGAACACGGGCAAGGAGGTGCATCCAGATGAATTTTCTGGGCGCTTTGGCCTGCGTTTGGGACCTAAGGAGGCCGTGGATCGTGCCCAGTACTTTATGGATTGGACGCCTGAAGGTCTGAAGGGTGAACACCATCAGAAAGACTATGCGGTGATGGAGATGGAGATCTTTGCGCTGGGGTACCTTCAAAAGGTTGAGAGTGGAATTTTGAAGAAGACCAAACCAACTGAGTACCGCTGGCATGGTCCTGTGAAATGTGAAGAATGGGACAGCAAGGGGCGTCTGTTGTACCGCATTAGTGAGATGGTTGTTAAGTTCGTTTGACTGGTCAGGGTCCAAGTATAGCAATCGGGCAGACCATGGTGTATTCGGTATGGTTTTTGAATCCTAGTTGAAATGCGGAAGGAAAAAGAAGAAAGAGTTCCTTTGGCAGCCTGGAGGGTCTGTGTTGCTCATGGGATGAACGAACAGTTTGTATTGCTGTAGGGAGACTGTGACTTTGGATCGTCGTTGTAGTTGTGATTTGAAGATGGCAGAGTTCTTGATTTGTTTTTGCTTTCAAAATTGAGCTGACAAAATGCATTGAAACGTTGAAACTGACCTCAATGCTAAGCATGGGACATGTTTGGACTTGTTGTGAACTGTGTCACATGTTTGCAGTATTTGTGCATCAGTACCGCGAAGCCATTTGTTTTGCTGAATGAGAGTGTGAGTATCTGGAGTTGTACCGTTATGCTCCTTCATGTCGCAAGATGGAAATTCGACCATTGTGCGCTTCCACTTGGGACAGTTGCTCATTGGATGCCATTTCGATGAGACTACATTTGTCTTCGGTAGCCATCGAGATTCTGCATTTTTGGTGAGCTGGGAATGTTCTGAGATGGAGAGTATTTCATTGGATGCAATTTCAGTAACATTGCGTTTCTGACCTATGTTTTTGCTGGGATCTGCGTTTTCGATGAGAGGGTTGTATACTGGTCTACTCATGGACATCCTGATCGAGATTGAAGCATGTGTGAGCTGTAGATTACTGTAATTATAGTTTCAACGTCAGTTGTGACTTTCAACTTCCACCGCTGCGTTTATGTGCGGCGACAGTCTTACGTGGAAGGCTACAGTTCCTAGGCCCAGTTGTGTGATCCATTGCAAGATGATGGAAAATGCGGTCTGAGCATTTGCAATTGTTGGTTGGCACATTTCAGTTTTGATGCAGTCATGTGGTTTTTGGTTTTAGACGAAACGGAAACACACGAAACGAAGTAAACGATTGAAACACAAACAATTTTGAGTATTTGTGCATGCTCCTTGTTTTGCAGTTAGGTTCTTCTTTGTCAGTTGGTCAGTTGACGAGTGTAGTTTTTTTTTGTGAAAATGACTTGTTAAAGGGTTCTTGCAAAACCACGGAAACAGGTTCATTTCCAGAACACCTGCATGCTTGTCAACGCATTTGTTTGTTGGATTGGTGCTGCATGTAGCAGGGAGTGCACGATGAACTCATGAGAGCTTGTTTTGTTTTTGGGATGGTGACTGTGCTGATGTCATGTAAAGAGGGACAGTCAGTTTTCCCTATTTTTGCTGCTTTGGAAGTGAGGCCAGATTGTGTTGCATGGTGAACTTGTGATACTGGTTCGCAAAATTCTGGTATGCTGGTGGCGTCCAGAATTTTGGGAAACAGTCTTGTGAATGATTTGTGTTGTTTAGTGACTTGTGTTGTTTGGCATGTCTTTCATGTTGGTATGATGGAAATGGAAGAATGCGGCTCTACATTCAACAGGGATTGTCTGCCCGTGTCGTCCAAGCCTTGCATCGTAGACTCGAGAGGGTAGTCAGCATGGCAGCTGAAGGTGGACCTCACGTTCATGGTGTGCCGGGGGAAGGTGAACTCCGTGGCAATGATGCGGAAGGAGACCGAGCTGACCGATCGAGATCACCAGCTCGAGCCGCATTGGGAGCCCCTGGAGCAGCGTTGGGAGCCCCTGGAGCAGCGTTGGAAGTCCCTGGAATACCAGCTGCAGAAGGCCGTGATGTGGAGGTTCCTCCAAACCCTGAGGAAGTCATTGAGGATACCATTGGGGATCCCGAGATTTCGATGATGATGGCTTCAAAGACCTTGGCGCAGAGTATCCTGGCATGCTCACGCCGAATTGCAGCCATGGGGGCAGAGCTGAACCAGGCCATGGAAGGATACAATGAAGGACGCCTGGAATTAGTGAAAAGCCTGGGAAGTATCAAAGAGCAGCTTGCTCTTCATGCACATGCGGCAACGGCGATGGGTAGTACCGTTACTCATCAAAGCAATGAGGTGAAAAAGCTGCTCGCTGCTTTCGACAAGTTCAGTCACATAGCCAAATGGTCACTGAAAGGCAACAATACCCTTGAAGATAACATTGGCTCTGTGAAAGAAGAAGTGGGAAATCGAGGGGAGAAAATAGAACAGGCCATCAAGGTAGGCCTTGGAGAGGTGACTGGACTCCTTCGAAATCTCATCCGGGTGATCGGAGAAAAGGGTGAACCAGATCCTTCGACGGCCCCAGGGATGCCGATGCCTGAAAGGATGGAAGGTTACCCATCCTTCCCGCTTCCGAATGTTCCAAGCGGAGTTGGACCGGTGGGAGCTCCTGCCACACCTGGTATGGCTGGAATGACTGGGAACACGGTTCCATCATCCGTGCATGAACATGCCCCGAAGGGGGCGTCTGGACATGGATCATCTGCAGGCGGAGTGCCAGTGCATGGAGCCCCAGGAGCCTCGGCATGTGGACTGCCGACTAATGTGCAGCCACCACAGGTACCGCCTCCTGCAGCGCCATCAGTGACTATGCCAGCAGGAGTGATGACACCGCCTGCACTGCCTGAGTCCCTGTTTGTGGGCTTCTGCCCTATCAACCCTGGGGAGCAGAGGCCGGCCATGTCTATGCATCCTGGGCTGACGACGCCAAGCCAACGGCAAGGGGCTATCATGTCGAAAGATGCAACCAGCGGTGAAGTCCGCACGTTGTCCCCTACGCCATACAAGGGCGCCCAAGTGAATGCCCTCATATCGCTTTGGGCACCAGGCGGCCTGGCCATGTTGCCCGATGGGCAACAACAATGTCGTCGGGTGTATCAATAGAGATGCTGGTGCCGCCCTGGGATGACATCTGAGAGAGGCCTGAATATTTTTTGTGAAGGATTAGCAGTTTTCTTTGCACCAGAGAGAATAGCTAGTATCGGCTAGCTCGAGGTTCACTCTGGTGCACCATTGCTATGACTGTGTCTGTGATTCAGACCTCCTGCACTGCAAAAGGGGGTGAGCCTGCAAGGTTTGAGATTGGAATGGTGTCATGTTTGCGTTGAACTTGGACATGCTTGTGAACTTGAGCATGTTTGTGAACTTGAGCATGTTTGTGAACTTGAGCATGTTTGTGAATTTGATTGTGATATCAGTGGATTGGACATCCCTGACTTGAGATACATGTCAGTGTTGTTGAAATTGCTTTTGATTTTGAGCGTCTTGTGATTGATTTGATCTTGATGTCAGTGGAATGGATTTCCCTGGCGTTGTGAACATGTTCGTAGGTAGTGGTTGTGAATTTGCTTAGGTAGTTGTTTTCTTTGTTTGAACATGCAATAGATCAACTTTTATGATGGCCAGAATTCATTTGAGGTTTTTGAAGGTTGATGGACTTTATCTCAAAAGGGGGACAAGGTCCAGCCTTGGAAGTTTGCCCTGAGCTTAGTGCATCTCATGCCTAGCGTGCCCGAAACTTAGAACGCTTGGTATCTAAGGTGTTCCAAGCTTAGTGTATCTAGTACATAGCTTGTCTGAGACCGAGTTTGCATGGTGCATCAATATATATTCGTGTTCAAAACTTTGATACCACGAATATGGTTTTGGACTGTGAGTAGTTGAGGCTGATGACAGTTTTGCTTGTCTGACGCGTTTATCTTCCATTGGAGGATGCGGATTAGCTGAAACAGTCGGCCTTGGTTTTGTGTTGACTCCGACAGTGCTTCGTCTGTCTCCGTCTTGGTTCTCGTGTGTGTGTTGTTGGTGTTTGTTGTTTGTTCTAGGGATCCACAAACAGCACTGTAGTTGATCGTGAATTGATGCCATGGTCTCTTTGATCAGTTGATGGATTCTGAGCTGGTGATGTTGACTGGTTGAGGATTGATGGGAGCTGTGCCCATGGAGACGTCTATGGAGTATTGCTGACATCAGCATTGACGATGGTTGTGGGTATGGATGGACTGTTTATTTAAGATGGGCGAAGTGTTGGAGGAACAACCGTCTATCTCTTGAGGATCAGTTGATTTTCGAAGACAGTTATTTTTTGGAAACTTCGAATGCATCAGAAGAGTTTATACTTCATTTTCCTGTTGAGGTGCTTAGAGCATCGAAGTCTCCTGGCGAATACGATGTATTCTATGAGTTTGACCTTGAAGGTATGGCGAAGTTCATACTGGATATACATCTGAGTATGTATAGAGAGAGAAATGAATGTCATGTCGAAAGGGGGTGTGGAAGTTTGGACCCTTGTGGGTGCAACTTGGCATTGGAGCGACCTGACTTTCATTGAGCCTTCAGTGGTGAAGCTGGACTATGGAAGATGTCTACAGTCGAATCGAGCGGTTTCGATATTACTTTGTAGTATTTGAGATTGCAGGAGTTGGTTCGAGATATCGATCTATGAATCTGAGTGAATCTACATGAAGTTCAGGACACTTTGTGTACAGTGTGAAGCCTTATTTGGCTTTATGACTCGAAGCGAATGCTTCCAGAAGCATTCGCTATGCAGTTGAGTCGGGATGTTATGACTCCATCGATTTCGGAAGCTCTTTGACCTCTTAGAGGTGTATGAATCCGACTGAGATGTTCTTTTGGATCATCCATCTCGATTCTTGACATGGCTTCGTACATCTGAGATGTTGATGAAGCCTGTTTTGTTGCCACTTGCGAGTACTTGAGATACCTTGGCATTGTGAGGACAATGCCTACGTATCTTATTTGAGGTACTCCGGCATTGTGAGGACAATGCCTACGTACCTTATTTGAGATACTCCGGTATTGTGAGGACAATGCCTACGTATCTTCCTTGGCCTCTGGATATTTGATCTGGAAGTCTACTTTGTGATCTTTGCATCTGTGGCCTACAGCTGACGTTTGGTTATTACAGTAAGCGAACTACTTTAGCGCTATGACTGGTTATGACTGGACATTGGCTGGAAAGTTAAGCAGATCATTTGAGTATGTGAGATACTCCGGCATTGTGAGGACAATGCCTACGTATCTGGTTTAGCCTCTGGGTGCTTGATCTGGAAAGCTGTATTATGATCTTTATGCCTCTGACTTGCTGCTGACTTTTGGTTGTGACAGTAAGCGAACTATGTTAGCGCTATGACTGTTTACGACTGGATATTGGCTAGGAAGTCGAACAGAGTATTCTATTCTCCTTGGTAGTTTGGAACTATGAGAACACATCTCTATGTGAAAGACTGTTTTGGAGATGGAACATGAGGTTCCTATGTTGCTCTGTATTGCGAGAGGATTTTGTATAGGAATTTGACTGGAACATTTCGTTCTTAACTAGCCGTGTGACTAGTCTAGACGTTTGGTAGAGACTAGTAACACCGGCTAGCTGGTTACTTGCGTTTGAATGAGAACCAGTTTGATGTGAGAACTTTTGGAGATGTTTCTGATGTTTTGTGACTAGGTGATTTGTATATCATAGCAGTTCGGAATTGTTTCAACAACCTTTAAGGGAAGGTTGTGTGTTGGAAACCTGGAATCGAGTTTCCCAGTTGAGACATCGGCTCAAGGGAGTGGTGTCGAATGTTCCGAAGCGAACTGAACTGCAGTATCACTTAGGGCATTGGAAACAGTAGCCACACTTGGACTTTGTTGCTTCCCTTTGGGTTTGTGGCTGTGTGCCTGCCCTGGATCTTGTTGACCTGTCCTGTTGTGTGGCGTCTGGAGAGAAAAGAGGGAGTCTGACGTGCACTTAGGAGTCGGGGTGGAACAAGTTCCTTTCTTTGACTTTGTAGGGAAGTAAGTAACTGCGGAGTTGCGAACACAGTAGGTGTTCACTTCTGGCGTAGTGATCTAACGAAAGCGTTGATTTGGGTACACGAGAAGTGTACTTGGGTTTGCGTTTTTCACAGTTTTTGTTGGACCCTGCCCCGTTTGCTTTTCTACTTTGTTTTTCTGCTGGATGGCGAAGCGCATATCTGGCTGGGGGATCTGCGTTTCGCCTTTTGTGGTTTTTTGTTTGTGGTTGTTTGTGCTGTTGATTTGCCATCCTACATGACCACAGGTGTCAATGTAGATGTTATTTTAAACTGCTTCTTCTCATGTAAGGACCGAGCCTCAGAGCGTGATCGGCCATACCAGAGGAAAAAAACAAACAGATCATCCTACCTCAACTTGGACAGACTATGTCGGAACACATTCAAGGCTTAGGGAGGGCGTCGGCCTCTTTATATAAGGTTCTCTGTTTTGAGCAGAAACCATTCACTAAATCCCAGAAACTATTTACTAAATTCTCAGAAACCATTCACTAAATCCCAGAAACTATTTACTAAATTCTCAGAAACCATTCACTAAATCCCAGAAACTATTTACTAAATACCCAGAAATCATTGACTAATTAGGACCATTCTGGATGACTTTGGGGAGAATCAAAGCAAGAGGGGTTATGGGTCTTTGTGTGGGAAAAGTGATGGAACACAAACAACAATTTGGAGTTGGGATACTGGATGGTGGACAAAAACAAGTGTAATAATATAATATAATATAATATGAGTATGATGAGTCTGAGTCCATGAGTCCAATCAAAATTGTTTCTAGTCATTACTTGGGATTCCTTGGAATGTTAATACCGTGATTCCATGAAAGTCTCAGATTCTATATCACCCCAATAGAACCTGACACTTCAAGGGCCAGGTTTGGCTCAAAAGGCCAACTTTGCTGCAATTTGCTGTGGGGGTGATGGAGGGCCGCGAGTCTTCTTCCGAAGACTGCGGGTCATTTGCCCGGGCGCTGCTTGCGCTTGAAAGTGACAGTGGCCCTGAAGATGACTGGAACCTTGTTTTGGAGAGTTGAGTTCAACAATGGGTGGGACAAGATGAATGAATTTATGGATGAATGATGGGCATCATGGATGCATGGATGAAAGGAGGGATGGATGGAAGGATTGAAGGAGGGATGGATGGATGGAAAGATGGATTTGCAAATGCATCTAGCTCAGAAAGCAACATAGTCACCCGAAAGTACCATGTGGGCCCATGTGGGCCCAAGTTTCAATTGCCCCAAAGTTGATACCTTGAACCAGGTTTAGGAATTCAAACTTTAAAAACTCATAGATTCATAGATTCATAGACTAAACCATAGCCTCGAAATTGGGATCTGTGTGTGTGTGTCTTAGTTTTGAGGGTATCTTAGGGTCTTGGACATTTCATTACATCTGTTGGGTCACATGCCAACACTAACACCTCAACAGAGAAGGTTGCCCCAGGGTGGAACTCGGAAACGCATTGATTGGTTTGTCATACTGACAGTCAGGGTTTAGTTTGGTAGGGTGATCTGTTATCCTACAGTTTTGCAGCCTTAGGCCACAATATTTTCAATGGGTTACCCCACAAACATTCAAACTGCGAGCTGATCTTCGTGGAAGGGCTAAACACATGGCATGTGACATGATTATGCCTTGTGCTGACTACTGTAGGATTGAGACATTAGAGCAAGTCGAACCGAAGAGCTTTCACTGGGCACAGCTCTACTCAGACAAGCTGGGCTTGTCCTCAATGTCTGGTTTGCTTGAGAATGTTCGGCCGCATGTCTCAACGGAAGGGCCATTGGAATTTGAGGAGGGTTCGGAATTCATGACTGAAGACTACTAGATCGCATTACACTTATACGTATAAGTGTAATGCGATCTTATACTGTGACTATTAACTATCATATCAATCATGAAAACATTACATATAAATTATATAATAGTTTATATATATAGTTTCATAGTAAAATGATAGTAAGTATATAATAATATATAGATATATGATATATATATATATATCCACTGCTCACATACATCATACCATCTAGACTGGGCTATATAATCAAAAAAAAAATAGATCTTGCATGGCACATTTCATGGTATGATACCTTTGTGAATGTGCGAGTGTGATAACTCTGTCATACCATAGCCTGATTTGGCACACTCTTGCCTAGCACTAACTTTATGGTTCCCAACATTCTTGGTGGCCCAAACTGAGGGTGGAAATTGCGGAAGGTTGTGCTGGAGCAGCGACCGGGACATACATCATGATTCTTGGTTGCAACACTATCACGCTGACCGACTTCTGTCAATGATAGTTGTGACACTGATTTTTTTTGATCTCAAAAACAAAGTAGAATATCAGGATATGAGTATCAGCAGTGTGATATGACAATACAATTTGACAATGAATGTTGTATTTCCGGAGCCCCAAACAAAGTATTTTGTATCAGTGTTTGTTAAGACTACCAAGTTTTGTATAATGCCAGGCTACGCTATGTTCCATATGCTGGAACCCTCCCCGCAGTTTATGAGTCTTATGAGTCTACTATGAGAGTAACCCATGGCCGCCCATGAGCTGCCATTCCTTGGGTCTAAGGAGGGAACTTGCAGAGACCCTCGGGTTTTCCACCCAGACTGTTTCCGTGTCGGAGTCTTTGCGTTTCAAGCAGAACTTCATCCGGTTAAACTACCCTGGAAACAGTTTCTTGGATCGTGGTCATTTTGGGTGGTGTCACGGTGTTTGATATGTTTGCTTCTAGTCTTCAGTACTGAAATTTACGAATACTGTTCATGCCCTTATGGACCACTGAGAGTTTGAAGGGAAAATTCTGTGGTTCTCTTTTTGTATTGTAAATATGGCAATGAGGAAAACCAGTGGTTAGTGGCCCCACTAGTGTCTCAAGTTAGATCAAATCCATTAGGGGTTATATTGCTCTGCCTGGATGCAAATAACAGCTTTACTTTACAGAGCTACAACATCGGGTTTGGTAGGGTGGGTACTTTATCCACTGTCCACTGAGTTGGACAAATTTTTGACGACATTGCTGAGCAAGCCAATTGGTGCAGCATCCCAGAGGACAAGACCCGGGGAGTTTCAGTGGTTGGTGGCCGGTAGGTAAGGAACCGTTTCTTTCAAACAACAAAGCATGGAGCATGAAATATTTGATTTGATATATTGTATCAAGAAGATTCATGAAGATAAACACATCATATCAGATCACGCAGCCCTAGTCCTACTTGTGGAATGTACATCGTAGATCATTTCAGTCAAAGGAAACAGACTCAGACCCAGACACACAGACAGAAGAAATTTTCGTCTATTGTTTTTCAGTTTTGCCATGGCAGGACGACATGTGGCTTTGGGGGCCTCCGTGTCAACCTTTCAGTCGGTTGTCCACAAAGCGCAAGAAGAGCAACTTCAACCCATTTCTGGAATCTGACGCAGGTCCATTTGTTGAAGGAAGTCGATTTATAAGACCCTAAACTGCAAAGTGTGGTCATGAGTCATGAGTAGAAGTAGAAGGATGTATGGTTGAGTTGTGCCATTGTCTGACATGACATGCAGCTGCATAGTGCTGTAAAAAACTAAAATGTGTGCCCTTCACAAGCCACCTGAGGAGACCATCGGCCCCTATGCGCAGTGATGGAGGAAGTTCCTTCCCTTGCAAACCTAGGGGGCCTTGAACCGACGAAGGGACCTTTGAGACCTGAAGGGGCCTGGAAAACTGGAGGGCCTTTAATGTTTGGCAGGCCTTTGAAACCCAAAGAATCCAGGAGGATCCAGGAGGGTACTTTTAGGTTTCTTTAAGGTGTGTCCGGTCCGTGTAAAGAATATATATATATTATATATATATATATTCAATATTCAGATTCAAATTAAATATTAAAGACTAAAGACTCAGGACTCAAGACTATAAACATATTACCCATATGACATGGGGCATTTGACATCTGATATGATGTGATATGATGTGATATGATGTGATATGATGTGATATGTGATGTTGGGATACGTATTGAAAGTCTTTTATACAGTATATATAATAGTTAGTCAGTCGTTTATAGTTTTGTTACACGTTTCTAGGTCAGCAGCATCAACATAAGTAGATGCTACATGCTTTACAAGTTATATTATAAGTTGTAAGTTAAAGAAACATGCAACCAGACTCTTGTTAATCTCATGTTAGATGTTTCCCGTTCGAGAAAAGATGTGTGTTAGTTTCTTTTTTTGGCATTCCCTTGATCATCCTTGATCCCTTCAGCATCTCAGGTTGCGGACGTCCTCACAGACTTTCCACCATCAGCTAAGGGAGCGTTCTTCAAGGAGTACAAGGCACCACTGGATAGGGTTTGGAGGCGACGTTTTCCATGAAACCGATACCGGTATCATGGTGGGAAGATATCTTCGGTGAGATAGTTTTGACAAGGCAAACGCTAGTCATAGTATGTCATAGTCATGGATCAGTGAACAAACAATGTTTAAACATATGCCCTGACAAAGTTATTACTTTTTTTTCAGGTGAAAGAAAGTTTCAAAACGGGTTGAAAGGCCCTGTGCGGCATGCCACAGATTTGGATCAAACAGTGCGCAAGAAAGCGCCAGCATTTCTGTGACACAGCAGCCCAAGAAACACGATAGCGATTGTGCGAGCAAGTGCCAGGTAGGTGAACAGAAGGAACAGAAAAATTGAATCACCAATATAAACTCTTTAAGAACTGATAAACCACATGTTTTGTTATGTTATGTCGTATCATAAACCAAAACTGTGACTCATGATTATCATTCATTCGAATAGCTGGAGAGCATTCAGCATGACAATGCTCAAACTTTGAAAGTGAACGTTGGTCGCCATGCCGCTTGCAGACCTGTGGGATGATAACATCGCACAATCAGGTGACGATGATGACAGTCAGCAACCAGTTCAGCAAGCTAGTAGGGTTAACCAAACAGAGAAAGCCCGCACTCAAAGACGCATCAACCGATACAAGAAACCCTTAGAGGAGATTAGAGAGCGGGAACAGGTTGATCAATCCATGTCTTGGGCATCTCGCATTCAGGCACATTTCTTTACACCAAATTTTTTGACAGTTCGACCATCACATGATCCTTTTGCAGATGCAGATCGAAAAACACAAGGTAAGGAAAGGAGCAGGGCAGTTATGAGTTTGCTGGTTCAGGTCCTCAAAATGCTTGTATCCTTGTTGTCACCGTCCACATCAGCTCATGAGGGGTGCCCAAGAGCCAATTGTGTCCTAGACTGTGTTGCTCTGGACGATACATCTTGCAGAATCAGGGGGAGTGGGGATGCCATGCCTTCCATCCATACCGTGATGAACACTCTGCACACTTTGCATATCTCCTTTGACGACAGCAGCTGTCAGAGTGTCAACATACCAACCCCTTACGTTTGTCTACCCTCACAACGGACCGCAGATCTCCATGACGGATATAGTGCTTATGCTTTATTGTCCAGCAAGGGTCTTGGGCGAACCTTCAAAGCTTTAGAACGGGCTTGTCGTAGCTCCCAATCACTGGAAGCAATTCTTCAGGCGTCAAAATGGAAATGTCAGGTTATGGTGGGAGACTCATTGAAAACAAATGATGCAGTTTTCAAACATGAACAGCAAGCCCTGGCAAAGCAAAAAGTGAAGAGGAGATTGGCAATCAGGTTCAGGTGTCAGCTACACCAACTTTGTCTTGTACGACGTCCCCTCGTCCTTTCAGTTGCAAGATTTTGGACAACATTGGTAAGACTAGGTCACCTTTTCGAGCAATATTCTTTCAAGAAGCAACTAGCTTTGGCGTTGATTCAAGTCTTGCGGGCTGTGGGAGGCTTTCAAAGAAACCTGGTGCGTATGGATCATGTTTTTTTTCTTTTGAGAAGGTTTGGCTGTCATATTCTCCTGATTTTCAGTTGTTCCTTTCACTTATAACTTAGACCAACTTAGACTTAGACTTTGAGCTGTATAAATTAAACATCGACAAATCCACAAATCATAAACCATTGTTTGACTCAGTTTATGATTGACTTTGATCTGAGTTCATTCTGAAATCCAAAGATCACTAGGTATGCTGTACTTTCCGAAATTTGATTAGTTACAGACATGTAGGAAGGATCGATCCTCGAACAAACCAATCAGTCAACCAACAAACGCAGCCCAGGAATCCCAGTGAGTGAACTTCCTGATGAGATGGAGACCTGGAAACTTCGTACTGAGTGGCTCCGAAAAGGATATGATTCAAATTCAAAGCGGGCGGTTCGAACTTTTGATGAGCTGATGTCGTTTTGCAATGGGGATTCTACATCAACGACCATGACTCATTGGTGTCTTCCCGGGTGTTGCGATAGTGATGAATCTGCCTTGCAGAAAGTCATGAAACTTTTGGTTCCACTGATTTGCAGGGGTTACCCGTGTCCGTTGCTTTACCGGTTTAAGCATTACAAGGTGGCATCATCCTACATGAAAAGTTTTTGCTGTTTAAACAGTGTACTTCCCAGAAGCCTGACCCAAATGAAAGAGAACTCTGACAAAAGACAAGATGCTGCAAACCGACTTGGGGATATGGTGGACTCCTTGCTCCAAGAAACAGGGTGGGGTTTTTTTGAAGATCAGGGTCAGGAGGAGTGTCAAAGTTTCCAAGCGAAGTTGGGCGAACTGTTGGACAATGATCTAAGCTACAGTTTACAGAACGGTGTCCGAAAGAGACTTGTGACTGATGAAATATCAAAACCAGAATTCAGTCAATCAGCGATTTTGATTGATACAATCGTGGATGCCATGGAGGTTGGAACGAATTTATTCTTGCAACGTACCACATGGCTCACAAAGTTGTCAGCGTTCGGAAGTGGCCACCCTGAATACCCCGAACTCGTCAAAAGAAGTACATTTTCATTTGTTCAAATTGTCTCTGGTGGTTTGGGTCGAAAACTGATTTGCAAAACCATGGATCTTTTAGATTCTGGCCTACAAGAAGCTTCACACATGGGATTGGACACCAACCCTCATTCCTTGCTCTTGTTTTTCAAACTGATTATTGCCGCTGTCACTGACCTTTGGCGGCGCATGGATTTCGATCTTTCAGTGTACCCATTCAGAGTTTTTACATGGCTGGAACATGGACAAAAGCTAGAAGATTTTGTCGGACTATGGGACACTATGATCATGGACAGGAGACGTTGTTCCAATTGTATGGACGCTACGTTTACTTCAGTGCTTGCCGACACTTACCCCATGACATTGAAAGATGAGCCACGCAATGTCCAAAGGGCTATTCAAAAGGACATTTTAGACCTTTTGGGTCACATTGCTGCATTTACACCTGTCAATTCTGATTGCGTCGAAATCAAAAATGGACAGCTCCAATGGGCTGTGGCCAAAAGGGGCGGCCAGTTTGTCAAAGCTGGAAAGAGTGCTGCAGAGGTATCCTTGCTTCAAAGTGCTGTTCGCCCGCATGGTGTCTTGCATGGGGATGTGTATGACAGAACAATGCCATCCCGTCTGACAAGTTCAGCTATTCGAAGACAAGTTGGGGTCGCATCCAAAAATCAACACACTATTGCCACTTCTGACGAGAAGGTGGCTGGGGTTAAGCGCTATCTTTTGGTGATATTGACATTGATATTGAAATATATCTTCCGAACCAAGTAAACACTTGAACACTTGAGCAATCCCCAAGCCCATTACTCAAGACACTCAGAGTTAGAATCTCAAATAGAATGGTTGAATTCTCGACGGTAAGTTTCAATATGCAGGCAAGTTAGGTTCGTATGTTTAAAGGGTTGAAAGAATTACAGTCAATCAATGTTACAGCCAGCCATATAATTTAACAACAACCTACTAGCACCAAGTGAAATCAAACAACAACTGAGGTGTTTTCATCGTTTTGCTTTTTTACCCTTCTGTCTTGTCTTCTTGTGTTATGGGTTTTGTAGTGATGTTGTATGTTCTGTTAAGTTATTAAGTTGTCATTTTGAATTTTATTTGTAACCACAATATACCCGGTACTAAACAAAATGTTCATTCATTCATACCGACCATACTTTTTGTTGTACCTTAAGAGCATGAGCAGGTTCAGAAGCCAATCGAATCTGCACAAGAGAAAGAACAACGCATCAAAGAGGCAAGTTCCCGATCTCACAGAAACCTTTCTGGGTGGAACGTATTTTGCCGTGAATCAATGGAGGGTTCCTCCTTACAAACTGGCGATTACAAAGCTGAAGTCAAGCGACTAGGGCTAGCTTGGGGAAATATGAGCGAGGAACAGAGGGAAGCATACATCATCCAAGCCAAGCATGAAAACCTACAGCGTTCGGAGCTTTCTGAGCTGCCTTTACCGGCAAAAGGTGAAGGAAAGTCAGAATTGGAACTGCAAGTGGGGAGGTCTGGTTGCAAAAAGATTTCCATGAAAAGGTTGGAGGCCAACGAGAAAGCATTCATGGAACATCAATCGTGGTCACACCCCACTCAATTGGGAGATGGTTGCTTGGAATCAACAATGAACTATTTGATGTTAATGTGGAAGGTTACTCACAATTTCTGCCTGTTAGTTCCAGGAATTCTTGCCGTCACAATTTGTGTTTCATGGTCGGTCGCTACATGATACGGATTCCAATGCTAAGACACGGGGGATATCTGGGTGTCACTTCAATCTTGTCTAGTCTGGTCTAAGTAGTTTTTCATCAGTTCTATGACAGTTGCACCCCTGTTGTTTCTGTTTTTACTTCTTTAACCTTGCCATCGGGTGTTTTAGTTGTCAGTTTAGACAGACTCTGACCAAAACCACTGGTTAAAAATTGCCACTCCTACTAAGGACAAGGTGCTCTCAAGGCCGAGTGCATTGACGTGAAATCCACGGATGAAACAGTTGACCATTTCTTGCGAGAGACTCTTCACAGTACGCTGCAGGATCTAGGTGGCAACAACCAAGACGCAACTACTACTGACCCTGTTGTGACTGATCCCCTTTGCTTCCCTGGACTGTGCGCAAAAGATGTGGTGTGGGAGGATACTTGCCGCTTTTCAAAACTATTCCATTCCCAAGTGTCGGAGAAAGGTGTGAAAGTTGGTTCGTTGCTCACTGTGTCTGTTCCGGACACTTCGCTGTTCAAAGCTTTCTTCTTAGGAGTTGCATTGAAGAAACCACTGGTGCAAACAATTTTGTTTGTATCTATGAGCGACGACCGTGTCAATATCAAAGTGGATGGATTTATTTTCCGTTCCGATTATTTGGACAACTCACCATATGTTCTCGGAGTTCTTGGAAGCGACCCAGCATAGAATGAAAGCATGTGAGGTACAACAGTGGTCATACACTCCTACCTTGGACAAAGATTTGAAGCTTTTTGTAAGCCTGGACCAAGAGTTGCAAAGGTTTGAGCTGAATCTTGAAACCAAGAAGGGAAGCACCAAGAAACCGGTCGCAAAGCTTCCTTTTGGTTTGAGCGCACAAGCTCCAAGGAAACGCAAGCCCCAGGTCCCTACTTGTAAAGTTGTGCCTGGGGTACCAAAGAAACCAAGAACGACTCATGATGCCCCGCTCCTTGACTGCCAGAGCCAGAACCCTTTACTCATTCAGTGTGAAGAATCTGATGACGATGATTGTGTTGCCAAAACAGAAAGCGATAGTGATGGTGAGAGTGACAATTCTCACGATGAGCAGGCTGAAACCAACCCAAGCATTGATGATGTTGATGTTGGTGACATTGAGCCTATTTCTGAGGTGATGGAACAAGAAATGAAAGCGGGCAAGACAGTTGCAAAAGAAATTGAAGAATGTGACCAAACCATACAAGAGCTTACCACTGAAATAGAAACGGGGAAGCCTGTGAAAACAGCTTTTTCTACGAAGCTTGGGCTTGGCTCCATGAGCTTTGCCCCAACTGCAAGGGCCAAATGCCGTTCTTGCAATGAAGTGATTCCCAAAGGGGCTGTAAGATTCGAATGGTTTTGGAATAAACTCCGACCCAATTCTTGGGTCCACAGTCACTGCTTGATGCAAATTGCAATTGCAAGTGGCTTGCGGCAGGAAACTTTGAACAGTTTGGAGAACCTTGCCTCAATCAGTGCTGGGTCCTGTGCGGACACAAATGCTGACGATCCGCTTAGATTGGAAGCCGCAAGGGTACTTTCAATGTTTTGACTAGTGCGTAAGTACGATGTAAAAGACTTTAAGAGGATGTTATGTAATGATATAATTTCAAAATTCCTACCTACTTGTTGTCCAGTTCCTACAGGCCTGCAGTATACATAGTTCACACGGAATAGGATGACATGTAACGTATTCTTTAACAATAAACAGAAGGTTGACATTTGCCACGTGCGTGCGGCTTCTTCCAAATTCTTGTGATTTGCGCGAAGAGCGTGTTGGCAGCAGCTTTTAAAACCAATGGGCCAAAGGCCCCGGGGCTTTCTCATGGTATGTTTTTTCAAACTCAAGACTCTATCCTCTTAGATCCATTGATGATTCTGGCAAACTGGTTTTTGTTTCTTGTTACCCGTATGCCAAATCCAACATTAGAGGATAACTTAATGACAATGGCTTTGTGAATACAATAGACCGAGGGTGGAGTCCAAAGAAGAACCTTTCCATGTTGCGATTTCGGGATTTGGGGCAGCCGAGTGCGAAGCACAGCCGAGTGCGAAGCACGGAAAAAATCAAAGACCTGGGGGGACCAGCCATGTGCGAAGCACGGAAACTATTTAAAGTTCACCGATGACGTTGTATTCCAATCTCTATAATTTTTCTTTTTAAATTCAGGATACGAACTGTCCATGCCATACAAAACTGTTCCATAAGTTCGATGGGTGAGACTTCGGAGGCCCATAGTTTGGAAAATCGAAGCGCCCAAACATTCATGGTAAAGTAAAATATGTTGTTGATTTTATTTACAACTACTTACTTATAATAATGTTTAGATTTAGATCTTTAGATCTCTACTGACTCTACTCTATTTGTATGTTGTATCCACGCCAGCATGTCGTAGAACCCAAATCAAACCCAGTTATATTGGTACATGGTTATGTGCTGGCATTCCTCTCCCGCATTATGTATTCTGCATTCCATTTAGGTTTCTACTGTTGAATCCTTACAAACATGTACTGTACTGACTGTACTGACATAAAAGAAAAAATCAAATCACTAATCACCATACATTGCATGGTGCCCAAACAATTCCAAATCATCGGCTACAGGCCCCTTTTGACTTCATGTTGCGTGGCTACCTGGACGATGGTGAAAGCATTGGGCTGGCAAATCTGATTATTGGATGTCTGTCATGTTGGTGGAGTTGCTTGGCAATTTGGGCAATGCGGCTTAAGCAAAGCATGTTACATGATTAAATAAGATACTGGCATGTTCAATCAGAATCAATCAATCATGTCGAGGTAGAAGTAGTGTAGAAGTAGAAGTATGTCCAAAGGTCCAAGGTCACACTAGAATTTGACACTGACAATTGGAACTAGTAGTGTCAAAATATGATGTTTTTGACTCCTTCTCAAACTTTATCTAGGACTGATCTTCGTAACATTACAACATCAAAACATGTTCTGGTCTTATGCGTCAAGAATCAACCAGTAATTTAAAGATTAGTCCCCACCTATGCTTGCATCCACTGGCAAACAAATGAAGTATCCAGAGCCCCAATGATGCTAGTTATGAGTATGAGTCTTGTTGTATTGAATCCTCAATACGGAATTTTAATGACATAACAAACCGATCATACAGGTTAGTAGCCCACTATGAGTCATCAATCATTGCAAAAGAATACAAATAGTCAAATAGTTGTTTCATAAGATTTGTTTCGGTCATGTTCGTCGGTTAATGTAGTATTCCAAATCTCATATCATCAAAATCAAAGCAAAGCATTGCATATTATATCAAGATATATCAAGTATATACCCATCATATCCATCCATATATATATAATATATATCATATATCACTATATCATACCATATCAAATCATATCATATCAAACCATGTGATGTGATTTCTTAAGCAAATCTCTCATTGTTCCGTGATTTGAAGGACATGTAATATGCATTCAAATCATTGCGGGTATGATTCTGATTATTTATCACTGATGAACCGAATCATATCATATCAAATCATATCTGAGACATATCACGACATATCACCTCACAGCATAGAACCCGCAAATCGAGTCGACTTTATACTTCGACCTAAGATATGCCAAACATACTAAAACAAAACAATCCGCCACACGCTGAGTTCAAGCAAATTCTACATGGCTCAGAGCCGGAAGCGCGTGTTCGTGGTGCTCGTCAGGAAGGATGTGTGCCCGCATCCATCCATGGTCCAAAATATCGGGGAGCTGGTGACAAAGGTTCTTCCCCATTCTTTTGAGACTCCTTTTGGTGGAGAGGGTACCCGGGAGAGAATCCAGGACATCATGAAGTACAACCGTAAAATTTTGGAAGAGATGGGCCGAGAACCAACCTTCCCCCCCCCCGCAAAGGACCGGGGGCAACCGGGGGAAACCAGGGGCTTAGAAAATCGGTCTGTGGTAAAGGTTTTTTACTTTTGGAATTGAAATATGAAAGGAAACTATTTACTAATTTTCCAGAAACTATTTACTAATTTCCCAGAAACTATTTACTAATTTCCCAGAAACTATTTACAAAAACCAATAACTGGTTTGGGCCAGTGGTGCTGGGGTGAATATGGACCGTGGGGTCATCTGAGAAGGGTCGTGTGGGGTCTTAATTTCTGGGTTCAGGGGTCTTTTGGACTACTATCACTATCCCAACACCACTTGCTAGTCTGGCAGGATGGCAAGTGCTCTGAAGCCCGCAAGAAGATGATCAAAAGCATGAAGAAAAATTTTGGATTGCAGCCATATGGGGAGTTGGAGGCTTACAGTACCACTATCTTGCCCAAGGAAGTAGGTAAACTGTTGAACTCGCGCGAGAAGGAAAGCCTGGATCTTCAGTGGGCCGTCCTTCAGGCCACTTGGCTTCAACTAGAACCCTGAGACATGTTAGTGGGGTTGGGGTTCAAATATGACATGATATAATTTAACACTCAGGACTCCAAGAATCCTTAGGATATTGATATTGTGATATTGGACCATAGTTTGATATATGAAAATACAATGAATGATAATGATGATGATGATGAATGATAATAATGATAACTAAAGACGACTTTGACTTTAACTTTAACTATAAATAAGCCGACGTAGATCCCCAACAGCGGTTGGTTTCAAACAGTGGTCCAACTTTGCAACCCAAGACGGATTAATGATGGCAGGAACAGGATTCCATAGCCTAAGTCTCTTCGGCGATTTTTTGCCCGCCCTGCCCCGTCCCCTTTTGGACCAAAGGCAAGATGAGACATGTTCTTTAAGAAAGCGCGCATAATTGAATTTACATACATTTGGTTACAAACGAATGGCAGTATTTGCAGACCACGGTGTGTCATTAAGTGTTTACAAAATTGTGTGTGTGTTGGTTTGGGATTATCTTGTCGTGCTTGGACAACGTCGGTCAGTTTGCGCAAGTGATTGGTGAAACAGTTGGTTTTGGCCAAATTGTCCATCATGATTCCAGAATTAGTTTCATGTCAATACTTGGTTGTTGTGTCACAACTGTGTCTGAAGTTTCATTGTGTGTTGCTGTTTGGTCACTTAGCTTTAAAAAATCATCTACCTGGCTTCGAGAAGCCTCACACAGGTTTGCTGCCAATATTTAGGTGTTCCAAGGCATCGAACTTAATTGCTTGATGTGGCATGTGCTTTGGTAGATGCGACATCGGAACAGTTCAAACAGAAGATTTTACAGCAACATCAGAACAGGTCAGTCGACCGACGCTGTGCGCCCACTGAGCAAACGAACATGAATCGGCATGTGCGGAACCCGCCACAAAGCACCCAAGATTGGCTGGGGGATTTCCGGAATCCCTTGTGTTCCTGGAACCTTGTGTCCCTGGAACCCTCGTTTCCGGAACCTTGGCACAACCCACAGCGTATATTGGAACCCTGGGTTTGCGGAACCGAGACGCGCTGATTTATTGTCACGCTGTGCCCCCCCCCTGTCAGCGATTGCTCGTTGACAGGGCCTATATGGTCCTGGAACCTTGGTTTCCTTGAAAATTGGTTTTCTGGGACCCTGTCCGTAGCATGAACCTTGGTACAACCCACGGCGTATATCCGACCCCTGGGTTGTTTCCGGAACCTCGGAACCTTGCCAGAACCCTGGTTCTCTGGAACCTGGGCTGGGCTTCTTGAAAATTGTTGTTCCGCAACCTTGTCCCTGTCCGGAACCTGTGGCATAATACAGGAAGTATATCCAAACTGTGGGTCCGCATCCGCGGTGGTTCTCGGAACCTTGTCGGAACCCAGTGTTGCTGGAACCTTGCCGGAACCCTCGTTCCCCAAACTCTGGGTTTCCAGGATGTTTCAAAACGTTTTCAAAATTGGTGTTCCGGTGATTCCAGAACCGCTCGAAACCATGGTAAGGTTCCCGGAACCTTGTCGAAAGCCAAGTGTGCCCGGAACCTTCCTGGCGCCGAGAACCTGGGGATCCCGGATCCTTGACGTCCCGGAACCCAAAAGGTAGCCAGAACCCATTGTTCCCAGAACCTTGCTTGAAAGTCTGGTTTGCGGAACCTGGAACCTTGCCCCGAACCCTGGTTCCCGAAACCCTGAGTTCCGGAACCTTGCCCGGAACCCTGGTTCCCGGAACCGGCAGCGGTTGGTTTCAAACAGTGGTCCAACTTTGCAACCCAAGACGGATTAATGATGGCAGGAACAGGATTCCATAGCCTAAGTCTCTTCGGCGATTTTTTGCCCGCCTTGCCCCCTCCCCTTTTGGACCAAAGGCAAGATGAGACATGTTCTTTAAGAAAGCGCGCATAATTGAATTTACATACATTTGGTTACAAACGAATGGCAGTATTTGCAGACCACGGTGTGTCATTAAGTGTTTACAAAATTGTGTGTGTGTGTTGGTTTGGGATTATCTTGTTGTGCTTGGACAACATCGGTCAGTTTGCGCAAGTGATTGGTGAAACAGTTGGTTTTGGCCAAATTGTCCATCATGATTCCAGAATTAGTTTCATGTCAATACTTGGTTGTTGTGTCACAACTGTGTCTGAAGTTTCATTGTGTGTTGCTGTTTGGTCACTTAGCTTTAAAATAAGCCGACGTAGATCCCCAACAGCGGTTGGTTTCAAACAGTGGTCCAACTTTGCAACCCAAGACGGATTAATGATGGCAGGAACAGGATTCCATAGCCTAAGTTTCTTCGGTGATTTTTTGCCCGCCCTGCCCCGTCCCCTTTTGGATCAAAGGCAAGATGAGACATGTTCTTTAAGAATGCGCGCATAATTGAATTTACATACATTTGGTTACAAACGAATGGCAATATTTGCAGACCACGGTGTGTCATTAAGTGTTTACAAAATTGTATGTGTGTGTTGGTTTGGGATTATCTTGTCGTGCTTGGACAACGTCGGTCAGTTTGTGCAAGTGATTGGTGAAACAGTTGGTTTTGGCCAAATTATCCATCATGATTCCAGAATTAGTTTCATGTCAATACTTGGTTGTTGTGTTATAATTGTGTCTGATGTTTTATTGTGTGTTGCTGTTTGGTCACTTAGCTTTAAAAAAATTATTTCCCTGGCTTCGAGAAGCCTCACACAGGTTTGCTGCCAATATTTAGGTGTTCCAAGGCATCGAACTTAATTGCTTGATGTGGCATGTGCTTTGGTAGATGGGACATCGGAACAGTTCAAACAGAAGATTTTACAGCAACATCAGAACAGGTCAGTCGACCGACGCTGTGCGCCCACTGAGCAAACGAACATGAATCGGCATGCGCGGAACCCGCCACAAAGCACCCAAGATTGGCTGGGGGATTTCCGGAATCCCTTGTGTTCCTGGAACCTTGTGTCCCTGGAACCTTGTCTTCCTGGAACCCTCGTTTCCGGAACCTTGGCGCAACCCACAGCGTATATTGGAACCCTGGGTCAGCGATTGCTCGTTGACCGGGCCCTTTTGGTCCTGGAACCTTGGTTTCCTTGCAAATTGGTTTTCTGGGACCCTGTCCGTAGCATGAACCTTGGTACATCCCACGGCGTATATCCGACCCCTGGGTTGTTTCCGGAACCTCGGAACCTTGCCAGAACTCTGACCTTGTCCCTGTCCGGAACCTGTGGCATAATCCAGGAAGTATATCCAAACTGTGGGTCCGCATCTGTGGTGGTTCTCGGAACCTTGTCGGAACCCAGTGTTGCTGGACTCTTGCCAGAATCCTGGTTCCCCAAACTCTGGGTTTGCAGGATGTCTCAAAATTGGTGTTCCGGTGATTCCAGAACTTTGGCACAATCCAGGCTCTGGCTGCTCGAAACCATGGTAAGGTTCCCGGAACCTTGTCGAAAGCCAAGTGTGCCCGGAACCTTCCCGGAACCTTGACATCCCGGAACCCAAAAGGTAGCCAGAACCCATTGTTCCCAGAACCTTGCTTGAAAGTCTGGTTTGCGGAACCTTGGGTTCCTGGAACCTTGCCCCGAACCCTGGTTCCCGGAACCCTGGGTTCCCGGAACCTTGCCCCGAACCCTGGTTCCCGGAACCGGTTCTCGGAACCCTGGTTCCCGGAACCGGCGAAACGAGGCGGCAGGGGCGAGCAGTGCCCCGGAGCACCCCGAAGGCTATGTGGGCTGAGACCCCAAAGCATTCTGCTGTTGGGGAAAAACTTGTGGCACATGTGGCCCTGTTCACACGCCCTCCGCTAGACAGGACCAGCCGCCTCTGGAGCTGCTGGGTGAGCTCCAACGCGCCAGTGACAACTGCGAGGCATTGCTCTACTTCCTGCGGAAGCGCACGCCGCAGCTGCGCACGGTCCCCACCGTGGCTATGGGTTGCTTGGCTGAACCTTCCGGCTGAATTCGAACATGTTGGAGTAGGTTGAAAGTTTGAGCCTGATGAATCCCAACTTATCTCTATCACCCCCTCTCTTGTTCAGCAGTCTTTTCACAAGTTTGCAGCTACTGCATATTCTCGGAACTTGGAGGAGGTCAATTTCAAGTTCCTTTCGTACATTTTACATCACTGCCAGCACCCTAAGGCAGTCCATCACAGCACGTGGCCGGCCATTGTCTCGTGCCAAACTCAGTGAAAGGTTGTTTGACTGCCTACTTTCCGGCAAACATGGCAGTGCCAATACACCATTCGCATATGCCTCACCTGCTGACCATATAGGGGAAAATTAATGAAAATTACATTTTTAATTCCTAGGTTGAATTGCTGACCATAGTTTATTATGGTTGGGGAGTTTCTTGAGCAGCATAGCATGTCAAAATGACTCGCAATTGCATGATGATGAAGGTTAGGCGACTCAATGTTTCTTGTACTTGAATCATAGGAAGGAGATCATCCAGAGGGGGACCTCTTCTGAGAAAAAATCCTAGGGCATCATCGGATGAGACGACGCAGACTGGTGAGTTCCACATGACCCACGGGTTCGTTTTTTTTGTTTGCCAGTTCAGGAGCTTAACTAGCAACTTACCTCGACCTGATCCCTGTGACAAAGAATGCACCTTTGCGGCCACGCCGGATTGTCCAAGGACACGAACCAACCGAAGTGCAGCGGTCGCGACTACCCCAAAGAATGGGTTGCTGTCGACTGACCCCAGCAAAAGGCCGCTGCAAAGGTCGATTCGGAGTCAAGTCACTGTTGTCAAAGGGGTGCCCAAACATGGGGTGCCCAAACATGGGGTGTCAACGGGTGTCATGTTTCCACATGAGTTTGGAAGAGATCCAA
>CAMXCT020006639.1:366823-377717 GCA_947184155.2 Cladocopium goreaui | reverse complement strand
CAGCCCCATCATGCAAAGTAAAATTATTTTTAGTTTTATTTAAAAGTCCATCATTAATTAAATCCACACTATCTAAAAATCCAACATTGGGGCTATTAGACGGTGGGACAGGCTGGCATGTTGTCAGGCATCCGTGGCCTGCTTGGCCTTCGGCTTCTTCGGGAATCTCGGCTTCCGTTTCGGGGAAGCCTCTCTGTCTGGCTCCTGCGAAGCCGGAGGGCTCTCGGAGGCTACTGCAGGCTTCGCGATTTTCTTTGCTGTTTCGGTCTTCCGGGTTGCAAGCACCTCCAGGTCCTTTAGGTAGGAAAGGCACACTGCAGTCCACTGAGGTGGGACCAGCGGACCGAATGGTCTCGTGTGGTGGAGCATGGCAGCGCTTCTGTCCTGGAACATCTGATTCGGCGGCTCCTCCATGAGCGTTAACATATATGCCAGGGACCAATCGCCTCGGTCTATTGTTGCTTGCTCGACTGCCACCATCAAAAGTGCTAACACCTCCTTTGTGTGGCAAAAATCGCCCGCAGCAGCTGCATCTATGGCATGGCCCAAAACCCAGGCCACTAAACCCAACTCCCTGTTGCTTTTGTAGCCTCCCTGTCTCTCCAAGTAGTGCAGAACCGACACACTCATCAGATTCTCTTCTTCTTGAGGAACAGGTCTGGAAGGGTAAAGCCTGCGATGTAACTGCTGCATCATCTGCAAGAAATAACTGCTGCTCCCGTTGGCAAGATCGCTCTGCATCTTTTCTCTGCGCTGCACGCCTTTGGTTGTACCAGACTGACTTCCAGTTGCACTGAAATCCCCCAGCACGTCTCCCGCTTGGGAAGTGAGGTGCGCCACTAAAGCGAAAACAGCATTGCTTTGCTGCTGAATAGCTACTGCTATGGCTGGTTCTTCCGGTCCAGGCTGCAAGGCATCGTAAGGTTCGTCGCCTGCCACACCTACAGCAGGAACCACAGCTTGACTGGCTTTTACCTTTGGAGGAGGTCCTATCAACTGCAAAGCTTTGGCTGGCACCGTCTGTGACACCCCGCTCGGGTTCTTGAGCGCGGATGATAGGGCTGGCAACTTGGGCGTGGGACCAACAAAAGGATCTGGCGCAGGAGCGGCAGTAGAGCTGCTTGCCTTTTCTAACTGGTCTTGGCGTTTTGACAACAACTGGAGCTGAGCAGTTAAGGCTGCTAACTGTTCTGCAACTGCGGCATTTGAAACACGCTTGGCTGTATTCGCCTTTTTGCCAGTCGGAAGCTGACCAGCTGCACTGCTGCGACTCACCTTTGGAGAGGGTTCTGCCAGGTCTTCTTGAGCTGTATAAAACCCCGTCCTATCATCTGACCTTCCCAACAGCCATTCCGTGACAAGCGCAACCAACTGAGTAGGCTCTGGCAGGCTATTTAGGTGATCATGAGAAAAACCAAGTATGCCCGTTAGATGATCCGTGACCGGGTCATATTCTCGGCAGCTCAACAGAACATCATCGTTGACATCAACAACCAGCACCTTGGCATCAATCCCAAGCGCGACCACCGACAAAAGGTCATCAGATTCCTCAACCAAGGGGACAGTCACAAAGGTATTTGAGCCAAACAGCAACTCTTCGGTTCCAGACTGGCCAAGCAAAAGTGCTTCTTGGGAAATGCTATCATGAGGCAAAGCTAAAAGCATCCCCCCTGTACGGGTATCAATCGGAAGGCAAAAAACATCTACATCATCTCCAACCGACGATGCGACCCCAGGAACTGTCATTACCAACAGAGAGGGATCACCTCTGCTGGCTGGTTTCAACCGATCTTTGGTCAGCATGGCTCCCACAGAGCCGGAACTGCAATTCTTGCTCCTTGGCAATAAATCTCCAACTCAGTTTCTGTCGCAAAGGAGTGGTACAGCGACACCCCAGAAAAGCACAAATCACTGAACTTCTGGAAATGATCAACTGCAGCAAACCTGACAAATCCACCTAACCCGCAAGCCCTCAAAACAATAGTATGCTTCGATGGTGTAGACACAACAGGCGGGGTGAAGGTGTGGCAGTGAGTTTCCAAAGATGCTCTGGCCCAAAAACCTGCCGCAAAACTCAGGTGAACCCTCTGAAGGGCTTCGCGCTCGTCGCAATCAAGGAAGATGGCTTGGTCTTGCAAAAGGGCAGGCAAAGGTCCAGGTCCCTCTTCCACACCAGGAAATGGAGCTCCAATGAACTCAGGTCCAGCTTCTTTCACCAACGTAAAACGGAAGGCAATCTGAGGGATCGCAGGAAAAACCGGCTTAGACAGCACTGGTGCAGCTGCTTTGGCACGTGCCTTTGGGTCTCCGCGCGTATAACCTCTTGAAGAGGAACCAGCTGAGGCTTCAGCTTGTTTCTGCCAAGTCTCCAACTGCTCAAGTTTGGTTATCAAATCTCTAAGCTCTTGGGCACTGAAGGGGCAACTCATTCAAGGTACCCTGCCAGGCGTGACCGTCGAACTGTCCCAGGAACCACAAGCGGACAGGAAGGAAAGAGCTCCGATCTGAAAATCCAAACACAGGAGAGAAGTCCAATGGCAAACACACAGAAGGTAAGTCCACTGCAAAATCCAAGAAGGAACCAGGGGACACAAGACGGACTGCAGTGAAAGGGACACGCAACAAGTCTATTGACTTCACCTGCCAAAGACAGCCACCCCCACAGTGAATCACTCCACATTACCTTGAGCAGCAAAGTCACAAGAAGCCACAGTCGCACTTAGAAACCATATATATATATATATGTGTGTGTGTGTGAATGTGCGCGCGCATGTGGGCCGCGTGCATGACTATTAGATTTAATAGACGGTTTGTATGTCTCCCAGCCTGCCCATCAAACCCGTACACATTTGTCACGAAGTAGTGCCTTCAGTCGCAGCACATTTCCACTTCATTTGCATTTAAAATTAACTTAAAAATGGTGGTAATAAACCAATCTTCTCAACTGACAAGTCTCAGCCCGTCTGTCACACCATCTCCAGAGACTCTGACTCCAGGGGACAGCCGATGAGCCAGGGAATGAATTTGTCATACAGAGGAAGAGGCTCCTGATCAGAGGGTGTTAAAAGTAGCTTAGAAGTGCTCAAGCTAAAGTGCAGCGAATCCCTTTGGGTGTTGTGGCGTATGGCTCTGTAGTGAAGTAGTGAAGCCTAATCCATCTCTAAGTCCTCAGCTCTCCTATGCACCCATTGCCAATCGTGACAAATAAAATTGAAGAGAAACCCAGGAACGTGTTTCACATGAGCTGAACCATGGTGCCCTGCTGGACAAGATTTTCTGGGGAGAGCGAAGTATTTCAATGGCACAGCCTGTGCCAGTGCTAGAGGAAACTGAAATCCAGCTAGCTTAGGTTGGCTTCTAGAATAGATACTCGACCCTGTATGTAGTGAATGAAGCGAAGCCCCATATAGAGTCAGAGAGTCCTTCGCCATCATCGGACTTGGAGGTATAGCAGAGGTAATGACCAGCATTGCCTTGGAAGCATCAAAATGCACAAAATACCAAAGGACCTGACACCTCACTGGCCAATAGTGGCCCGACATGGCCAGTGTACAAATCAGCGTCGAATGAATATGATCTTGCGAGAGGGACCTGCTCTTTTATTTTTTTTGCACGGCCCTTGACAAGCTGCTGTCCGTCCACTTGCTTGGAAAACCCAGAGTGATGGATACCTCTCCCTCTTGGAGAGTTCAGAGCTTGTTCTGCCATTGAATCAGATTGCTCCAGCTAAAGGACAATTTCCACACCAAACAAATCAAATCTGCCTACATACCGGGTTTACCTCGTTGTGCACCATCGAAAGCGAAACTGAAGGCCCCAAGGTTCCAGGTCACCGAAGGTCTGGTCAAAGTCCAAGCGTCAAAAAATACTTGGTACCGCAGTCACAACAGATTCCTGATCTGTTCAAGAATCACGTCTGGCACCTTTCTGAGGACAGATCCCAAAATGCATCATCTTCAGCTTTCCAGCTCGGGATGTTGTCAAATGCCAAGGCAGCCTCCAAAAGTGGCAATTCGACCAGAACGACCAGCTGAATCACAAGCTGCTACTTCCTTTTTCTTGCAATTTAGATGCCTGGCTCTTGAATTTGGGAGGTTCAGCCTCGGTTGTGCTGCAGGAGATGCTTTCATGCTTGGATGCAAATGTTTCACAATAGTTTTTCTGTACATTCATGGAACATATTGAACCTTCAGATTGTGATGTGCACAGCCCTTAGGGTGCACGCGTCATGCCACCAGAGGTCTGAAAGTGACTATGCTCAGTGGGCAAATCAAAGCTCTTATATAACCAATCTCTGAGTCCATCGAGCAAAGCTGCTCAAAGCTTCGAGAATCGGTTGCCCCGTTAGATCTGAGTTCTGAGCAGAAGAACAGGCATGCCAGTCCAGACCAGGCATTCCAGAATTGATCACAGTCAGCCGGTAGGTCTGGGCTCATGACATATGACCACGGCCAGAATGAATCATGATGAATCACTGGTGTCATGCAATATGCCATCATGCTCAAGTCGTTCAAGAAGGCAACGCCTGTCCATCGCGTTTCTCCAAAATTAGCATCAGCATCCTAGGAGTCGCAATTTGTCGCATAAATGTCGCATCAAACAAAAATCGCATCAGATCACGGCAAGTTGCATCCTCCTTAGGTCCCAGCTGAGAACCGACATCCAAGGTTTTGATCCCAAGTGGAATCAACAAACCTGAACTTCTGAACATGGCTGGACTAGGACGAGGTTTCGATTGGAAAAATCCAATTTCAGTTGCTGCGACTTGAACTACGGTATATCTGCAATATTACAACCCAACTCTGAGATTTACCCGGACTCCCAACGAATGTCCCAGCAAACCAGCATCATGATGATGATGATGATGATGATCATGATCATGATCATGATCATGATCACCATGACGATGGGCAATGGATGTCACAGAGCAATGGATGTCACAGGGCAATGGACGTCACAGGGCAATCACCATGATGATCACCATGATGATCACCATGATGATCACCATGATGACGCCCATGATGTTGACCATGGTGATAATGATGATACTAAAGATTGTGTGGTTACTCGTTTCATGGGGTGGGAAAATCTATATCTTATGTAAACCCTTATTCTGGTACGGTTAATTGGTGGGAGAATTCACATCGTATGTAAACCCTAAAAGGAAACGCTAACTAGAGTATGGTCAATTGTTCCTTGGAGGTGGCAAACATATATCTTATGAAAGCCGTTACAGAAACCCGAAATGCTTAATTGTTCCACGAAGGTGGGAGGTTTTACATCTTGCGTAAACCTCGAAAGAAACCCCAATCGCAGTATCAGTACAATTAACTGTTCCATGCAGGTGGTGTATTTTTATCTTATGTAAATTCTAAAGGAATATTAATAGTCCTACAGTTCTCTTGCTAAGCCACAATGCAATGATCACGTCTTGGGCAAACCTCGGGGTCTGTATGCAATATTACTTGGAGTCGAAAATATGTCACCTGGATCACCTCATTCAGATATACAAAAGTCATGGCACGGATCCTCTCGATTTTTTGAGCACGAAGCCATGGGAAAAAAGGAAAACAATAAGGCTGGGACGTCCTCCTTGGTTGCCTCGGGGCTAAAACTGAACCAGTAAATGCAAGTGAGACTCTGGAACAATTGGTTATGAATACAACTTTTAGAAAAGTCGGCGAATGTAAGATGCAAAGGAGATGTAAACCGATGTAAAATGTAAGCTGAAGCCAAGGGGCGGAGATTTTGCCGCACTGTCTGAAGCCGTCGCACATAGGACGAAGCCAACGAAGGCACTGCATGCTCCTTCAAGGCTATCCCCAGTCGCTCTATGTCGCTCCCAGGCTGTGACCGTAGAAAATTGCGTGAAGATGTTGAGATCTGACTTTGCGCGGGAGTTTCGGAAGAGTAGATAACAAGGCTTTTCAGGTGTGCACATCCTTGACCTAATTTTGTCTTGCTAGGATGCATCAGCCTACATCTACATACTATACCATGCCTTTCCAGCAATCAACTGAATTGAAAAACATCCCTCTCAGCCTTTGCGTATGGAATCTTCATTCACTTTGCAACATCCTCATTGACCTTCAAGGCTTGAGGACTGGCAGCACGCAACAGCAATCCCGCTATATCTCCTCCGCTGCCCACAACGGCTGCCATTTCTTGAAAAGTGGTTCTGACCTGTCACAGAGCGTTTCACAGCATCAAGCCGCTGTTCAGTTGGAATCAAGTCGATCAACTTCTCAAACAGATCCAAGGTGATTGCATTCATTCATTCATTCATTCTTTCTTTCTTTCATTCACTCATTTCATTTCATTGCATTTCATTTCGCTTCATTGATTTATTCATTCAGTCAGTCATGCATTCAGTCATTTCATGTGTTTTTTCTTTTCTTCATTCATTCATTCATTCATTCATGCATGCATGCATGCATGCATTCAGTCAGTCAGTCAGTCAGTCATTCATTCATTCATTCATTTCATTCTTTCATTCATTCACTCATTCATTCATTTTTTTTCATTCATTTCATTTCTTTCATTTCATTTTTTCATTCACTCATTCGTTCATTCATTCATTTATTCGTTCATTTCATTTCATGTCGTGTCATTTCATTGCATTCATTCATTCATTATATGTTTGTTTCATTTCATTTCATTTCATTTCATTTCATGTCATTCATGCATTCATTTCATTCATTCATTCAATTGATTCATTCATTCAGTCAGTCAGTCAGTCACTGGTTCTTTGATTCACTGCTTCATTGAGTCGTTGATTCATTGACTCACTGGATCGGTCACTCATTGGTTCATTGATGCACCGATTCCTTTGTTCACTGAGTCATTGATTCATTGAGTCGTTGAACCATTGACTCATTGGTTTGTTGCTTCTGTGATTCAATGATTTATTGATTTGCTGATTTGCTGATTTGCTGATTCATCAATCCACTGATTCATTGACTCGTTGAATCATGACTCATTGGTTCATTCAGTGAACTGTGCATGGATTCTTTCATTTCATTGTCATCTCAGTAATCATTTGCTCATTTGTTGATGCACCTCACAACTTCAACACTTCATGGCTTCTGCATCGCAAAAGCTTTCCTATAGCCCATTGATTTCCTATAGCCATGTTCTGTTTTCGAAACTTCCGCCCCGGCGCAGGCCGGGCACTACCTGGCATACAGCACACGTTTCTGCACCAAAGAAACGCACGCTCCAGCCTCTGAAACAGCTCCACAATATCATGCAACACTGTTTGTTGATCTGGTGACCTTGGCTGACATGAAAGATGAGGTCTTTGAGTCCAATGGATGTGCATGTTGTCGGATGAGTTATCCGTCCTGTCAGAAGTTGCTGGTGCAAAACCCAAGAGGGATTAAAAGCAGACAGGACACCACAATGGCTTCCCACCGGCAGGCCCATCACCTGTTTACGGGATAGCAGCGATTAGCAAAAAAGGTTGCAAAGCACCATGGCCATAGCGAGAAGCAAAGCAAACGCCGTAAAATGACATGAAAAGCATCCGCTGCAAATGAGGTCAAGGCCGATGCTCTTGCATGCACCTTCCAATCCAATCACAAAAGCACGAAGCAGGTGCACCAAATCTCCGCCTGCACCTTATTGTTGCAAAGCCACATGCCCTCTGTTTGGTCGAAAACTGAAAGGCTTTGAAAAGCATGGAAAAAAGTCGTTCCTTTGATGTCTGGGGCAGCTGCTTCCAATAAAGCAGTCGGCGAATTCACAAAGGAAGGAGCCGTGGATCCATAGATGTGGCGCAGATCTTGCATCGTCACATGTGATTTTCCAAGCAGACATGATTCCTACCTGCCGGCATGTTGCGGATGTTATCTGATCTTATGTAATGTTCTCTCCACCGGAGACCGAGCTCCCAACTTTTTCATTGCAGGACCTTGAGAAAGCATGCAGCCATGAGATGCTGCCTTTGTCTTTGGTACCGTGATCATGGTGTCATTTATTCATCGTATTTCGCTGGCCATGAGACAAGATGTTGTATGTATACGTAGCTCATTTCTGCGGTCCGTTTCCATCTTCTGTGGGCAGTTGTGCATTTCAGGCACCTGTCATGTCCCATGAAGCAAGCAGTTGAATCTTCAAACAAACCCCAGCTGTCCCTTCGAATTCACAACCAGTGGAAATGCTTCTGGCTGGGACAAGGTCATAGAGGCTCTGTGAAAGCACTGGCACTGCCAAAGCCACTTGCCGAAAGATCAAACAAGGTCAGTTCTCAGAATGCGACTGAGGGCAAGTTGCTGTGGTGGAGGCTTCTTCTCCCGCTGGTATCGAGAATTCAGATATTGCTCCTGCAGAACAGAGGGTAACCCTCGGAAAATCAGAGTCATGCCGTGTGATAACACGTCAACTGACGCAGTGACAAATCTGTTTTGAAGCTTGCTGTAGGATTGATCAAGAGACAAGAGACTTGTGGTCATGGATCCGCGGCCAGTATCTGATATAGATCTTGAACTAATTCTTCAGTGAACATACAATCGGCATGCCCTTCGAAATTGTCACCTCTACCTGCTGACTTCCAAGCATGGTGTTGTAGAAGGTGATGCGTCGCCTAAAGGTTGGATAGGTTGCCAAAGCTGGAAATGTAGAAATTCAGGCAAGACTTCTCACATCTCTATCCCTGCGTTGCAGATCCACCACAATCACAGGCTAACCAAAGTAGCTCAACCACTTATACGATTATCTAAGGTCTGTCGCATGTGGATTTGGATGATTCAATGATTCACACTGTTTCCATAGTGTATATAAACGAATCCTTGCATAAATAGTGAGTGATTAGTAGGCGAATCATACATAAGCGAATGAATACAAAAGTAAGTTGTCCTAGCAACATGGTAAACGGGGTAGTTTGATGAACTTGTGGATGGAATACCCCATGTTTCTGCGCAGAATATGCTCAGGGTCATTGAAAAAGCTGCTGCAGTTCAAAGCTTCGACTTCTGCTTGCCTCTGAACCGGGATCCTGACAGCATAATGCCTCCTGGCATTCCACGTGCGCTGCTGCTCGCGAAAAGTAGAAAGCCTGCCTGAAGATATTCAGCACAGAAAAAGATGAACAAAATGCCGTCAACCGACTTCAACCGACCGCAACCGACTCCAACTGACTTCGGCCATGATTCCGAAAATTGAAGGAAGGGGGGGTGCCTACCTGTGGCACTGCATACGGCGAGACTGTTAACAGTCCGGAGCTGCTTGTCAGCATCTCCAAAGGACTGACTGGACCTTCGGACAAAAAATACAACTTTGCAGCAAAACTATTTCAAGAGGAAAGGCCCAATGGGACGCAAAAGAATGAGGCAAAACAAGACTTAATTCGTTGATTTCATGCTCGGAATGCAAGCATTGCAGAGTATTGCAAAGTCATACAAACTGCTGCTTCTCTTTTGTCACACTCGCAGCTCAATCCCCGGAAGTCTGAAACTACACTAGGTTCTCTCTCAATCTGTCTTGTCTGCCTTTCTCTTTCAGAGGCATGGATATTTGCTCTTTGTCCGGTAAGACACCAGAAATGAGAACCCAAAAAGTGGCCCTAGAAAGATTCGAAAGGCTGATTAGGACAGCAGACTTGAGAGCCTTCTTTGAAGGCTGTGATCACTTCCAATGATGCAGCAGAATGACCACCTCAGTTTCACAGGTGTCAAAACATCCTTGTCTAACAAACGTTTTAACACTGAAAGCATATACCTACAGTATTCAGAGCCAGTGCACCATTCGCAAGAGAAAACCTGTTTCAAAGATCCAGCTGAAGAACGATGTTGTTCAAACGGTCTTCGAGATAATGCTGATGATGATGATGATGATGCTGCTGCTGCTGACGACGATGATGACGATGATGACGATGATGACGATGATGAGCAATCGGGGGAGGAGAAGCCTGACAACTCCACCGCTATTCTGATTCTGATGATTGCCGCTACCATGACAAGAATGAGGTTGATGACGCGTATTATGCAGATGAGGACAAGGAGGAGGAGAAGGAGGATGTGTAGTGATCAGAATCAGGATGACGGGGAGGATAACAACAATAACGACGGATGACGACCATGATTATGAGGAGATGATACATAATTTTGAGGGGATAAGAATGAGGAAGATGAGGATCGTGAGGTGAGGATGATGAGGACGATCGCGATTTCAATCATGACCCGTTTTGCCCATCGGTCTTACAACAGCCACAGAAGATGATGTTTGCAACCGCTACCATGGCCAAGAGTGGCAGTAACAACAATTCCAGCAATCCCAGCAACTCCTACAACCCCGACAACCACAACAACTGCAACGACCAGAGTACAATGCCCATAAATCCCCAAAAATGATATATTGGATATGGCAGCGGCGGTTCTGGCGAAACCATCACAGAGCTCTATCAGATCAAACCTCAATGCGTCGACTTCACAACGCATACGAAAAGGCCTTCAAGCTAGATGGGAGAATTGCCACGCATCAGGTATGCCGAGCAAATCTTCCCAACAATAAAGGGGTTTCATGAGCCCCTCACCCAAGCTGATGTTGATGGAAAGTCCAATTGACCATGTTGATGCTATATTCATGCCGAAAGGCGCCTGAAGGTTTAAGCTCACAAAGCAGAGCACAGGGTACATAGCATGTATGGGTTTACACACAGAAAAGGCATATGGACACAAACCAACAACCCGTCCAAATGTTTGGCAGTGGGTTGAGCAGCGGTGACTCTAACTGTCCATCAAGCACCTAACACACTGTTAGCGAGTGATGGAGGCTATGTTTTGTTGCCCTTGCCCCGGAGTCGATGTCTTCGTTCCACGTCGTACCTTCTCCATGATTTCAGTTTCAGAACAACAAGTAGAGCCCATCAAAAAACTTTTCAGAAGAGGAGCCACAA
>CAMXCT020006639.1:324323-361823 GCA_947184155.2 Cladocopium goreaui | reverse complement strand
AAAACTCCACTCACATAAGGGCACGTCTTGGCTGATCTCTGCAGGGCTGTTCAAGATAGAGTCATGAATGACAAGAAATAGCACGTAAACCAAAACGCCAAGACCAAGAATTGATGTATAGGCCAAGCGTTGGAGATCTTTGGCCAAAGACAAAGGCAGCAGAACAAATACTGTAATGACGGTCTCATTCAAAGCACGGTTCCTTGCTAAAATGTGATCAGCCCCAAGCAATCCCTCGAAGGACTTCGTAGTAAAGTCCCCAATCAGAATAATGTAGCAAATCAAAGTAATCCAGCCATTCAGGAAAATAGTAACGTCGATGATCCATGCTGATTTTGGGCCCAGAACCATATTCCAGAGGTCGCGAAAGGACTTCACACTGCAAGAGATACAGCAGTAGCCTATCATCCAGTAGGAGCTGGCACTGAGAACGCCAATGGTGCCCAAAACTATCAGACCAGGAATTGGGCTTGCATGCCGCAATCCCACCGGCAGACTGAAGATCCCAGCACCGATCCTGAGGGAGCAAAGAGCCTGTGCTATCAATAACAAGCAGTGACCAAAGAAAGTCCGTCAAACCACCTGCAGGAACGGCTTTCCGTTTGTGTTCATCGTATTTGAATTTGTCGTTTATTGCTTTTTAAGCGTCTCAAAATGGCAATGCCAATGAGCTTCCCACATTGCTCCACTATCGTTTTTTCTAAATCTGCTCTACTCATGTACTGACAATATCTGTCAATCATACATCTAGACTAGGGATATTGTGGTTTGGGCGAAAAAAGGGCAGAGAGGGAAATAAGATGGGTCAGATAGCTACCCCCGAGGAGAAACCGTGCAAAAGCACAACTCTCCGGATGACTGAGATTCCGAGAAGAGTGTCAAAGCGTGTTCAGCTTCAAGATACTTACAGTACTTGCAAAGACATCATACTATGAAGACCTCAACACGTATGTATGTATGTATGTATGTATGTGTGTATGTATGTATGTATGTATGTATGTATGTATGTATGCATGTCTGTCTGTCTGTCTGTATGTATGCATGCATGTATGTATGTACTTATCTATCTGTCTGTCAGTCTGCCTGCCTGCCTGTCTGTCTCTCTGTCTCTCTGTCTCTCTGTCTCTCTATCTCTCTACCACTCTATCTCTCTATCTGTCTATCTGTCTATCTGTCTATCTGTCTATCTGTCTGTCTATCTATCTACCTATCTATCTATTTATCTATCCATCTATCTGTCTATCTATCTATCTGTCTATCTATCTATCTAATCTAATCTAGTCTGATCTAACCCAATCTAATCCAACTATATCTAATCTAATCTAACCAAACCTAACCTAATCTAATCTAATCTATTTCATCTGTCTATCTAATCTATCTAATCTAATCTAATCTAACCTAACCTAACCTAATCTATCTATCTATCTGTCTATCTATCTATCTGTTTGTTTTCCCATCATATGTAGTTATAATTATTGAATCCTATATAATGTACCTGGTGTGGGCCTTTCAAATTCATGGCTAATCTTCCTTTGTATTGCCCGCCCCCTCTGCTAGATCTATCTGCTGGAAAACTGGGTACCAATGGTGTTTTTTATGGGGGTAGAATGGGAATCGTGCGTGTTTCCTGGACTCCTTTCAGCCCGGCGGTGAAAAATCAATACTGACTATAAGAAATCAATGGCCTGCAGGAATGTGTTTGAGATACATAAGCAATGCAGTGCTTCCAAGCTGTGAGGCGTATCAACGAATGAACAAACAGTGGCCCATAGCGTGTTGAAACGCCCGCTACATACAAATATCTAACATTATCGCGAAACGGAGCCAGCAAAGAATACAAATTCAGATGCCGCCAATACAAATTCAGACGCCGCCAGGTCATGCCACAAACAATGTGTGTAGTGAAAAACTTTGCGGGTTTTGAGTTACATCTGCATCGAAAAAAACTTTTCCATACAGCTAATCCGCCACTAGTGGAAGAAAGTTTGTCATCCACCCCGGCCACTCAGCCACTCAGCCACTCCAACAGAGTGGCTTCCGCAGCCACTCAGCCACGCTGAGTGGCTAAGTGGCTGGGGTGAAAATTTCCGCCATTGCGCGCTCAATCGCACATCCAACCGTCACGTCATGAGAATCAGACTGTTCAGCCAAAACGCCAGAGATGTCAGGGCTCAGGCCTCTTCGCCTTTGCCTTCTCCCTTCTTTGGCTTCTTGGGATTCCGAGGTGGCTTCTTTGGACCTGGGGTCTCTTCGTCCTCTTTCTTGCCTTTCTTCGCAGGCAGGGCTTCTTGGCGGCGGATGGATATTATGTCCACCTCCTTGACAAAGCTCAAGTGGCTGCAGCCCAATCGGCAGGACAGAGTGGTGAGAATGTTTCAAGCGGGGATTCGAAGATGGAGGCCTGATGATCCCCGGAGGGGGATCCTCCTGAAGGGAACGCACAAAGGTCAGATCCAACATCTCCATGGCTCCCACACGGTCGTCTTGGAGCATCTGGTCTGCTATCTGAGCCAGAAGCCACATCGTCAAGCCTGTGTCCCTGGCAGCAACTTGATCTGCAAAGGCGGCCGCTGTCAGCCTCTTTGCTGGCTTCTTGGGGGCTCCTTTGACAACTGCAGGGGAAGGCTTTTGAAATCCTCCTCCTCCTCGGGAGCTGTATAAAATCCAACTCCGTCCTCCGCAGCTTGAGAAATCCACTCCTGGGCAGCTCCTTGAAGGGCTATTGGCGAGGGATGCGCGTTGGGAGTCCCAAGCAAGAAACATAGGAGACCATCCTGGTCGGTGACTGGGTTGTAGAGCTGAAGGAAGTCCACAATTCCAAGTCCAAATCCATCAGGACTAGGTTCTCCGTACCCAGAGGGCTCTCGGTGGCATCTTCCTCCTCCAGGACGAAAGGCAACGTGACCACACTGCTGCATCCCAAAAGATCCTCCGGCGCTGCAGACTGGGCTTTGGCCAGTACATCCCCTGCAAAGAAGTCCATAGGGATGCACATCATGAGCCCGGATCTCCTTCTCATCAGTGGCAGCACTAATGCTGATTGGGCATCTGAAGCAAGGGCAAAACCTGGAGGGGCTGAAAGGGCATGCTGGAACAACATGGTCTTCAGGGTGCTGAGTCTCTTATGGCCGCCGCACTTGACATTTTCCGGTGGCAAGTCAAAGCCTTGCGCCAAGCAGTAGACTGTCGCCTCTGCCAAGGATGGGAAGCTGTGCGACAAGCTGTCTTCTGTGAATCGAGGGAGCAGCTTGTAATACTCGGCCGAGCTGGAACAGCGCACTGGTCGAAGGATGCCAGGGCCACGCACAATGATACACACCACAGGAGGATGATTGACCTTGGGCGTGGGCCGTGGCTTACTGGCCTTGCCGTCAGTGGTGGCTTTGGCCCAGGGGCCCGCAGTCCAAGCCCTCTGCGCCCTCTCTCGGACAGACCCGTCGGAACCTGATAGCTTGCTGCAAATGCTAAGGCAATGGACAGGTACCGGAGTGAGAGTAGCAGCCACCTCTTGGTAAGAAGCTTAAGACACAAAAGACTCAGTACAAGCAAAAGAAGGTACCTCAGAAGGGGCAGCTTCTCCAGACAAGATCCCAAGGGCGCGAGGCCAAGGACTCACCTCCTCCAACTGGCTGGGCCCTATCCACCTCGTCTTGAAAATGGTCCACCGCCGACCACAAAGAATCAGCCAGAGATCGCAGGGAGGAGATGGCCTCACGAAGAGTGCAGATGAGTTGCCCAGCCCCTCTCATACAAGTAGTTAAGCCTATTCTCGGCTGGACGGGGAAGACCAACAGGTTGTGGATGAGAGGATCCAAAAGCCGAGTTGAAGTGGAAGAACAGAAAGAGAAGCACAAGAATGACCCCAAATCCGAGGCCTGAGAAGAAGACTGAGGCAAGAAGTGGGACAGATGAAGTGCAATGGACACAAGACACCGAACCACCCACTGCTGGATCCTGCCACGAGCAACCTGATTCCCTCGGACAGCCACGGATGCATTTGCTTGAGCAACCACGCAGAAATTTCAATGTTACAAATCAATCTATCTAATCCATCTAATCTATATAATCTATCTAATCTATCTAATCTATCTATTCTATCTATTCTATCTATTCTATCTATTCTATTCTATGCTATTCTATCCTATCCTATCCTATCTATCTATCTGCGTATCTCTGTCTGCCTGTCTGTCTGTCTGTATGAATGTATGTATGTATGTACGTAGGTAGGTAGGTAGATAGGTAGGTAGGTAGGTAGGTATGTACATACGTATGTCTGTCTGCCTGTCTGTCGGTATGCATGCATGCATGGTTGTATGCATGGATGGATGTATGTATGGATGGATGAATGAATGCATGTATGCATTGGTGGCATGTATGCATGTATGCCTGTATGCCACTGTATGCATGTATGCCTGTATGCATGGATGCATGGATGCATGGATGCATGGATGCATGGATGCATGGATGCATGGATGCATGGATGCATGGATGCATGCATGCATGCATGCCTGCCTGCCTGCCTGCCTGTCTGTCTGTCTGTCTGTCTGTATCTATCTATCTATGTATCTACGTATCTACGTATCTACGTATCTACGTATCTACGTATCTACGTATCTATGTATCTATGTATCTATGTATCTATGTATCTATGTATCTATGTATCTATGTATCAATGTATCGATGTATCAATGTATCGATGTATCTATGTATCTATGTATCTATGTATCTATGTATCCATGTATCCATGTATCCATGTATCTATGTATCTATGTATCTATGTATGTATCTATGTATCTATGTATCTATGTATCTATGTATCTATGTATCTATGTATCTATGTATCTGTGTATCTGTGTATCTGTGTATCTGTGTATCTGTGTATCTATGTATCTATGTATCTATGTATCTGTGTATCTGTGTATCTGTGTATCTGTGTATCTGTGTATCTATGTATCTATGTATCTATGTATCTATGTATCTATGTATCTATGTACCTATGTATCTATGTATCTATGTATCTATGTATCTATGTATCTATGTATCTATGTATCTATGTACCTATGTATCTATGTATCTATGTATCTATGTATCTATGTATCTATGTATCTATGTATCTATGTATCTATGTATCTATGTATCTATGTATCTATGTATCTATGTATCTATGTATGTATGTATGTATGTATGTATGCATGCATGTATGTATGTATGTATGTAGCAGCTTTTAGTAGTACAAAGAAGACATTGCAGGTGGAGCGGTTGTGCAATTTGCATACCGGCAAATCAAGAGCCGTACCCAAATATTCAACAGAAAGAAGCTTTTACACCTGATGCACGTTCTCAAGCTAATTCAGTAGAAAACTAGTGTCAGAAAAGAAGGGAATGTGCACACGAGTTGTCTCAACAGGACCACTTCAACCTTTGATGCCAACAAAAAAATGCCAAATTTTATACACAAGGCCACAAGGATCCACAAGGTGACAAAAATTCTTATCTGCATATGTAGATGGTCTCGTGCAGAGGCCAGGGGCGAACTTTTCCAATGAGAAAAAAATCAGCAACTCGCTCTCACACTTCGCTCACACTTGAGGTCTTTGAATGCAGAACCTCCCACTGCAGTGCAGAACCGACTTCCAGTGTTTGCGTACATTCTTTCAAGACAAGAAAGTTGCAGAAAGCGAAGAACCTGCAGAAAGAAAGCACCCGAGAGTCCAACAACCTGCAGAAAGCTGGAAAAAAAGAAACATTGTATAAACTAACTGTATATTACAATTTGATCTTTGGCATTTTACATGTACTTGTCCAAGCTTTTCCTGCATGGTTTTGTCCATTTGGCAGCAAGTTTTTAGCAAGTGTTGTACACATTTTTTGGGGCAGCAAACACGTTTGCTACCTGACATCGTTACGCTAAAGTTGGCAAGTGTTCTAAACCAAAGTGTGCATATCAATGGCCTTGTATGACAGAATGTTCAACACCACAAGCCTTCTACGTCAACATCCTATTGGATAGGAATTTTCACACCAAAAGCATTTTGCACCAAATATATATATATATATACATCTGTTACAGGGCAAGCGCTTTGTACGAGAGCAGGTATGTTACTGAAGGATTTGTAGCAGAATTGTTCAATTTGTTTGCTTGTACGAAACCCTGACAACTACTGTACATCCTGTAGCTGATGAGTATCCCTCACGAAGGAACAAGAACATGTTTCTTAAGCGGCTCTGCTGTTTGAAGCGCTAAGGCAATCTTTCCAAATGCTCACATCCGCGAACCTATCAAATATGCCTGAATTCTGTCATAGCCTTAAATAAAAAGGGTTGGTTGCTTTGTACATGCCATTCAGTTCCCAGACCCATTTGAAAACAAAAAGGTTGCTTGGCAAAGTCGAAGAAACATGTTCTTCAGAAGTGTTGGCACCTTGATGGCACATTGCTGACACAGTCAAATCTACATGGCCATGCAGTGGCATGCTAAGGTCCTGACGATCAAAGCAACTGACGAGCCGGCGCCAGCTCTTTCAGCAATCCGCGCATCGGCGCTCCTGATATCGCTGAGGATACGAGAAACTCACAAGAGACCAATGACATCCAATGGAGCAATGGGAGCAATGGAGCAATGGAGCATTGAATGGAAAAACTGAAGAAAATTCGGCCAAGTTCAATCAACTGCACCAACCCCATCTCCGGCTGCTGCGGCCATCTCTGTCCTGGATGTCTCTGTGCTGTAGGAGGACATGGCCCGAGGTGAAAGCTGGTGAAATCTTGCAGCTTGAGCTGTCAAATGCATCGATCACAATAAAACCATGGCCACAATGTTCAAACATGACAAGACACCGATAATTTGTCAATGTATATCTTTAATCATTCTCTATTATCTCATACTATTCTGGAGTTGCAGATTGTTTCAATCTTGTGAGCTTCGTTTCTTCACACTGAGGTGCAGAGTCGTTCAAAGCAACAAGCCTTGCATCCTTCTACCTGCATCATCGGTGCCCAGCCCTCCAGAAGATGTTCCTCGTTCCGTCAGCTTCACATCCAAACAATCCACCAATTCACAATGGGTTTATGCGACAAGAAATGTTCAACACATGTCTGGCATATTCTGGCACTGCAATGAGATTTGGGCCAATGTTGATTTCCTTCTCCGTGGCTTGCATTCCATCTAGGAAGACCAGAACCTTTTTCAGAAACATTTTGTGTCTGCAGTTTGCACCAGGTTCTGGCACCAGGATCCAAATCAAAATTAAAATCATTACGCAGTACACACTGGGATCTCGCACTGTTCTGTCCTGGCAATCTGAAGTGATGGTCACCGTGTGCCATCGGTCTGAGCGAAGATACCTGCACAAAAGCTGTAAAAAAGCCACTCCTGACCTGCCCAGCTGCATTTTTTGTGCGGCTTCTGAGTGACAATGCGGGCTCTTGGCAGCTGCTCTGCATTTGGCTGTGTTGAACATGGACACCTCTTCATTGACGAAATATGACGAAATTATCCTGGTCCTAGTCGATTTACATTGAGGCGCACCTGTTGCTCGTGACGGACCTCTCAGCCAAACCTGCTCTTAGGAAGCACCTTGGAGAGCTGGAGCCAGGAAATGTTCAAGATTGTTCAAGAGAGAAAGTAAAACTCGCAAATCTGGAAAACGATGGAAAAAAAGCATAGTGATGCGAAGTAATGGACTCACACAGCAATTTGCAAGTGCCAAACTGTGGCCCTTTGACTGCTTTCTGGCCATGCGCATCCTCAGATTCACTTTGAAGCTGGCAGTTCGAGCAGTCTCCATCTATTCTCTTGCAATTTGAGAGGAAGGGTGCCGCAAACCGTCCTCAACCAACTCCATATCAGTTTTGCGGATTGTCACCTCGACGAAGGCAGTTGCGCGATAGAATTGCCGATTTCCCGTCTGAAGCTAAAACGGTAAATTCGCGAGTTTTCCTCATGCAAGAGCTACCCTTGATGCTATTGCAACACAAGATGTCCAAAAGCTGGATAAAAATCATCTGATTGGGCAGCTTAGTCCTGGTGTGAAGATGCTGGTTTTTTGATTTGAACTGCACCCCTGGCCCCCACTTCCCTTTACATTTGATGTTTCCAAAATATTCCCAAAGGCAAAAGCATTCGACTCAGAACAATTGACAAATTGACCGTCACCCAGGGAGATGCCCTGCAGAGCTGTGACGCTGGCCCAACCACGGGGATCAAACTTGTCGTCCACATCTGCTGTTGCCTCTACAATGCTACAATCAAGAAGACGAACTTCGGGACTTCTTAGACTTCTTGGGCATACAGACTTGTGAAATCTTGTCGCCGATGTCAAATTCAGTGTCTTCGCTAAGCTTCCCAAAAAAGGTATCGCTTTTGGGGCGGCCCAAACGCTACCCATGGTTTTGTAAAAAAGAGGACAGGAAAAGGAAAGGAAAGGAAAGGAAGAGGAAAGGAAGACGAAGGGAAAAGGAACAGACCGGGAAAGGAAGAGGAAAGGAAAGGGAAAGGAAAAGGAAAGAAATAGGAAGGAAAAAAAGAAAGAAAGAGGAAAGAAAAAAGGAAATAAAAAGTAAAGAAAGAGGAACAAAAAGAGGGAAGAGAGAGAAAGAAGACGAGTAAGAGGAAAGGAAAGGAGGAAAGGGTCTATTTGTGGTCTGAGGCTGCTGCTTGAAAACATGGGTATTGCTGAGGTATCGCTAGGAGTATCGCTAATTTCGCCTCTTGCATGTACGCAACTTTGTGTAAAGCAACTTCAGATGTGGACATTATGATGCAAAATTATAGTTGTCTCTTTTGGGGGGGCTATCGCAGTGTTTGGTACACTTTCCACACACAAGAGAACTCTACTTTACATCAGTAGTATACCTCTTATGAATAAACAGCACCTGGAAAAAAAAACTTTGAGTCCAACATGGCAGGTGCACCGAACCCGGAATCTAAAACCTAAAGAAATGTATTCGCCAGTCAACAAAATAATCCAACTAGGTCAACTAGATGGAGAAGAAGTCCAAAATAAACTCTACCAGACCATACCAGACCCAGATGCGCCCAGAGATGGCTGCGCAGACGTGTCCAGGGCCCGAGCAGACCCAGAGTTACTTGGTGGCCACACCTAAACCTAGACTCCCAGACCCATCAAACGACTACCACCATGGAACACAGAACGGACTGTCAGACACAGAACCAACCTCCCCATAGGATCAAGACTCCAAACGTCCATGCTCACAGCTTCTTTCCTGCAGATCGTTGCATTTTGTCACTGGCCTCTCCCATTCTCCGCAAACGAAGCTTGTGCGTTCCGCTGTTGTGATACTCACGCTCCTCAACAGACTTTGGAAGTGCAAACAAAGCAAACTTGCGCTGCGTTGGACGGTTCTTCAACTGAAATGAAACAAGGTACAGAACATCAGAGTCTTGTTGGTGTGCGAGTTTGTGTGTGTGTGCGAGTTTGTGGCTTTGTCTGTGTGCGACTTCAGTGGATGGGCCAACCTTGCCCAGTTCCAGCTCTTCATTGTCGGGATCGGTGATTGAAATGCCAGAGATTCCTGGTACGACTTGATCCGACTTGATCAATCAGGTCTTATATGTCTTGTCTCAAAATAAAAGGAAATAAAATCATAGCAGCCTGGCCTTTGTAGTCATCAAACCATCCTAGCACCTGGCAGTTTCTGCAATGCTTCGTTGGGAAAGTCCCCATCTACACCTCCCAGGACAAATTCTTTCAATACTGGCTTCCCCTGATAATCTTCTTTGAACCCACTTTCCTACCGTGCCAAACCAGGAAAAATATTCAAGCTTTACTTGTTGTCCTTTGAAATCTTCAAGAATGTTGAGAATGTCGGCCGTGGAACTGGACCTACAGTCTACAGTATCTATCATTATCAGCCGCCATTTTCAGCTGCATAGCCAGAATCCGTTCTTTTTCTGAAGTGTTTTAGTTTCAGCTTCGCTTTGACTTCCTTCAGGATTCTCTTCACAACTCTAAGACGCTCTAGACACATCAAAGCAGATGAGGTAAGATTAAGATCGGTAAGCTATTGTTGCAAGTCTGTTGCAAGTCTGTTTCTGTTGTATCTCTAAGTGTCTCTATGTGTCTCTTCAATCTTGTCTGATGTATCTGATGTCGACATTCGCCGAACCTTGAAATCCTTGGACCAGGTCTTCTCCGAATCACTGCCATCGATAATCTCAAACGTGTGCCAGCCTCAACAAAAGTGCGGGCCAAGTGGCCAAGTGGCCCAAAGCTAAAAGGTCAAAAACTTAGAAAACTTATGCCTCGCTTCATTTCGTGAAGGAAAACTCTAGGATACTGTAAGTAAGATTCACTTAATTCAATAGTCACATAGACCATCCGCGATATTCAAGAATGACCATGAAAATATGATATAATCTGTTGCTTTCTGAAAATTGCTGAGTATTGAGCCAGTCTTGCGGATGGTGATCCGGACAACATGCATTGTGCGATCTCGAGGTGTCCAACCTGCAGAAACATTGAACTAGGTTTTAGGTTTTGAAGTTTGGAGTCTTTACGCTTTACGCTCTTTGGCACTGTGATAGGATATGTATCGGATATGTAGGTAGGACCAGGTAGGAACCTCATTCTCACAGAAAGCAGATCTTCCGATGTGCACCGGTGGCCGAGCACCGCAGGTGGGACTCTTTGGACTGAGTTTGAAGCCCATGCTTGCTCCTTGTTCGCCATCAATCCCAGCAGAGCCACCCTCTACCCCAGGTCGAAAGTTCAAGGTCTTCAGTACCTGGGATACTTTGCAAGGTCAAGAAGTCTTCAGTGCTTTGTTTGCATTGCTTGCAACAGTTTGCTTCACTCTGAAATTGCCCGCTGCGAAGCTTGGCGCACTCCCTTTGAGCAAATGCGAATAGAGGTAGCAGCAGTTCCAAAGTCGCTTCCGAAGTATCCTATGGCTAGTGGCTAAGCGCAATAGGAGTCTTGAAGCAACAGGATCCAGAAACCACCACATTGAACCCATGAACTGACAGCCAGACGTGAAGTTGATTCGACTGGCCTGCTTCGACCTCTATAACATACTCTTCAGGCTCCATTGCATCGATTAGGTCCCCTTCTCCTGACTTCACTGCATCAGCCTGGCATCAATAGGACGATCTAGAAGCAAAGAAGCAAACAACTGATTACCTCAGACAACTTGCAGAACAAAGTTGCCGAAATTCCCGTAATACTGTGCGTTGAGGCAGACACACAGCATGCACACGAAACAGAACACTTTTTCCCGAACATGCCTTCACTGTCCATTCCCTTCAAGAAAAAGTGCAGATTCACATGCTTCAAAGTCGTTGAAGAGAGATACTGAGAGAGTTCCCGCATATGGCCGAATTAAGCGAGGCTCCGGCCACAACCCCACCTTGTATCGGATCCGCAGCCGTCGCTCGCCGGTGGGAAGTCTTTTTGGTGGTATACCGTCCTGCGAAGCGTAGGGAAGCAGTTCATTGCAGTTCCAAAAGTGCCAGTAAAGTATCCAAATGTCTTGAATCTATTTGACAAATCTATTTGAATCTGCACATTTTGCCTCGACGACGACTGAGTTGGCTGGAAGGCGACACAATTCCTGGAGCTTAGTGCAGGCAACTCGAGGAGTCAAATGGGGTCAAGTTCAAATGAAACATGTTCGCTGGGGAACCTGTGCAACCCTGGCGTTTCACCACCACCCAGTTGTGGAAGGGTTGGATATTTCCATACGTCGTTGTAGGTAAACATGTGTGTATGTATACATTGTATGTGTATGTATGTGTATATATATATATTTATTTATTTATGCATATCTGCATATCCCATTCAATATTTTGTTCAAAGGGGGTGGGGGATCTGATCCCTTATGAAGATAAGTGGTGGTCGAACGTCCGGGTTGGAGCAACATATTGAAAGAGGCTGCGGCACGGAGACCTTTCTCGACAGTCATGCATAATTTCAAAATTACTTAAAACATTGTTGCGACATTCTTGCATTCTTGAAACATTGTTGAGACATTGAGGTCTTTGTGGACCCTGCCTTGGAGTTCGGATCTGCTTCTGCTGTCACTACCAGGCCATTTTCTTTTGTCAGCACCTTCGTTGGGGTGAAAGGCGAGAACAAAGGCAGGAAACAAGATGCACCCCACGAACCCGAATGCTCACACCTGTTAATGGTACAGATGCCGAAACACATGGATATGCAGATATGCAGTCACGCAAAACACTTTTCTGAACTGATTATTTGAACAGTCTTGTGCATTTTTCCCCTGTTACCATACCAGTAAACCGTAAACTGTGGAATATGGAAGAAGGTGGCGTGCTACGTGTGGGGTGTGGAGTGCAGAGCCTGGAGTGTAAAGTATGGAGTGTAAAGTGTGGAGTGTCAAGTGTAAAGTGTAAAGTGTGGAGTGTGGACTGTAGAGTGTAAAGTGTAGAGTGTGGAGTGTAAACTGCAGAGTGTGGAGTGTAAAGTGTGGAGTCTGGAGTGTGCAGTGGAAAGTGCAGAGTGTGGAGTGTGGAGTGTGGAGTGTGTAAAGTCTAGAGTGTGGAGTGTAAAGTGTGGAGTGTGGAGTGTGTAAAGTGTAGAGTGTGGAGGTGTGGAGTGTGGAGTGTAGAGTTTGGAATGAGGAGTGTAAAGTGTGGAGTGAGGAGTGCACGGCGTGAAGTGTAAAGTGTGGAGTGTAGAGTGTGAAGTGTGGAGTGTAAAGTGAAGAGTGTAAAGTGTAGAGTGTGGAGTGTAAAGTGTGGAGTGTGGAGTGTAAAGTGTGGAGTGAGGAGTGTGGAGTGTGGAGTGTGGAGTGTAAAATGTAAAGTGTAAACTGTGGAGTGCAGAGTGTAAAGTGTAGAGTGAAGAGTGTAAAGTGTAGAGTGTGGAGTGAGGAGTGTGTGTGTGTAAAGTGACTGACGGTGGGGTGTGCGTGTAGAGTGTAGAGTGTGGAGTGTAGAAGGCGGAGTGTGGAGTGTAAAGTGTGGAGTGTAGAGTGAAGGCGTGAAGTGTAGAGAGTAAAGTGCAGAGCGTGTAAACTGTAGAGTGTGGAGTGTAAATTGTAAAGTGTGGAGTGTAGAGTGTGGAGTGTGGAGTGTAAAGTGCAGAGCGTGGAGTGTAGAGTGTAAAGTGTAGAGTGTAAAGTGTAGAGTGTGGAGTGTGGAGTGTGGAGTGTGGAGTGTAGAGTGTGGAGTGCGGAGTGTAAAGTGTAGAGTGTAAAGTGTAGTGTGTAAAGTGTAGAGTGTAAAGTGTAGAGTGCAAAGTGTGGAATGTAAAGTGTGGAGTGTAAATTGTGGAGTGTAAAGTGTCGAGTGTGGAGTGCAGAGTGTAAAGTGTGGTGTGTGGAGTGTACAGTGAGAAGTATGGAGTGTAAAGTGTGGAGTGTAAAGTGTGGAGTGTAAAGTGTAGGGTGTGGAGTGTAGACTGTAAAGTGTGGAGGGTAAAGTATAAAGTGGGGAGTGTCGTGTGTAGAGTCTGGAGTGTAAAGTGCGGAGTGTAAAGTGTGGCGTGTGGAGTGTAAAGTGTGGAGTCTAAAGTGTAAAGTGTGGATGTGGAGTGCGCAGTGTAAAGTGTAGAGTGTAAAGTGTAGATTGTGGAGTGCAGAGTGTGGAGTGTAAAGTGTCGAGTGTGGAGTGTATAGTGTATGGCGTGAAGTGTAGAGTGTAAAGTGTAGAGTGTAGAGTGTTGAGTGGAAAGTGCGGAGTGTAGAATGTGGAGTCTGGAGTGCAAAGTGTAGAGTGTGGAGTGTAAAGCGTGGAGTGCAAAGTGTAGAGTGTGGAGTGTAGAGTGTAAAGTGTTGAATGTAAAGTGTGGAGTGTGGAGTGTAAAGGGTGGAGTGTGGAGTGTGGAGTGCTGCGCGTGCCACGTCAAATGACGACAGAGATCTCCAACATGCTGCACCTGCCACGAAAACTGCAACTCATCTTGTGAAAACGACGCAAAAGTAATGCGCCTGCCACACAAAACGGCTTTCGACAGGTTATCAAACAGGTTGTCATGTCACAAAGTGCCGCGCCTGCCACGCAGAACAACATTACAACCTGCTTGGAAACCTTCGAAAAGGACACGTTTTGCAGCTTCCCCCATAGACCCGGCGAGGCCACAGGAAAACCAGAGTCGAGACGAGACACGTGGGAGCATCAAAACGAGCATTTCGTGCGAGACGTCCTCCAATTTTCACACTTTGTAGCTTTAAAATCGACGTTTTCCTACGAGTTTTGTTAGGAGCCTCTAAATTCGCCCCCTCAAAACCAATGTTTCGTGCGAGGCTTCCGTCAATTTTCATCACATCTCACAAAACGCCACGCCTGCCACGGAATTTGCACCTTGTCGCCACTTGACGCAGCCTTGACAAGGCGATTCGCAAAAACACGCAACACGACACGTCTAAAGTGCTGCGCGTGCCACGCAAAATGACGCTGGACGTGTCCAAAGCGCTGTCCCTGCCACGGAAACTGCAACTTATCCTGCGAAAATATCGCCAAAGTACTGCGCCTGCCACAAAACGACTTTCGACACTTTACAAAACACGTCTGAATGTCACGAAGTTCCACGCCTGCCACGCGAAACGACGAAGTAGCGCGACGGTTGAAACCTCCAAAAATGACCATAGGCACGGCCATACGGCCCTCACGCGAACGGTTGCAGACGGTTGCGAACGGTTGCGAACGGTTGCGAACGGTTGCGGACAGTTGCGGACGGTTGGGCAACGTCGAGCGAACACACCCAGAACCCCCAGACCCCCAGAGTGAGACAGGGACCCTTGCTACGCATTCGGGAAAAAACATGCCATTAAGGCAATGTATCTCGATTCCGAGGGCTTGTCTGCACAGACTGAGCACCTTCCACTTGCGCTTGTGAGGCTTATCTTCAGCAACCTTGACGATGGAGAAAGCATTCCGTGAAGGGCAGAAAACCCTAACATGTGCAAGTTTCTGCTGCAATAGACTAAGGAAAGCGCAACACAAAGCTCATCCGTGGAATGAGGATCAGGAAAGCTTGCCTGAAAGAGAGACCTCAATCACTTATGGGCTTGAGGTGAGGCAAGTGCCAGGGATGCCTGAGATCACAAGCAACAAAGTTTGAAAGAAACATCTGCATCGCATGCGCATATGTACCTCTCCACCCTCGGCCAAGTTTTTATGTTCATGAGAAGCGAGTGATAGTTCAATTGATTTCCTTCTGTTGGTTTCTAATTTCATACTGTCCATGCTCTCAAATCAAGGCTTCTTGGGCCTTGTACGGGAATATACTGGAATCACAATTGGGATATATACCAGAAAGCAAACAAGACTGCACGTCAAAGACCCCAACCATGGAGAGTCGCCCAACCTGCGATGGTTGTCTGCCAGCCGCACCTCAAGTCAAAGAATTCAATGCGTGTTTCAAACCGAGTTTTGCAACACGATTCGCCTTTTACTGTAAACGGGAGCCATCCCGTCTTTTCTATTCTACTTCAATGAAAATGTATTCAATGAGTCACAAATAAAAGCCAACGACGTTGGTTTGCACTTTCTGCTTACACCACATGAAAAAGTCCCAAAAAACTACTTTGTGTCCATCTATTGAATCTACAGAATATCGGACAGGACGAATAGACTTATAGCAAAACATGGCTATGGATCACTTGAAAGTATCAATCAATCCTATGCAATCAAGTATTCATGGCAAGGACCCTGTCCAATTGATGATCTTTTTATAAAGAGGACAACCAGCGAGTTTGATTGTTCACGATTTGTCACGCAGATTCACACAAACTTCTGAATGCATGTCATGAATTAGTTGACCCTCCTCCTCTCACCCTCCTTCTGTCGCTTTTTGCTGCAAGAATGAGAAGTGAAAATGCTTTTATGTTGGCCCAAGCGCTACACAAAAAGAAAAATAAATAAAAATGTCACAACTGAATACGTATCTTGACTAAAAAAAAGGGAACCAAAGGATTTTGGTTCATCTTGGTGCAAACAAATGTGCTTCTTTAGCAGATTCTATGGCTCAATAGCTCCGCCTCTAGAGACAATGTGTATCGAGGAATTGGCTCACCTGGACGAAGCCTCAAGTGCAGAAATACCAACAATGAAAGAACTTTGAAATTTCAAAATATGAAAAGTTTCAAAACGAGTCAAAATGCGTCAACATTTTCAACCTTTGTTTTACGATCGAAAAACAAGACATTGTCTCACACAGGGGGCACGTTCTTCACTAAACACCCTCTAAGCATGGGAAATGGAACCTATTTCCTGTCAGTAAAGTTGAAGTTGACACGAAGGTTGGGGCGGTGGCTTTTCGTGTCGAAGTCCCCGGAGAGGTACTCTCAAGTACGTGTTCCTCACGAATGGACGCACATTGCAAATTTGAATGCTAATTTACCCGCTGCATGTCTTCGACCAAAGCGTTCACAGAAACAAACATACTGACAAGGTGCTTCTTCAGGTGCAGGTAGCTTTGACCTCAACAAGCAATGAAGAGTTAGGACGCAGATATTGTACCCATGTCTTGGTTTGTTTTTTCAACATACGTCACAACCCTTCAATAATAGACTCAGTGGTCCTCAGCGCAAGACCAGCACGATTTTTCTCAAGATCAGCGCCATCGCCCACAACCTCTTGACACGTTCAAAGTACAATCATGCGTAATAGTTGTAATCCATTTAATGGTTTCATTTTTAGCCGTCGATGCCTCAATTCCAGTTGGAAGGCAATTTTTGGTGAAGCGAAAGTCCTAGCCAGGGCGACACAGCTAGCAGAAACAGAGAGGAGACAAGATCGGAAAAAAAGAAACAAAGGTTCAGCTCCAAAAATAAAACCTATCATACTGACTCCAATACCTTGGCCAATTCTCGAGCTGGACAGCCACAGTCTGCCCAGAAACTGAAATTATATTTTTGTATCTATCCATCTAAGTATCTATCTATCTATCTATCTATCTATCTTTGTATGTAGGTATGTAGGCACGTAGGTTTGTAAGTCTGTAGGTGTCAAAGTACCTAGGTGTGTAAATATGTAGGTCTGTAGATATATATATATATATATGATCTTGTATGTATGTATGTATGTATGTATAGATGTATGTATGCATGCATGCATGCATGCATGCATGCATGTACAGTATGTATGTATTTAGGTAGTAGGTATGTATGTAGGTATGTAGGTATGTAGGTATGTAGGTATGTATGCCTGTCTGTGTATGTATGCATGCATGGACGCATGGATGCATATGGATGCATGGGTGGATGCATGGATGGATGCATGGGTGGATGCATATGGTTGCATGGATGGGTCCTGCCTGCCTGCCTGCCTGCCTGCCTGCCTGCCTGCCTGCCTGCCTGTGTGTGTGTGTGTGTCTGCGTCTGCGTCTGTGTCTGGATTTTTTTACAATAGTTCAACTAGAGCAGGGGGATCAGGCTTCCAGTGACTGACCTGATCCAACGAAGCTGGGTCACTGAAAGGGAAGTGGTTTGAGGACGCTCAGCCATGTACCTGCTTCATTTTGAATTGCTTCGTTTGGAACTATTGCTCACGCTGTCAAGTATAGGTTGGTTAGGTGTTCAGGTTCAATTTACGTGATGTTCGACCATGATTGACATACCCTGACCTGAAGGCACTTAGGCATAAGGCGACCAGAAGTTCTACTTTCCTCATCAACCAAAAACCAAAACAGTGTGTGTATGTCTATGCATGTCTATGTATGTCTATGTATGCCTATGTATGTCTATGCATATCAATGTATGTCTATGCATATCAATGTATGTCTATGTATGTCTATGTATGTCTCTGTATTCTATGCATGCCTATGTATGTCTATGCATATCTATGTATGTCTATGTATGTCTATGTCTATGTATGTCTCTGTATGTCTCTGTAAGTCTATGTATTTCTATGTGTGTCTATGTATGCCTATGTATGTCTATGTATGTCTCTGTATGTCTATGTATGTTTATGCCTGCGGACCGAAAACCGTTCCCGTAAAACGCACGTTTTTGAATATCGCGATTGTGGGGTGGAGTGGGGTGGGGTGGGGGGGCATGTTAACGTTCCTTGTACTTCGTACATGATATATTGCCATGCTGCTGAGATCTCTGGGATCGTTTACTACGTTACATGTTGCTACGCTGCTGATGGGGTGGAGTGGGGTGGGGTGGGGGGGGGGCATGTTAACGTTCCTTGTGCTTCGTGCATGATATATTGCCATGCTGCTGAGATCTTTGGGATCGTTTACTACGTTACATGTGCTGATGGGGTGGGGTGGGTGGGGTGGGGTGGGGGGGTGGAGTGGGGTGGGGTGGGGGGGCATGTTAACGTTCCTTGTGCTTCGTACATGATATATTGCCATGCTGCTGAGATCTCTGGGATCGTTTACTACCTTACATGTTGCTACGCTGCTGAGATCTCTGGGATCGTTTACTACGTTACATGCTGCTACGCTGCTGAGATCTCTGGGATCGTTTACTACGTTACATGTTCTATGTGGAATCTGATGAAAAAGTCAATTCCCAGCAACTTGAGTGCCAAAAGTGACCTCTTGATGGTGTATGCTAGAGTCTAGAGCTTGGCAATGGAGATGCATTCACAAGAATGCTGACTGCCAGCTGATAACGGTGCATGCGTTGCAGCGATGACGCTGAAAAGCCCAAAAACGCGCCCCAAGTTTTTCCAGGATTCCCAATCATCAAATCAGCACGGCACTGTGGTAAAATCACCATTTTTTAAAAAAAAACGTGCGTTTTATGGGCACGGTTTCCGGTCCGGCGGGATGTTTATGTATGCTTGTGTATGTCTATGTATGCCTATGTATGTCTATGTATGCCTATGTATGTCTATGTATGCCTATGTATGTCTATGTATGTCTATGTATGCCTATGTATGTCTATGTATGTCTCTGTATGTCTATGTATGCCTATGTATGTCTATGTATGTCTCTGTATGCCTATGTATGTCTATGTATGTCTCTGTATGTCTATGTATGTCTATGTATGCCTATGTATGTCTATGTATGCCTATGTATGTCTATGTATGTCTCTGTATGTCTCTGTAGGTCTATGTATGCCTATGTAGGCCTATGTATATCTATGTATGTCTATGTATGCCTATGTATGTCTATGTATGTCTCTGTATGTCTATGTATGTCTATGTATGCCTATGTATGTCTATGTATGTCTATGTACGTCTTTGTATGCCTATGTATGTCTATGCATGTCTATGTACGTCTTTGTATGTCTATGTATGCCTATGTACGTGTATGTTCGTGTATGTAAATGTATGTACGTGTATGTAAATGTATGTATGTGTATGTTTGTGTATGTATGTGTATGTGGATGTATGTGTATGTATGTTTATGTACGTCTACATATGTCTAAATATGTTTATGTATGATGCCGTATGATTACAGATTATGTATGATTATGTATGATTATGTATGATTGTGTATGATTATGTATGATTATGTAAGATTATGTAAGTATGTATGTAAGTATGTAAGTATGTAAGTAAGTAAGTAAGTATGTATGTATGTATGGATGGATGTATGCATGCATGCATGTATGTATGTATACATGTATGTAAACATGTATGTATACATGTATGTATACATGTATGTATACATGTATGTATACATGTATGTATACGTGTATGTATACATGTATGTATACATGTATGTGTACATGTATGTATACATACATGTATACATGTATGTATACATGTATGTATACAGGCATGTATACACGTATGCATACATGTATGTATACACAGGTACATTTATGTATATATATATATACATAGTCTATGTGTGTGTCTCTATGTAAAGCTGCAAGTGAATGTAAGCACACACCTGGCCCATGTATACATATTGATATAATATCTGGATAATGAACATTCATGTATATATATATACAACCAGTTTTAATCATCAATATATATATATGCAGCTGCATGCATGTGTGTACACTCAGGTTCATCTGTCTTGGATGCATACCTGATAGCAACAGAGGTAGACAAAACAAACAAAAAACTGAGGAGACTATTGAAATCATAGCCCTGACTATGGAGGCTATCATGCACAAGTGTAGGATTCCCGCGCAGAAAGGCGCATGCACACAGAGTAAAAGAAGATTCAAAGGTAAAATGCATTACTTTGCACCAAAGCACATTGAAGCTGCTGTCGCCCGAATAGCCAGTGGCATCTCGAGTGACCTCGCACACGACCCCAAGCATGCCACAGACGAGCCTTTTTACTTTTGCAACTTTTGCTCCACTCATAGACTTCCAAGATTTAAAAGTGAGGCACTGACTCGCTCCAGTGGGCGCAGCCTTGTGTTGGCCACTCGCTTTGTTCGGCCATCCTGCAGTTTTGTGGCTCAGAGCCAAAAATCTTCAAATTGCTAAGATTTGCTTAGATTGGCTTAAGACCAGCAGATCACGGAAATCTTCAGCCAAACTGCTCAGACTCAACAGGTATCATAAAACCAAGCCGTGGATGCAGTGGTGCACGGCTTTGGGCCAAGCAACTTCATATTTGACATTGGTTTCACTTTCGCCCAGCTCCAAAATCACCTCACACAGACTTGAAATGACTTGAAGATACTTGAAGATTTTCCAGCACATCAGTTCAAGTCCAGAAACATTCAAATCCGACTGCCTCAAATAGCCTTAAAAGTGCATTGAATGATCAACTTGATAGGTAGAATTTAGTGCATGGCTCCAACGCAGACTTTCTTCTTCTTCTTTCTTTTGGTATCCTGCCATCAGGGAAAGGCATGTAGCGACATGCACTGAAAGGAGTGACGACTGACAGTGTGTACTTTGGCAAGGTCTTTCAACAAGTCTAGGTAACTGATTGGTTTTTACCTTGGGCTTGAAACAGTCAATGTCCGCTAGGGGGATATTTCTATCATTGTGTCAATTGCAGCATTTCTACCAATGACGAAAAAGTCTGTCAGCTTCTGAGAACTTATATTTTCGATTTCTATCATGTGCTGTTCAAAACAAACAGTATTGTCAAGTATATAGTTCCCAAGTAGTTCCAGTAGTTTCCATTGACAGTACAGGACGCAGGGTCTGCAAACTGCTGGAGCTGTGAGTCTAGACCAAAAGTTTGGAGCCGGGGCCAAAACAATGCAAGGAGGCAAGTTCTTGTGTTGGGTGCAATTCCTGCCGTCACAGGACAATGGGGACCTTTTCATTCAGGCTGGAATAAAAGACTCCTGAATGGGCAATCTGCGGCATGTACATTTGCCAAACCTATATAACCAGACACCCGAAGGTGCCTCGTTAATCATTGGCAATCGGTCAACAAACTAGTCAATGACTTCCAGGATCTGCCAACTAGGTTCAAAAAAAACTTTATCCCAGATACAACAAAATAAAATGGCTGGATTGTTTTCCTGGTTTGCTCGGTTTGCTGCTCGGCCAATGTGTTAGTTAGAGCTCAGGCTCAAGCTGAAAGAATCTGAAAGAGGTGCAAACCGACCCAAACCAACCCACAGCCACAGAAAACCACAGGGAAGCTGCAGAGCTCCGTCAAAAGAAGTTGCCTTGAAGGCCACTCACCGGGGGAAACCAGAAATCTCTCCCTCTCTTGCCGCGATCTCTGACAGTCAACCAGGAACTAAGGCAGAGTCAAAGGAGTCTTACATCTTTGCGGCCACGTTGCAGAACTTGAAACACACAAATGTAAACACACAGAAGGTGAGTTGAAAGCAGCCAGGAGTCTGGACAGGCGGGAGTGGAACAAGCTGAAATCACTCAGCTTTGGTTGGAGGCAGCTTGTGATTCTTTGAGAGGAGACTCCTTTTTTGGAGCAGTTTTTTGTTGATCTGGGAGCAAAATTGAAACATGCTGCAGCGCTTATCGAAGAAAGTAGAAGAGAGCCAGCAGCCTGCTTCAGGGACATAAAAGAAAAACATCAAAGATTCCCGGAGAGACCTTGGCCTAGGGGCCTGGAAGCATCTGGAGGCCCGAAAATTAGTCTTTTTGTCTGTCAATGTGGCTGCACTCAGCAGAGCCTCTTCATCGTTTTGTAAGACAGGTGGACAAAATGCAAAGTCCGTTTGCTCTCCGCACACTTTTTCGCGCACGCACATCTCATCAAAAAGCTATATCTCGATCATGTCTACAGTAAACAGGATGATCTCACCATTGCGAATGCCAATCTCAAAACTGAGGCACGAATAGGTATGACACTCCATCCATCGTAGCCTGTCAATGTGCTTAGAGGCTGCTCAATCAATCTGCTTACTTATTTGGCATATTTTGGCATCGCATTCTCTTAGATGTTCCACGCTCACTTGGTGCTGAGCAGTTGCCCAGAGAACTGCTCCTGGAGAGGAATGTAGATGCAGTGACTGGAGCTGGAAGACTGAAACTGTGGAGGCCACTGTCAAAGTAGAGTTCTTTGCGTTGGGCTCGTGAGTTTCAATGGTTTTTGCATCTGCAAATCTCAATGCACATCTTCAAATGCACAACGCATGTCAAATGACATCTCTCTTTCTGCTCTGTCCTGGCACTTCAACATTTTGCTGACAGTGGCATCTCCACAACTCAACAACTGATAGCGGTGTGCGAAGCAGCTAAAGAAATCCTGACAATGGCAGAGGTTCATGGACAGTCTGGCTATCCCATCCCAAGCAATCCCCTCTGCAGTCATCTTCCACTCAAATAGCGCGCTCCTCCACTTGAGCAGCACACTCACCCTTGACTGCATTTGAAACACCTTCAACAGCAGCCTCAGCATTGAGAAAGATTGCCATGCAAAGCAAGTTCTAGACCGTCGTGGAGAGAAAACAAAATATGAAAGCTGCTACTTTTTCTGGAAATGCGCTGGAGTCACAAACAGCTTGGGACTTCGAACCTGGACTGCTTCCACTGAGACATGCAAAAAAAGAGTGACTGTGCATTCAGAGATTCTGAGGCCGCCGCCTTTCGCTCGCCGATGCAAGCTGATGCTCCTTTCTCCTGGGTTGCAGTCAGTAGTAGTAACGTTGCATGTGTGGAGAAGCACAAGAAGTTTGAAAAGCAGTTTGACATGTAGAAGTTTTGATCAGAAAGAGTTTGCAGCGATAGCTGAGAGGCAGTTGCGCTGCTAAGATTTGTCTCCTTGATGCATGCCTTGAAGGTGCGAATAGCTGCTTTCGTGTCGTTCACCGTCATCGCAGCTGACCTAGTCCCCTCTGTGCGCCGCGCAACGGAAGAGATCTTTATAGATCTTGTCACCTCCTTCACCCAACTTGGGCCAAAAACGCCAAGTTTCAGCAGTGGCAAAAACGACCGGGAAGGATCTCAAATTCAAGAAACGAAAATGAGAACGGATGTGGATAAACAAAGATAGATAGCATCACATAGATAAAATAATGAACAAAATGTCAGCTGAAGGTTTCCAGACTCAGAGCATGGTATAAACATGATGCAGCACAACTTGTGGCACAACATCAAAGTGTGGGAAGAATGTGATTTGGCAAGGCAGGGTGTTGTCCAAAAAATGTGCCCACTTCATGAAGCACCTCCACGCGCATGTTGATGCGGAGTGGAACTCGCACACGTTCCTGCCAAGGTATAGTAAATTTCGATGCGTCGGAAACACAAGAGCCTCCCATGGTTTCAAAGTTTAGTTTCAAGAGCCTCTTCCTCTTCCTCTTCTTCTTCATCACTGCCTGGTTTCCACGCTTGACTGCATTGTAGAATATTAGTTGGCGCATCACACTACATGTTGCCTGTACATCACATAGTGTTCAAATGGTCAGTTAAAGTCAAAAGCCATGTTCTCGCCCAATCTCAGAAGACCGTGGCGCCCAACAGAGTGTTTTTGGTTTAGTACAACTGACACCCTGTTGCCCGACTGCCCTGAAATATCATACAACGTTGAAGGCACCTGTTTCCAGTGGTTCAACTGCGCAACATGATTGTGAAAACACTGGAAGGCAAATGCAATAGGAACCATTTTTTTGCGTGCGCATGACTTAGAATCGAGTACAAACACTTCACATCTGAACTTGTTGCAGGACATGTCGTCAAAAAATGTATGTAATCAGTAGGGAAACAATGATAATTTTGGACAGTCTGGAAGCAAACCGTTTCAAGTTGTTGTTGGATCTGGATTCATTGAACGGCCTTTGTCCACGCTTTCTTTGTCGCTTTCATCGTCTTCCACAACTGTCAGTGAAGCACCTAGCATAACTTAGCATAATTGCATCTGCACTCTGAGTGGTAAAACCCATATAGGATTTCCAAACCAAACGTGATCAATCCAGAAGCCGCAATGCCAGGGGTGATCCACTTTGAGCATTGACAGATTGCAAGGTGTTTTTAATCTTGTCTCCGCCTGGTAGAGAGACTTCAGGTCCTTCATGGACATTCACAACCTCACTTGCCAGTGGATATTATTCCTAGGCATCAGTATGTTGTCTTCCAATTTAACGTTATCCAGAACAAATTTTGGCTGAGATGAAAACACAAATTTGCCGAGTTTTGTCGTCACCAGGATGGAAGCGAACGGACTTGCGACGCACGCAAAATTACAATATGAAATGAATGTCGTTTTCTATGCAATCCATCCGAAAACTCGGTTCAACACCAAAATGAAAAATAAAAACTCGGTAAAAAAACAACAAATTTCAACGCACAAAGCAATAAAAACATCAAAGCACCCACCTTCACTATGCCATTTTTGCCGAGAACTCCCATGTAGCTACCTTCCCACGTCATGTCCACCACCTTGGGTTCAGCATGAACATCAAATACAAATGACATTTTCTTTCAGGAAAATGATTGTGACTGACAGGTCGGAAATTACATGATGTCATCCCAGTTCGCAATTTTGTGCTCACGTTTTACAAGAAATAAATCACCATCACCAACTGACATGCGTCGGTGAAAACTGAATCAAAGCCGATAGGCGGCCACTAACCGCGACAGTGTCAATTTTTAAAAGGGTTCCGTTTCTGCAAAACGGACATAATGCACCTCCAAATGTTTCTTCACTTCGGCCATGCTGCCTGCAATTCCTTAGAACTGCTTCGATTTCTATGCTTAGGTTGGCAACACCCTGACACCGCTTGAAGAACCATGGCGCATTCAAGCAGGGCAGCCATGTGACGGACGCAATCGCCAACAAACAATTCGGACTCTTCTTCTTCATCCTTCTCCTTTGCTGCACCAAAATTTGACACAGGAACAAAGAATGCAATTCCCGACAATTCCCCATTTTTTCGGACTCTACTTGTCCCCGCCTTCTTTTCTCCTTCGCCATCCTGCATGCAAAAAAATGTGACAATGTTGTGAAAAGTCAAAGTATGCAAGTGCCTCCGGCATAGTGAACAAAGCAAGCGTCGCACAAAGAAACACAGCAGCTGCTGGGAACCAAAACGCCACACACACACATCGACATGTGTGACGGAAATCGATTTAGCCCATATTGTTCCATGCATCGCAAGCAGTTTTTATGATATGCGTAAAAAGGAAACGATCAATTGGAAATTGGGAAAAAAATGTTTTGGCATGAAAACCACAGGTTTACTGCGCATTTGCTGTGATCAATTGCCAAAATATTTTGTTGAAAAAATGAAAGTTCATATCGCGCATGTTTGGAAAATTATGTTACATGCATTCCATTTTGGTGAATTTGTTTTTTCAAACGCAAAATTGCATTCTAGTTCACGTTTGCAACAACAAGGCAAACAATTTTTATCCGAAGAAACATTTATGCTTCCCGACACCATCTACACGTTTATAAAACGGGACAACGAAGCATTGTTTATCACTTTTACAGCCCCTGCTGAGCCAACACATATGATTGCACTGTCAACACTTGTAACTGACCTGACATGCACTTGACAGAACTGTGTGAGAAACTGCTGCGCTCAAAATGCAAGTTTTTTCAAAGCTGGGGGTGTTCTGTGGCCTGCTGTTCAGGCTTCAGGGTCTGGCAATGCCCTGAACATACGACGCCTGATATTCAGGCGAAGGCTTACGACGCTGGGTTCAGCGAAGGCATAATGGCATGGGACGAAGTCGTGTCCACGAGGTCCGCGGCAAGCCAAAGGTGAAGTAAAGGTGAGTCACAAACTGCCAAAGGGTGGCAGAGGGTGAAGCAGTTTGAAACTCACCTAAAAGAAAAACATGGTTAACCACAGTCAGCATGACATAGTTGGATGAAGTGACATTGAAGTGGCCTGGATACGTTGAACTTGAAGAACATGATGCACACATACTGAAACGACCGTTTGAACCAAGCAGCTGATGTGCATCCACATCTTGTATGCAGTGATAAGTCGCTATCATGTTTGACAGCTACATTATCACTTTTACAGCCCCTGCTGAGCCAACACATATGATTGCACTGTCAACACTTGTAACTGACCTGACATGCACTTGACAGAACTGTGTGAGGAATTGCTGCGCTCAAGATGCAAGCTTTTTCAAAGCTGGGGGTGTTCTGTGGCCTGCTGTTCCCCCCAACTTTCATAGAGTGCCACGAGTTCATCACAGCTGGCTGAGGGATCAAGCTTGCATTCCTTTGCGCCCATGTCCAAGACTTTCTGACAGTTTAATCTGGAAGGCCCATCTGAAAGATTTGAATCCGGGGGGATTCTTGCATAACACGGTGTGAGCTGTTTAGTGCACTCAAGCGCCATTGTTGCAACGAGGATTTTCTTAGCAGTTACATTTCTAGAGACGCAAGAAATAAGGGAATCACGAACACCGTTGTTATCAGTATAGATAACAACTGCATTCGTGACCCTATCACCCCAAAGCAAGAAAGCGCAAAATAACGCAAAGAATTCACATTTGAAAATTGCCGTCTGTTTGCCTGCAGGATTGAATACTGACAACATCACATCAGACAACCTTTGTGGGAAGAAAAGAATTGGTTTCCCTGTTGGAATGAAGAGCACTGCACCAACACTCGCTGTAACACTGCTACCATCAGCATCATAACAAGCGTCTGTCTGGATGAACCATGGTTCTGCTGAAGAAGGTTTGAGTTCACGGGGGCGGCCAACACTAAGCAAGGTTCTGTGCAAACGGATAGCCAGGATTGCATCACCTGAAAGTGAGCTACCTCCGGAGGAGTAGGCATGGTTCGAAATGGCTGCCAATGAGCACTTTGCAACCCTTCCCAAAACATTTCCAGAAGTGAACTGAAGCCGTCCCCGAAGCCGCAAAGCCTCATGTTTTGTCATCTGTCCTTTTGAGAGCACCAAGTCCAAGAATTCGATCAACTCCTTACGCCTGTTCTCCGTGTTACCAAGTTTCACAAGCCCAGCATGCAGTGTCGACACATCGATGTTGACCCCTAGGGCCTGAAACATAGTACTAAAAGGAGGAGCCTTGTCACCAGACTCTGAGAAAGCCCATCCAAGAAGTTTGAAGTACGTGTGGACGCAAGAAGTGATTGAGTTACTTTCAGAAGTTGGGGATGCAGCAACAAAATCATCGAAGTAATTGGTCAGCAAGATCTTGAACTCTTTGACCAAGACCTACCACAAACTGTGGGAGATACGAAGAAACGCGTGCACTGAACGCACCGACCCAAAAGGCAGGGCCTTCATCCTGAACCCAACCAACTCAAGGGTATTTGGTTTTTGAACTATGATGTGGGCATATCGCTTTGATGTTGGTTTCACAGCGCACTGCCTGTAAGCCCCAACTAAATCAAAAATCCTGCCAACCCAAGGTTCATCATTCGAAACAGCTGACATCAAGTGTACGCACATTGCTGCAAAAACATCTATCGTGTGAGGCTTTGGACTCTCGCAAGTCTGAACGCAGCTGTTCACTGATGACCTGGAAAAATCATCAATGCACCTCACCTTGGCTCCTTGCTGTATTCCAAACCTGCGGCTCAGCGGACAATCCAAGGGGATGTCCTTTAAGTCAATCGGGCCCTCAAGCAAGCCAGAGTTCACCTCATCCATTGTCTTGTCCCAAACAGGGACAATGAACTCAGCTCCGACTGAACTGGCAAACTGCTGTTGCAAGCCTGCACGCTCACGCACTGCTATATCGTGCAACTCATCAACTGTCACAAGTGCTGGCTGAAATTTGGTAGGCCACAAGCCTGTTCTTTCCACTACACCAACCAGATCGGTGCCGCCACGCAACTCATCAATGACACCCATGTCAGGGTAATCAACAGCTCTGAGCATCTCCTCCCACAACAGGAGATTTTTCTCCTTGAGGATCTGAGCCACTTCGATATCCATGGATGACTTCAACTCACTCTCAGACTCTTTGAGATCCACAAGGCGCCACAACCAAAAACCCAACTTGCAAGCTCTGTATTGTAAACGCTCCTGCAAACTTGTTTCTTTGTAAAACTCAATCGTGGACTGCAGAACTTCTGGAAGCCCTCATTTCACAGTTGTTGGATGGCCAAACTTAACCATCTGCTCAATGAACTGGTCTTCTGACCACGGGACACCCCATAACTGTGTCTCACAGGTACCCTGTCTGGTCACTTGTGGCTCCTGACACATTGAAACAATGCGGTTCAAATCATCTTCACAAATCTGCTGCTCCGAGACGAAAACCCCCCTTTCCAGACATGAGGGAGGCAGCAAAAAAGGCATAACCTGCAAGAGTTTGGAAGCTTTCGGCAACAGAGTTGGGGCATTGATTGCTTGCACTTGAAGTTGAGCCTGCAGCTTTCACTGTAGTTGAAACTGTGGCAAATCACTTTGAAAACCAGAAAGCGCCACTTTCGCCGCAAACGTCGGTATCAACGGTGGCAATCTGCTTGCCTTTGGTTGAAGGCCAGATTGAGCTCGCAAAGCTGACAACGTTGCATTGTGAAACACCCCAACTGCATCCATAGTTTCTTGTGGCATTCTGATGCCTCGATTCTGCAAGGCCACCACAAATTGGGCAGCTATTGCCCGTGCAAGCTGAATGGGGCACGCAGTCTCCAGTGCTGTAGCAAATTTCCTGGATTCAACATCAATACCCCATTTGTCGTGTTTGTGGCTTGCAGAGATGCCACAACACATTTTATTTATCACTGCAAACTCCTCTGCATTGTGTCCCAACATAGTGCGCTTCGGACGTGTGCTTCCATACATACAAGATTGAAAGGTTGTGAAGTCCATCAAGTGAATGATTGATTGGATGAAAGTTGTCTGCCAAAAGAAGCCGAACTGTGGATTTTCAATGGAAAATAAACAACCATGCTCAATGGCCCATTGGACAAGCTTGGCCGTCAAAAAGTACAACTTGTTCGCCTTCGAGACCTTGACACGGTCGACAAACAAAAGGTTGGGCAGTCCATTTGGATGCCTATCAGACCTGAGTGGCCTTGGGTCACCAGGTGCCTTCCTCTTCAGCGGCGGTATTGACCTCGCTCTTGAAGCCGATCCACCTGGAGGCGCAATGAAAATGCCTACAACAGGCTCGTCTGCCAACCACTGCATTAACAGGTTGACACCAACATCTGTAGTGAAGTCTGCAATAACCACCTGCGCTGCAGCTTGCTTGTTTCGAATGTGGTCAGTGCCAAATGCGCTGATCATGCCAATCTTACGAAGCTCAGCTGTTACTCTGGCAGCTCCTGCAAAGATTTCAATTACCATGCAATCTGAGATGTCCGCACCAGCACTGGCCAATGCACTGATGCGGCCTTGGCGTCACTTCTTTTTGTCGTGGTCTTTCTCAGCATGGGGGGCAAAGCAGCCCTTACGGCAACAAAGATGCCATCCCTTTGAACACTTTGCTCCATCTGCCGCCTCTGAACACTTGTTGATCTGATAGTTGAAGCACAGCCTACGTCCATGCATGCCCATGTTTGTATTGTCCCTTCCAAGGGAAGGACTCCTTTCCCGCCTTTGTTCTTTCCCTTGCCACCACCTTGATGCCCCTTTCCTTTCTAAGGCTGGGAGCGGTTCTGCCATGAATTGCCCTTGGACTGCTGATAGTTGCTGCCAGATTGAGCTCCCTGATATGTCTGATGTTCAGGTCTCCCAGAGGTTTTGGGCAGCGGCAATAAATGAAAACCAACTTCGTACGACTGCAGCGCTTCAAACAACTTTGTGTCCATGTCGAGTGAATTGTCTGGCAATCGCTTCAACTGAACACCAACCCTGATCAGGAACATGAAGACCTGTCGATCGGCCTTGAGGATCTGCTGCAAAGTCGGCCTGCAATAATTTTGAGGCGGATCCAAACGCAAGTGGCTGGTCAGTTTTTGAAGGTACCGTTCATGGCATTCCCAAGACAAAATGTCAGCGAAGTCCATCACCACACCACGTCTGCACAGAGCTTCAAATGCCCGCAGCTCGCTTGAATGGAATTGGTCTGGGATGTCCGACTTCTCCTTAACCATTGACCACAAGCTTCTCCGTGTCCAGTGACAGCTGTTTCTTCGTTTTCCCATGGTAAGTTCCCATTCTCTTGAAGTCAGTCGTTAAAGCTGAACATCTCCACAATGACCCCTTGCAAACGTTGCTTGAGTTGGGTCATACGGTGTTCACGCTCCAACGCTGGTAATTTCCTGCTGGCAGCTGGATTGGGGTGTCTCACAAGCTCTCTCAACTGCCCAAGCACCATTGTATGCCCCTCAAAAACAAGCCGCTTTAGCACAGCAGTGTCAGCCTGGCTTATCATAGCGCCAAGCGTGTTCTGAGAAAAGTTGATAAATTCATTTTGATCTAATGGATGGCCAGGCTGTCCCACCGCAAATGCAATCTTTCCCATCGTGTCAAGATTGCCCTGCATCAACTGCTGAATGCCACGTTGTGACATGCCCATGTCTGAGCATCTCTTCTCCAGGTGAGCCACTGAGTCGACTATTGAAGTCATGGCTGCACCCCGCACGAAATAAACTGTTGCTTCACTGCTTCACCAGAAAGAATGCATGAAAGCAAATTCCCTTTCAGTTGTCGTTCACTTCAATGACAAAACATGAGGAAAAGAAAGTGAAGACAGTCAACGCACTAAGACAAAACACATGCGAAAAAGCATTCACAAGGATTTGTCGACTGAGTCATTTCAGATTGATACATTCCATCCTTTCAGCACATTGCTGCAGTCTCCACTCATCGTGGTGATTCATGCACATTGCATCGCATGCGCCCCTCATTGGGGCCAACCACATTGGTTGCAATGACAAACATGGTTCAACATTCACATCACCGGCAACATAGCAAGTGGAGAGAAAATGACATGTCACAAATGCACATTGCAAAGAGATTTGTCTAACCTTGGTTCACCTCTCTTCCTACGCAACGTCGCGCTTGTGCTTTTCAACTTTCAAAATCAAAGTTGACGCAAATTAAAATTATATATATATACACTCAAGTAACATATACATATATATATTAGCTTTTTTTAAAGTCTCGTAAAAATATTTTTGTTATCTAGCGTACGTGTAGTGACGAGTGACATGAACGGGGGTATGAACGTGTGTGTGAACGACATGCGTGCGAGTGAACGTACGTGCGAACGTATGTATGTACGAGTGAGCGTACGTGCGAGCGAACGTGTGAGCGTACGTCCGTGCGTTTGCACGGTCACTCGCCACGCGCGCGCGCACGTACGAAAATAAGGTCGACTTGAGTCGACCTTATTTTTGCACGACCCTGCCTCTTTAGTATTGATTTAGTATTGTAGCGCTTTGCACGTACAGAAATAAGGTCGACTCCAGTCGACCTTATTTTCGTACGTGCGCGCGCACGCGGCCAGTGAACGTGCAAACGCACGCACGTACTCGCACACGTCCGTCCACTTGCACGCACACGTCCGTTCACTCGTTCGCTCACACGTGCACTCGTCCGTTCACTCGTTCGCCTTACATTCGTCACCACGTCCGTTAGCCACTCGTACCCCCTACGTTCACCGCGTCTCTTGGAGCTTTAAAAGCATTGTTTACGAGGCTTTAAAAAAAGCTAATATATATAATGCAAATCAAAGCAAACGAAGCTGCACATCCAGATGTGATGCAAGATGGAAAACTCACGGCTGACGCTTTGATATTAAGATCTCCTTTTTCTTCTTTCAATAAATTGGGGAGTCGGCACGCTTTCGTGTTTGCGTAAGACACCTTCGTATCGCACGCCTTCCAACCCAATTCATCTTCTCGTGAGATCATAGAAAGGGGAGCAGCGTTTGAAGCCCTTTGCTTCGAGTTCTGAGAATTGTAATCTGGAAGGGTCATCGCTCAAGTTTGACTTTGAGGGTACTCTTGAGTACACGTGTAAAGCTTGTAGCTCCACGTCCATTCTAGCGTTGATGACCAACATCTCGTAGTTTTCAAGGACTGGTGAATATGAGCGAATGACCGCTGCAAGAGAAGAGTTGTTGTCAATGAACCAAAGAAGCGCTCTACCATACAGCAACTCACGCCAGGTGTTCTTGGCAACGATGATGGGGAACAACTTGGCCTGGCAAATAAGTTGCTTCTTACCTTCTGCTCGCCACTTCTCAGTCCAATTGGCAGGCACATAGTCGCCAAACATGAGAGCTGTGCCGTTTTCTGGATCGTAAAGTGTTGCCCCATGAGTGACGCATTGACCGTCATCCTCACAGGCACCATCAGTGAAGAGAAGTATGGGTAATCTCCCCGACCAAGCAGATACCTTCCTAGGTTTTGCGTCCATCAGGCATGACAGAGCTTGTTTGATGCCTTCTTTCAGGGGCTCCTCCATGAGCACCAAGGGTCCTCTTCTTGAGACTCTGGATGTGAGCTGAATTGCAAGCTGTGAGCAGCGTCCAAATGTGTGTCCAGCCGCGTACAGTAGTCGTCCTTTCAAAGTTTCCAGCGTGGACAACGCAACAGTCTCGCTCTCACAAATACTTTCTACCAGACTTTGCAAGTCATTGATCCTGGAGGGCTTGTTGTGAACAGCAATAGTGCCAGAAGCGGCTTTTGTCAGGTCAACGACTGCTTCAAGCAAGTTAAACTCCTCAGAGAAGGGTGAACGCTTGTCCTCGGACATCGAGATGCGCCATCCCAGGAGCTTCCTCACTAGCTCAGCCGTCTCCCAGGCGGAGTTGCAAAGCCCTTCGCACTCAAGCTGGCAAAAGTCATCAAAGAAATTAGTGTTCACCACCGTAAAAAGCTCTGAAAGAATCAATCGCAGCGATTTGGCCATCCTATTGAATGCCATTACGGCACATACAGGGCCAAACGGTAGGGCGATCGCCTCATAGAATTCCACTGCAGACGTGTCGGCGTTCCACACCGCAAGGATTGATGCCCAGCCATCAGCTGGGTGACGGGCAAGTTGTTTGTAGGCGCTTTTTAAATCAAGCGCTCTTTCAAGAGTCTTCTTCCAAGGGCCGCAAAAGTCTGACACCTTCTGCGCACCACAAATTGTCAAAACCTTCATCCATCATCAAAAATCGCGCCCCAAAAAGGTGCGTGCAGTGTTGACCACCTCATCCAAACCAAAGAGCTGCAATTTCTCCGTCGCCGTTACTGAAGCGTTGATCAAAAATTCGGAAAAATCATCAACAGCTCTTGTTTGTTCCCTTGCCTGACACCAAATCTCTTTGAAGGGATCCAACAATCAGCGTATTTCTTGTCAAGCTCCGAGGAAGTAAATGGTCCCTTCACCCAACCGTCCTGCAACTGCTGAACGGTTTTCTCGTAAACTGCCTTGGCCATCTCAGAGTCTGAACCAATGCGCCTGCAAGAGGCATGGATCATGCACAGAAATCATTGCAGGTTTGAGACGCGCCGGAAATTGTATGGACTCAGCATCTCACCAGTGTGGCTCCTTGACCCAGGTGCATCTACAAGTGTTTTGGCTGAGTCACGCTTGTCAGCCTTCAGGTCAGTGCTGCAGGATAGTGAGGGATTAGGTGGCTACAGAGCTGCCAATGGATCTTGGGTCAACATCTCCGGCACTGCTGAGATTGGAGTGCAGATGCACATGTCAGGCCCATTAGGTGATGATCTCCCTCACCTTTCATATCGTATTGCCCTGTTGCTGACCTTTTATGTGGGTTTCAGAAAGATCTCAAATGATTACATGCTCACACACTGATAGACTCCTGCCACAATGATTCTGTGGTGACACCATTGAACTGCTAATTCATTGCTGAAGTGGCAGCAGCTCTCTGAGCAGTCGCAGCGCTCTTGATGCTTGGACAGTGCAGCCCTGCTGCGATGTCCCGACCGATCTGCCGGAAGCGCAAAACGGACCCGCGGAAAGTAAATTGCCATCCCCTCCAACATCCCCAAGAACAGATCAAGCTAAAGCAAGGGAAGAAGAAGCGAGGGACATTCTGGCCCGCGCCAGCAAAAATCATGCCGACGACGGGGCAGATGATTTTTTTTTGTTTTTTTGACCGGCGCCCTGTGCCTTTCGGCGGGTCGCGGCACTTGACACTGACTCGTCTACCACGTCACGATCGCGGCCCCGTACACGGGGGGAATCGATCCGCGGCTAGCTGTCTATGCACGGTCCTGAGACGGGCATTATACCAGAACGCGACGAGATCAGCTCGACGACGGGGCGGAGGACTTTCACTCCCATTCAATCTGGTGACTGGGTAAACTTAACGTGCTCTCGACACAAGCTATGGACGACATTTGCGCCCTTGGGTTTGAAATCGGCAGTAGTGCAGCGAATTTGTCCATCAGTGGTCTTCTCATACACGGAACCGATGCAAAACTGGCATCACGCCCCACGTGGTTAGAAGACGAAACCGTTGCCCGTGCATGGATCGCCCAATACCTTGACGAAAAGGAGTAGAAAGAAGAGTTCCAAAAGATTAAGTCCTGAGTTTACTCCAGGGATAGTTACTTTCAAAACTTGGTACCCATTCATTCAGACTCTTGAATTAATCTTTTTTGGCTGATGACTTGCTAGGAAGACTTAAATCAAGAGTTAAATCCTATGTTTGGAGTGACGTTGGCCGGTAGCATTGCTCTGACTGATTGGTTGTCAGGAACACTTAAATCAAGAGTTAATTCCCCCATAGTGTCCACGGCAGGTTCTGGGAAGTTTGGGTGGGGAATAGTTTATTAGGTTTTGGAAACGTTCCTGTGCAGTTCCCAGGAAGGTTCCGGTAGGTTTCAGACAGGTTCCCGTGCAGTTCCCGGCAAGGTTCCGGTGGGTTTTGCTGGCAGCTCGAAGGGTGGTTCGGGACGGTTTGAAAAATTCCTTTCAGGAAGACTTCAATCAAGAGTTAATTCTCCCACAGTAGGTTCTTGTACAGTTCCCAGGAAGGTTCCGCTAGGTTTCGCAGACAGGTTCCCGTGCAGTTCCCGGCAAGGTTCCGGTGGGTTTTGCTGGCAGCTCGAAGGGTGGTTCGGGACGGTTTGAAAAATTCCTTTCAGGAGGACTTAAATCAAGAGTTAATTCTCCCACAGTAGGTGGTTCCGGTAGGTTTCGGACAGGTTCCCGTGCAGTTCCCAGGAAGGTTCTGCAAGGTTTCGGAAAGGTTCCTGTGCAGTTCTCGGCAAGGTTCTGGTGGGTTCCGTACGGTTTTCCTTGAAGTTCGAAGGTTGTTTCCAGGAAATTTCTGGGAGGTCCGGGACACTGGTTGCAGTTGCCACGGAACGTTCGGGACGGTTGAAATGAAAAGGTCCTTTCAATAAGATTTAAATCAAGACCTATGGTCTTGCGAGGGATGGTTCTGGTTGCAGTCGCATTTGGACCACGGAACGTTCGGGACGGTTTGAAACGTGAAGTTTCATGTGGACATGGCCCGGGCAGCCTTTGCAGCACGAATTGTTTGCTCGCACTTGGTCATCCGCAATGAAGCGTGCCCTGGTCATGGTGTTGTGGCTGCTTGTGTCCCATGCCTTGGCTGTGGTGCTGTACCGACGTGGTACACTTCCTGGAACCAGGGTTCAATTGGTTGAGTCGGAAGCGGGCTTGACGTCTCAGCTGAGTGCAGAAGGATGGGAGGACATGGGTTGCAGCAGCACCCATTGCATGGTCATTCATGTTCTCTTCTCTTTCTCCCTTGCATCTTCGAGCATGGATGCACGTCTCATCACAGGGAGTCTGGAATGGTGAGACCCAGACATGTGACGTTCATTCATGTTCTCTTCTCTTTCTCCCTTGCATCTCCGAGCATGGATGCACGTCTCATCACAGGGAGTCTGGAATGGTGAGACCCAGACATGTGAGGTTCATTCATGTTCTCTTCAAGAAAGAATTAACTTGCGATTTCAGTCCTTCCACGAGGATGCTAGCAGCTGGAAGGTTTATAAATTTCGGCAAAAAAGAATTAACTAGTAACTAGCGATTTTACTCCTTCCATGGGGCTGTTCCAATGCAATAACCATTGCAGACACTACAAGAAAGCCTGGGATAAAATCGCGAGTTCACTCCTCAAACCAGAAGGTTGCCCTGGTGGAGCATAAACTTTGAAGTTTAGAATTTTGCAACTCCTGTTTTCACTCCCTTCCTTGTATGATATTGATTGATATTGATTGATATTGATTGATATTGATTGATACTGTATTGGTTGATATTGGTTGATATTGATTGATATTGATTGATACTGTATTGGTTGATATTGGTTGATATTGATTGATATTGATTGATAGTGGTTGATATTGGTTGATATTGATTGATATTGATTGATATTGTTTGATATTGGTTGATATTGGTTGATATTGATTGATATTGATCGATGTTGTTTGATATTGGTTGATATTGGTTGATATTGATTATATTGATTGATATTGATTGATATTGTATGATAGTGTATTTTGTAGGATATTGTACGATATTGTAGGTATCTGTCGGGGAGGGTGGTATTGGCTATTGCTGTGTCTGTTCCCGACCTTTGGCCCCACTGGCATACATTGTGTTGGACATGCTGAAGCAAAGGATGGGGTGGTCTCTTAGGAACTTCAAAGTGGTAGCAACACTTGTTAATTAGGACACTATGCTTCCTGCTGTGTGTCCACATACATATCAATGTGCGTGTGAGTGTTTTCATAGATGCTATTCCGTTCATGTTGCACTTGATGCAATGTTGTTCAGCTTCATTGGTTGTCATGTGTTGTCTTGCTTGAACCTCTGCAGAAGATTTGGAAATTCCGATACAACATTTTCCCCGTCTCGATGTCACCCACTTCATTTTGCTAGTGGGCCGCACAAAGGATGATACTCACCACATGTTCATCTGGCACGAGGAAGTAGGAAACTAGGTGATCCGAGTCCTCAACATCCTCAATTGAGTAGATACTACTAGTAAAAAGAATCCCCTGCTCAGAGTACATAGTTCTGACCCACAGTCGCATTCGGAGGGAAGGCCTAGCTACCCTGTGACCTAGCATTCATTGCTTCTCCAAACTTCGGCGCTGAGTTTTTAGTTGGACATAATTGGACAAAAACATCCCGTCGCCCCACGTTTCACATGCATCTTATTCATTTCTTTTGCTTTTTGGTGCAATCTACAATTCCAAAACCACTTCGTATGGCTGACATGGCATTCATTCTTAGCCCATGCCGGCTTAAAAAATGGGTGTGATTTCCCACAGCATAATCTTTTAATTTGTGCTTGGCTCATTTCAATTCAAAAATCATATCAATTGACCATAGCATGCCATAGCCTTTTGTGGCATGACATGTGGAGTCTTTTTGGCCCAGCAAAAA
>CAMXCT020006639.1:310493-324223 GCA_947184155.2 Cladocopium goreaui | reverse complement strand
AACAAGTTTGTTTGCAAAAAGATCGTGCGGCAGTCTTGTAGTTCACGGGGCGCTGATGCATGTCCACGCGCATGTCGTTTAGAGTTCGTCAGGTGGACAGTTGAGAGGTGAAGCCAGGCAGGTAGGTAGTCATCGCATTCAGCCTGGCATCACCCAGTGATCCATGCCCCCCCATGCCAGTTCACCTTGAGTGGGCATCCTATCCTTGGGAATCTGTGTTGGGGTGATTTTGGGGACGACTGTAGTCTGTTATGTGTGAGGCCGTGCTGGTGAACAGCTCCAAGATTTGAAGCACAAGCATGAAGCTGCAAAGAAAGCAGCCCGCGAAGCCAAGAAGATGGAAAAGAATGCCCTCCGCAAACGGACCCGTCTAATCAAGGTGCCTCTCTGCCTCTGCGTGAGTGCTGGGCGGACTTTCACGTGCAGGCGCTGTGTTGTCCTCAATGTTCAGGAATGGCCGGCCTTTGCCAAAGGGTTGTAAAGGCAGATCTGCAACTCCTCCTAGATTGCAAAGAGCAGGGAAGTTGAGGAGGCCGGGTGGCCTTCTTTTGATTGTGTAAGATCATTCCCAGCGTCTCCCCCATTTTCGTTTTCATGCTTTCGCTTTCCATCCAAGGCAAAGGAAGTGGAGGGGCCGGCCTCCGAGGCTAAGTGAGAGCAACTGTATGTGTGTAAAGAGCATTTTTCGACCTTCCTCCATTTTCGAGCTGGCAAGCAGACGCATGTTCTGCCGATTGTAACTCGAGGCCAATCTGCTGGGAAAAAGAGCTGTCATTTTGCAGCTTCTTTGTAAGATGAGCAATGTCGCTCACAGTTTCGGACAGAAATTGCTCTAGTGACTTAATCTCTACAATGCTGCAAATTTTGTCACTGTTTCTGGACGGTGTGTAATGTATAGCGACTACTTGTAGTTTTGTTGCTCAAAACATACGCGTGGTTTTGCGTGTGGCCATGTTCACGCAGAAGCGCGGGAATTTGTGTGCAGCACATAAGCAACCAGAAAACATTTGCACTCGTTGGGTAGTGAATCGTTGGGTGTAGGCGCGCTCCCTACAAGGAGATATGCAGGTGGTAGGTGTGACTTGGAATTGTCATAGGTGGAGGTTTGTGGGTCGTAGGTGCGCTCCCTATACAAGGAGATTTGCAGGTCGCAGGTGTGATCTGGAAGGGTCGTAGGTGGAGGTTTGAGGGTCGTAGGCGGGCTTGCAGGGTTGCAGGTGGGGTGTACCTTACACACCGTGGTGGTGGTACACCTTAAACACTGGTGTGGTTCACCTTAAACACCGGGGGTGTGGTACCCCTTAAACACCGGTGTGGTTCACCTTAAACACCAGGGTGTGGTACACCTTAAACACCGGTGTGGTTCACCTTAAACACCAGGGGTGTGGTACACCTTAAACACCGGTGTGGTTCACCTTAAACACCAGGGGTGTGGTACACCTTAAACACCGGTGTGGTTCACCTTAAACACCAGGGGTGTGGTACACCTTAAACACCGGTGTGGTTCACCTTAAACACCAGGGGTGTGGTACACCTTAAACACCGGTGTGGTTCACCTTAAACACCAGGGGTGTGGTACACCTTAAACACCGGTGTGGTTCACCTTAAACACCAGGGGTGTGGTACACCTTAAACACCGGTGTGGTTCACCTTAAACACCAGGGGTGTGGTACACCTTAAACACCGGTGTGAACGGGTTGGCTTTCAAAAACCATTGGGGGGTGAGGTGGGTGGGAAGAGTTCCATACGCACCGTTTTACCCGCGCGTCGGTACACTAACGGGTTAATAACGGCATGGAGTCGTACTTCCTTGGAATAGTTGCAGGACGTACGGATACGTTACGCTTGCGCTGGGAGTTCTAGACTCCAACTATCTTCGGCGTGCAACTCGTTGCTTGTGCGGTGACCGACTTTATGTACCTCCAAGCATTTTCGCGTTGCGTGCGTTCGCGCCCTTTGCAAACCAAACATCTCCAAACAAGTTGGGTTTCGTTATTCTTTTGTGCTTTGATGTCATGTCAAGCGTTTTGTAGCTTCAGTGTGACTTTTGCTGCTTTGTGTTTTCATACTGTTGGTGTAACCATGCAACAACGTTTCATTCCATTGCCTCGCGGTGGGTCTTAATTCCTTGTACCTTCAAAGAAGATAGGTTGTGATTTGAACAAGCTCAGTTCTGTTTTGCAAGCCTTTCACAACCAGACTTGGCAATTGTGGGGTTGTGCAGTAGCCGTTTGTACCACCATGACGTGTATTTGGGTTTGCAGTTGTTTATTGCTTTTTTGGGTTGCCGATGTCGTGACCTGTTCTTGTCAATGTAGCACCTGTTCCATTGGAGCCCCAGTGATGTCGACATTTATTATTTGGACAAACCACATTCCGAGACTGTCTTTTTCTGTTCTCTTTATATATGGAAGCTTCTCGAACCTTGATGAGCATTCATGCGCGGACATGTAAAAACATGTGCAATGTGAGTGCTCTTAGTGGCTGCAGCCGTTTCTCTAGTCACCACAGCACAAGTGACCATTTGTTGTTGGAGTGCGCCGTGCGGACCCCAAAGCAGCTAGTCACATGTGAGAGAGACCATGAGACTGGATGGACTAGGACAGTTGTCGGATTTGTCAGACAGTAGGTTGCATTATAGGAGCCATTCGTGTCAGGAACGATCGTTGTTGCCCCACATTGCAAGTAGTTTCGCAGAGCTAAAGCTAGGACACACGGTTGTGGCCAATTTTTTTCCCCATGGTTCCGGTGTCGCCAAGGTCGCACTTCTGCTGGAAGCTGTTGTCTCCGGAGCAGTGACTTCCAGGCAAGAATGGGCGTGCTGATAGTCGGGCTTGAGTCTTTTGTCTGTACCCCTTTCCCCCCTAGACTCCTAACGTTTGTGAACTCTGAAGCATGTACACCGACAATTCCGTACATCCCCCTAATCAATAATAGTATTAATTTAAAACGGGATGGAGTAGGCAATTAGATTGCAGAAAGCGTCTGGAAATATCAATTTTCTTGTTCGTCTTACTCCGACCTGTTGCCTGAAATGTCTTTCTGCCTATAGGATCTAGGGGCATCACTTTGCCGGGAGTAGCGGAGTAGGCGGAGTAGCAGCTGGACATCATGGCAATTAGACTGCAGAAAGCGTCTGGAAATCTCAATTTTTTTCTTCGTCTTACTCCGACCTGTTGCCTGAAATGTCTTTCTGCCTATAGGATCTAGGGGCATCACTTTGCCGGGAGTAGCGGAGTAGGCGGAGTAGCAGCTGGACATCATGGCAATTAGACTGCAGAAAGCGTCTGGAAATCTCAATTTTCTTGTTCGTCTTACTCCGACCTGTTGCCTGAAATGTCTTTCTGCCTATAGGATCTAGGGGCATCACTTTGCCGGGAGTAGCGGAGTAGGCGGAGTAGCAGCTGGACATCATGGCAATTAGACTGCAGAAAGCGTCTGGAAATCTCAATTTTTTTCTTCGTCTTACTCCGACCTGTTGCCTGAAATGTCTTTCTGCCTATAGGATCTAGGGGCATCACTTTGCCGGGAGTAGCGGAGTAGGCGGAGTAGCAGCTGGACATCATGGCAATTAGACTGCAGAAAGCGTCTGGAAATCAAACATGTTATCAGCGATTCTGTTCGCATGGAAGAAGTCTGGGGTTTGTGATACGCTGCTTTGTTGTGGCGTGCTTGCAGGTGATGCCGCCCAAAGCAAAGGCAAAGGCAGCTGGCAAGCAGAATGCGCTGCAGGCTGAGGGCTGGTGTTGCTCTGGTGGTTCTGGGGCTAATGTGGGGGGTCCTGTTTTTGGTACCGTTTGCTGCTCCTTGGATTGGCTTCGGAGTTTTGGGCCTCCCCTGTATACCACTTTCAAAACTGGATCCAATGCGATCGAGTTCGCGAAGGGCGAGCTCGACCGCATGGATGCAGGCTTGCAAGCGTTGCGCAGCTTGAGCGGTCAACTTGGCAGGTGTTGAAATCAACTGCATTAGATGCGGTCAATGATCATGGCAGCTTGCTCAGTTACATTGGTGTAGGAATACGAGCGTTTTTTCTGCCCAGGGACCAGGTCTATCCTCAAAGTGCTCAAAAGAGGTTCTGGACAGGCAACTTGTGTCAGCTGTGTTAAGGTCTTCGTGTAGTGAGATGTCAAAGCACATCAAGCCATGGCGCCCGTTGCTGTCTTGCTCAGGCAATCCAGTACCTGCATTGCTTGAATGTCACCCGACCATATGAGCTCCGTGCAATTAAACGAAGTAGTATGCCTGCCTCAGGAACCCCAGATTCACAATGAGGCACAGGATCTCCTCTTACTGCAGGACTATGTGCACAGACTGACGAACACTCTCAGAACTTTGGAAGACACCCACGCCGTATTGCAGCAAACGGAACTCCTTGCAGGTGTCATCAACGAGCAAGACTGCAGAGACATTCGCACAGCCTGCTGTTGCTTAAGAAGTCTGCGCATTCGACTAGAAGCCCGTGCCAACGTTACAGAACGAGAAGTGATTAGTTGACAGCTACAGCTCATGCATTACCATGCAACGTTTAAAGACACAAAATGACAAACAACCCATAACAGGATACAACACACCACGCAACGTTGCAATTTACAATGAGTTTTGTGTTTTGGGGAGAGCAAGGCTGCCCATTCTGAAAAGTACCAAGATTTTTCTTGCCTGCAAGCACGAAACGTCGTAAATTACAAGCACTGGAACTACGCAACGCAGACAAGGGCACAGTTGCGAGTCTGCAATCGGCCAAGGCTTTTGAACACTGCTCGTCTCAGGAGTGACAGTTCTGTGCATTGCGCTGAATTCAATATCTTTTTCTGCATCAGCTTCCAGGAACGTCTTTTTCTAGCGCAGGTTCAAGCAGAGTCTTGTCCTGACCTCAGTCATTGTGCAGTTGGCTTGCCTGGGCTTGCTTTCGACTGCATAGCGCAAAAGCGGTGTTATTTGCGTGCAAATGACTTTGTTTTACATACAGGCAGAGTGCATTGTAAGCCGAAAAACCCTATTGACCTGCGTTTGTGTTTTTTCGTCCTTCCACCTTTGCGCGATTTTGTCCACGCGACGCGACGCCCTCTTCTCTTCCTTCCATGTGCGGATTTCAGGGTTGTAGGTGTGACCTGGAAGGGTCGTAGGTGGAGGTTTGTGGGTCGTGGACACGCTCCCTACAAGGGGATTTGAGGGTCGTAGGTGTGACCTGGAAGGGTTGTAGGTGGAGGTTTGAGGGTCGTAGGCGGGCTTGCAGGGTTGCAGGTGGGGTGTACCTTAAACACCAGGGGTGTGGTACACCTTAAACACCGGTGTGGTTCACCTTAAACACTAGGGGTGTGGTACACCTTAAACACCGGTGTGGTTCACCTTAAACACCAAGGGTGTGGTACACCTTAAACACCGGAACCACCTTAAACACCAGGGTGTGGTCACCTTAAACACCGGTGTGGTTCACCTTAAACACCAGGGGTGTGGTACACCTCAAACACCGGTGTGGTTCACCTTAAACACCAGGGGTGTGGTGCACCTTAAACACCGGTGTGGTTTCACCTTAAACACCAGGGGTGTGGCACATCTTAAACACCGGTGTGGTTTCACCTTAAACACCAGGGGTGTGGTACATCTTAAAGACCGGTGCGGTAATAGGGCACTTCTCACTTGATTCACTAGCTCTTTTAAACTGGCAGACGACGGGATCCGGCATTGAGGTTTCCCAACTGCAAAGGTGACAAAAAGACGTTGCATTGTGAATCGCATCAGAGTTCAGTGAAAGAGTGTTGTGCAGTTTTGTTTTTGGACACGTTTTTTGGACACGTGACTTGGTTGGACGTGTTGACTTCTAGGTCGGCGTGTCCGTACTGGCATAAAATGATGTTTGTATATGCATTTATACGTGGATATCATATATGCGAAGAAATAGTTTTGGCCGGTGTTGAGAAAGGTTCACAGCTGGTTTCCTTAGAGTCAAATAAGGACTCCAGATCGAGGTGATAGGATGCGCTTCTCAGCCACTCTGTTGATTTACTGGCTTTTCAACTTCCCCTCCAACCCCAACCTAGCAATGTTGTTTCAAGCCTTGCGCAAGCCCAGGTGTTGACTGATGTCCATTGACACGACCAGATGCCCACAGAGCCGCAACATTGCTCAGAAGGGGGTTGACGGGGGGAGCAACATTTGTTTTTGTTTTCATCCTAGTTTGCTTGATGTCTTTGTCGCTGCTGCGTACCTGGACATGTTTGGAGATTTCGTGAGCGCAGGCTGCAGACTTTAGCAGTGTCGTGCTAGGCCGTATCCTGTAGTTGTCGATGGCTCCAAAAGTGCAAGCGAAAGCTGCTCCAAAGGCAAAAGCAGCTGCCCGTGGTGAGGCCCACGCTGGATGCTGTTCGCGTGCATTGATGGACTGAAAACAAGGTTGATGGTGAGGCTCCAAATCTGAGAGTTAAAAGTAGCAATTGTTTTGGGCCCCGCTTGTGGGGCCTCCCCTGTACGTGGGTGTTCTGGTTGGGCTCTGGCCCCGTTTTGGTTTGTTTTTTGGTTTTGCTGTTTGCTTTGTTTCTCCGCTGGCGAAACGCAAGTCTGGCTGGGAGATTTGCCTGTCGTCGTTTTTTGTTTGTGGTTTTTTGTGGTTGTGTGTTGGTTTGATCGATTTGCCTAATCCAATGGACTTGTCCCTGTACAAATTTCTTTGTATGCTCACGCTCATATAAGGACCGAGCCTTTAGTGCGACATCGGCCAAACTCGAGGAAAAAAAACACAGAAAAACACCAGGGGCCAGGTCAGACAGCCAGCGGGGGAGGGGAGCCACCACACAGCACAACAAAAACAGCAAAAACGGAAACCCAGCAACACCAGAGGAGGCACACAGAGGCCGCAGAGAAGACAACCGCAAAACAACAGGCCGAAACACAAACAGAGAGAAACGAAACAAAAGAGTCAAAACAAGAGAGGAACCAAGGAACAGAACCAAAAAAACAAACAGAGGGCAAGGAAAGCACGGCCTAAAACAAAAATGGTCCAGGAGAGGGCAGGACCACGAGGGCGAGCAAAAGACCGCCACAAAGCAAAGCAAGTGGGAGCAAATCACTAAGCGGTGCTGAGGGACAAGTGGCACTGGGCACCAAAAAGGTGTAAAAAGTACACGTCAAGTCAAGGAAGGAGTGGAGACGAAAAGGAGGCGGGGTCGCTATGTCATACCCCGCATAGTATCTTCAAGGTAATGTTGTTCATCAGCTTGGAGAGTGTCAGTCCAGCTGTTCCCAATTGCAAAGGAGACGGCCTGAAAGACTACCCAGACTCCGGCGTTTTCTTGCGTAACCGCCGATCGGGAAATTCCCGTTCTCGCACATGTTGCACCTCTGGAGCACAGTGAGCTGGTCGCTGAAAGAGTACCCCACTTGCAAACCTGATGCGATTGATTTCCCAGTGCGAAACCATGTGACGGTGCTGCATTATTTGCTGCTTGAGTTGTGCGGTATACTGGTGGAATCTTGGTCGTGTGCCACAGTCTGAGGACGCTATAATTCGACGGCTCATCCACTGGGCACAGAGTTGCAGTCTGTTTCCACTTTTCTGGAGTCAATCCTGTTGGTGTGGTATGATGACTTCCAAAGTTACTCGCGTGGCTCCAGTAGGTTGGAGACCCATTATGGTGTAAGCATGCCGCAGTAGACTGTAGTTGGAAGGCCAGTCCAGCTGGCAGCGTCGCGGTCTGCATGACTCTGGTGGCTCCTGCTGGCTGAGGGCCGCGCATAACATCGGCTCGACAACTCCTATTTCCAGGTACTTTTAGAAAATTTGACTGCTTGTGGCCTAGTGAACAGGCGTCAGGGAGAAAGCTCCACAAACCAAAAAAAAGGAATGTCCCGAGTGTAGTGTGTACGCGACCCGATGGCTCAGTTGGTATGCGTTGGTCTTGCCAGCGCTGACAGACTGCGGGTGGTAGTTCGAATCCCTGCTGGTCCACTCGGGAGTCTCAAGTGCGACCCGCCGAAAGGCAACGGGCGCTGACCACAAAAAAAAGTCCCGAGTGTAGTGTGTTCAGAAAGTGAGCTTGTCAGATTTGCAGGAAGGATCCGAAGACTAAAACGAACAGTACCCTTCACCTTCAGAAGGCTTGAAGGGGGCTTCACCTTTGTGAAGCCTTCAAGGGCTTGAAGGGGGCTTCAAGGGGGCTTGAGAAGGGCTTCAAGGGGGGCTTCAAGGCGGCTTGAGAAGGGCTTTAAGGGGGCTTCAAGGGGGCTTGAGAAGGGCTTGAAGGGGGCTTGAAGGTGAAGGCTTCGAAGAGAGCTTGAAGGGGGCTTCAGAAGGGCTTCAAGGGGGCTTGAGAAGGGCTTCAAGGGGCTTCAAGCGGGCTTGAGAAGGGCTTCAATGGGGCTTCAAGGTGAAGGGGGCTTCAAGGGGGCTTGAAGGGGGGCTTCAGAAGGGCTTCAGGGGCTTGAGAAGGGCTTTGAAGGTGAAGAGGGCTTCAAGGCAGCTTGGTGGGGGCTTCAGAAGGGCTTCAAAGGGCTTCAAGGGGGCTTCAGAAAGGTTTGAAGGGGGTTTGAGCAAGGTTCGAAAGGTGCTTGAGAAAGGCTGGAAGCGGCTTGAGAAGTTTTTGAGAAGGTTGCGCCGCCTGATCACTTGCGCCTCAAACCGATCACTTGCACCTCCAATACTCACTTGCGCCCCCCAGCCTACTCACTTGCGCCCCCCTCCTGCCTTCCACAATGTCATGATCTAAAATCTAACTCTTTATTTAAACTTCTCTTCCCTTGCCTTCCATGCCATGATCTAAAATCGAACTCTTTATTTCAACTTTTCCCCCCCTTGCCTTCCACAGTCCCCCCCTTGCCTTCCACAATGCCATGATCTAAAATCGAATTCTTTATTTAAACTTTTCCCCCCCTTGCCTTCCACAATGCCATGATCTAAAATCGAATTCTTTATTTAAACTTCTCTTCCCTTGCCTTCCACAGTGCCATGATCTAAAATCGAACTCTTTATTTAAACTTCCCCCCCTTTTCCTTCCACAATGCCAAATCCAACTCATGATCTAAAACCTAACTCTTTATTTAAACTTCCCCCCCTTGCCTTCCACTATGCCATGATCTAAAACCTAACTCTTTATTTAAACTTCCCCCCCTTGCCTTTCCACAATGCCATGATCTAAAATCGAATTCTTTATTTAAACTTCCCCCCCCTTGCCTTTCCACAATGCCATGATCTAAAATCGAATTCTTTATTTAAACTTCCCCCCCCTTGCCTTCCACAACGCCATGATCTAAAACCTACCTCTCTATTTAAACTTCCCTTCCCTTGCCATCCACTATGCCATAATCTAAAATCTAACTCTTTATTTAAATTCCCCCCCTTGCCTTCCACTATGCCATGATCTAAAACCTAACTCTTTATTTAAACTTCCCCCCCTTGCCTTCCACAATGCCATGATCTAAATTCTAAGTCTTTATTTAAACTTCCCCCCCTTGCCTTCCACAATGCCATGATCTAAAATCGAATTCTTTATTTAAACTGTTCCCCCCCTTGCCTTCCACAATGCCATGATCTAAATTCTAAGTCTTTATTTAAACTTCCCCCCCTTGCCTTCCACAATGCCATGATCTAAAATCGAATTCTTTATTTAAACTTTTCCCCCCCTTGCCTTCCACAATGCCATGATCTAAATTCTAAGTATTTATTTAAACTTCCCCCCCTTGCCTTCCACAACGCCATGATCTAAAATCGAATTCTTTATTCAAACTTTTCCCCCCCTTGCCTTCCACAATGCCATGATCTAAAAACTAACTCTTTATTTAAACTTCTCTTCCCTTGCCTTCCATGCCATGATCTAAAATCGAACTCTTTATTTAAACTTCCGTTCCCTTGCCATCCACTATGCCAAAATCTAAAATCTAACTCTTTATTTAAACTTCCCCCCCCTTGCCTTCCACAATGCCATGATCTAAAACCTAACTCTTTATTTAAACTTCCACCCCCTTGCCTTCCACAATGCCATGATCTAAATTCTAAGTCTTTATTTAAACTTCCCCCCCTTGCCTTCCACAATGCCATGATCTAAAATCGAATTCTTTATTTAAACTGTTCCCCCCCTTGCCTTCCACAATGCCATGATCTAAATTCTAAGTCTTTATTTAAACTTCCCCCCCTTGCCTTCCACAATGCCATGATCTAAAATCGAATTCTTTATTTAAACTTTTCCCCCCCTTGCCTTCCACAATGCCATGATCTAAATTCGAAGTCTTTATTTAAACTTCCCCCCCTTGCCATCCACTATGCCATAATCTAAAATCTAACTCTTTATTTAAACTTCCCCCCCCTTGCCTTCCACTATGCCATGATCTAAAACCTAACTCTTCATTTAAACTTCCAACCCCTTGCCTTCCACAATGCCATGATCTAAATTCTAAGTCTTTATTTGAACTTCCCCCCCCCTGCCTTTGCACCATGCCATGGTAAACTTTTCCCCCCCTTGCCTTCCACAATGCCATGATCTAAAACCGAACTCTTTATTTAAACTTCCGTTCCCTTGCCATCCACTATGCCTTAAATCTAAAATCTAACTCTTTATTTAAACTTCCCCCCCCTTGCCTTCCACTATGCCATGATCTAAAACCTAACTCTTTATTTAAACTTCCACCCCCTTGCCTTCCACAATGCCATGATCTAAATTCTAAGTCTTTATTTAAACTTCCCCCCCTTGCCTTCCACAATGCCATGATCTAAAATCGAATTCTTTATTTAAACTTCCCCCCCTTGCCTTCCACAATGCCATGATCTAAATTTTAAGTCTTTATTTAAACTTCCCCCCCTTGCCTTCCACAACGCCATGATCTAAAATCGAATTCTTTATTTAAACTTCTCTTCCCTTGCCATCCACTATGCCATAATCTAACATCTAACTCTTTATTTCCTACAGTCAGTACTCAGCTACATCATTTAATCATCTTAAACAGCCGTTGTTACACAGGAGTTAGGGCTCGGAAGTTGTCGCACAAGAAGTTTTACACAGAAAAAGCCCTTTGGGAAGGGCTTGGACGGGGTTCAGGGGCGGAGGGGGCTTTCAGAAGGCTTGAAGAAAGCTTCGCGGCTTGAGACCTTTCAAGGTGGCTTTAAGAGGGTTGAGAAGGGCTCAAGGGGGCTTCAAGGGGCTTCAAGGGGGCTGAAGAAGGGCTTCGAAGGTGGCTTGCTTGAGGGGGCTTCAAGGGGCTTGAAAGAAGGACTTCAAGGAGGCTTCAAGGGGGCTTCAAGGGGGCTTGAGAAGAGCTTGAAGGGGGCTTCAAGGTGAAGGGGGCTTCAAGGGGGCTTCAAGGGGGCTTGAGAAGGACTTCAAGGAGGCTTCAAGGGGGGCTTGAGAAGAGCTTGAAGGGGGCTTCAAGGTGAAGGGGGCTTCAAGGGGGCTTGAAGGGGGCTTGAGAAGGGCTTCAAGGGGCTTCAAGGGGGCTTGAGAAGGGTTTCAAGGGGGCTTGAGAAGGGCTTCAAGGGGGCTTCAAGGGGGCTTCAAGCCCTTCTCACCTTCGTGCCCCCTCCCCGCCGCAAAAGAGACTCTTCAAGCCCCCTTGAAGGGTACCTTCGAAGATGGTGGCTCGGATCCAGCCCCTCAATGGAGAGTTTCGCAGACATAGTGGGACGATGGTTCTGGATGGTATTGCGACGGGTATGGGTATACCTGGCAACAGGGAACAGTCCAAAGTGCGGAACCGAGTGCAAGTCACGACAATAGGTCTGATGTCCAAAAGACTGGCAGTGTCGGCAGCATGATCATAAATCCTTTGTTGTTTGACATGACATGTGAAACCACTGGAGGTCTTAGGTTTGTGCATGAGCATGAGGTTGCTGACATAGAAACCGAAAATAGGCTTGTGGTTGATTGCAAAGACTTTGAGAGTGAGTTGGCTGACACGGGTTGTGTGCTGGCAAAGAGTTGCGACAGCTGTGACATCGGGCAAACTCGAGGAAAAAAAAAGGAGTTGCGACAGCTGTACTCATGAGTTAAAAGAGATGAGCTGACTGACATGGGTTGTGTGCTGGCAAGGAGTTGCAACAGCTGTACTCATGAGTCAGAAGAGAAAGATGAGCTGACTGACACGGGTTGTGTGCTGGCAAGAGGTTGCGACAGCTGTACTTGTGAGTCAGAAGTAGTGAGAACTGAAGAGGCTGACATGGATTGTGTCCTGGCAAGGAGTTGCGACAGCTGCACTCATGAGCCATGGTTTTGTGGTTTGAAGTGTGGAGATGAAGTTGGACTTGGTGACAGTTCCAACTTGGAGGACACGTTTTGTTAATGACCCCAGCCGAGACTTGTGTGCCACTGTACCGATGAAAGTCGTTTTGGTGCGTGCACATGATTGGTTTGACGACCACAGTGAGGTTTCGGTTGAACAACAGATTGAACCTTATTTTGAGTTTTTGCGACCTCTGCTTTCACAGGTCGCAGACAACACCGATGCTTCTTGGTGGCTTCTTGACTCTGGTGCATTCATGAACTTGTCAGCCTTCAGGTCAGTGCTGCAGGACAGTAAGGCGTTAGGTGGCTACTGCGAAAATTCAGGCTTACAACCACTAGCCGCGACGCTCGCGAACGCCAATCCTACGCGTTGGGGTCCGAGCCTAAGCGGCAATGCCGATGAATAAACTTGCAACACACGCAAGTCAAAAACCCACAAATTCTCACTTGACCTCGCTCTCACCTTTTTCTCGCAACACACGAAAAGACAGGTAAAGTGTCTTAGGCTGTCTGCCAGCCTCTGTGCCGTGTTGTCCTTGTCTCTTTTATTCTGTCGTGCAACATGCTTGAACCATTGAGCGCATGCAACATGCACTTCACTTCCAGAGTATCATATCCCAAATTCCAGCTGAAGCAAAACGAAAATAAACTCATCCACTTCCACATGCATTTGCATATGTTGCAAATGCATCTTTCCAGTATTCTGCAAAACGACGCCAGTCCAGAAATAAACGTTCTCCACAAAAACCATCTCAACCATGTTCAAAACGTTGACATGCAAAACCTGTTGAAATAAAGTGCAGTTTGGAAGTTGTTGTTGTCGAGCAAATACATCATGCGAGGCAAAACAAATTCCAAACGATTTCCAAAAACATCATCCTCACCGTCAACGTCCAAAAACACATTCTTGAAAAATGTTCTCCATGAAAACGTTCTCAACCGTCAACGAAACTCGTCCAGACATGATGGCATCATGCAGCTTTCCAGAAAATACCAAAAACAATGACTTGTACCTCGTCCGTAGGCGAGACTTGGCAAAAACAAATCTCATCACATCAGCCAGCTATTTGGATACAAATTCCAGAGTAAAATGCAGCATGCATTCCACTCCAAACATAGTCACAGCACACCGGGTATATCCATATACTTTCATACCCCCTCTTGCTGTGACGTTGCAAGAATACATTGACCATGCAGTATGTATCAGCTTGTCCAGAAAGTCCACCTCAAAGGGTATAGTATCCAGACCGTTGCATCAAAAATACATATGAAGTACTGTTGAATTCAATCAGATTGCCAGCCCGATCCCGTTCCAGTTGCAGTGAACTCTAAAAACCTCGTTATAGACAGTGCCACGTGCAGTGATTGCATTGAATTGTATCATCTCGATTTGCACTGTATATCCAAAAAAATCACTCCAGCAAAACCAGAAGTCCAGAATTTCAGACTGACATAGATCTGACAAAGATACATTGATTTATGCAGTCATCGCTGCATCATCATGCAAAAAAAATTATCAGCATGCAC
>CAMXCT020006639.1:153762-310393 GCA_947184155.2 Cladocopium goreaui | reverse complement strand
CCTGCGGTACGCCGTCGTTGCATACAAAAACACATCCACTCTCATCTTCTTGAGGAAAGCGGCAAGATCTGGAGCTTGCGACTTGGGCGTAGCTGTGATCTTGGACGTATAGTGTGCCAAAATCCACTTTGCATATTGCCCGGCCTCATCATCGTGGTTTGTCTTTGTGAAGGCGGCTGTCCACGGTCTTATATGTATTCATGAGGTATGTCAGAAACGGTTATCTCAGTCTCATCGGACAGAGATCCTCTGTTACCCTCTTCGGCCGAACTTCCAGGTCCCACCCTCGCTGACAAAAGTATTGGTGAACTCATGTATGTCACGATTGATTAGTAGTGCTGGCCCACGAACTTTCTTGATTCCTTGCACAGCACTGGAATCAAAGGGACGTTGTTGAGGGGCTTCAATGTCACGGGAATGAATGGATAGCATGGACTAATAGGTTACCAACTCTTGTCATTCCAATCCGTTGCATTGTGCTGAATTGTGGTTGGAATTCCCCACAGGTGATTCGGGAACCACGGCGGTGAGACGTCTGCAGGAATATACTCAAAGCCAAAGAGTTCGTCGTCATCCTCAAAAACATCTCGATTCCTCTTAAAGCTTTCATCCATGCGTCCACCAGTGCCGTCCCCATCAGCTTCTTCCGGTACCTCTTCAATCTTGGGAGTCGAATTCCTGGCTGCTTTGTTGGGCCCGCTTGCTTTCGGAATAGGCAGCTGTTTCGCTGCTGAATTCTCTGGTGCAGTAGGAGCAGAAGCCTTTGCTGGTGGAAACACTGCTTCTGTCCCCATAGCGGCAGCTGAATGTTCTGGGAATCCAGACTTAGGCATTGCAGTGGCAGCAGGTGGAAGATTAATTGGCGGTGTGCCTTGCTGGACATTCCCAAAGATCTGCAAAACAGGCGGATCAGCCTTCGGTGCAGTTGGAATTGCGGCCCACGGGTCATCGTCAGGGTCATAGTTCATCTTGGGTGGTCGCCCAGACGATGCAGGCGGGTTCACACTCTTTGGAGGCGGTCCATTTCCCTTCCATCCTGGCCATTGTCCTGCGGCCTTCTGTGCATTGCATTCAGCCTGACGCGGGTCAGGAGCATGCTTATGTTCTAATTGGTGCAAAGACAGAGTCTGTGTCATCATCTGGTTGCGCTCTGCCTTGCGCATCAATTCCCTCAAAAGCTCCATTTCCACTCCAGTCATATCGGTCCCAGGGTAGCATTCCATGCCAGCTGAATTCGGCGGTGGTGGAGGTCGATTGGCCATGGCTCTAAGGCGCAATTAGGCGATTAATTACTGAAACTGTTTCAACCCTCACACACACCCGGAAAAAAAAAGAGTCCGGCCAAGCACTGAACCTGAGAGGTTTCAACTGTCGTGTCACCTGAAGTTTTCCTTTCTGACATCTTTGATGTCGCGCGTCAGAACATGTGTTGTGACACCTCTGCAGTGAATTCCCTCTCCGTGCTTGAACGCAAAACCAAAATTAACATCAACTGTTCTGTGCTTCACAAGACTGCTGTGTTTTACATCAACTGCCGTCTGTTTCGTTTGTTTCACATCAAGTGAACATCAAAAAAAAACTTGCAAACGACATGCACTCCCAAAAGACTGTGCTTCACATCAACTGCCGTTTGTCTTGTTTGCGTTTGACATCAACTGCAGTGTTCCACAAGACTGCTGTGCTTCACATCAACTGCCGTTTGTCTGTTTGTTTAAATTTGGTTGAAATAAAGCACATGCCAAAAAGGCAAATAAAGTTGTTCCATGCAGGTTTGAAAATAACATGCAAAAACGTGCAAACATTCCCAAACCTACAGTTACAAATCTAGAAAACATCTCCAGCATACCTGTCCCCCTCTTAAACTGTGCGCTGTCCGGAGACAGGACATGCCAAAAAAAACTTGTTTCGTTTGTTTTGCATGAATTCCTATGGAAGTTCATGCCTTGGCTCTTTGTCTGAAAAGTCATGCTGCTCGGCGCGCAGCTCTCACGGCTGCTAAGATTCCCTTAGCAAGTTCCTTGGTATAGGATCCTGTTCGGACCCAGTTGACATCCATTACGCCAGCATGCTTTTCACATGTGCACGATCCAAAACGTTTGGTCAAAACATTGCAAAAACCTGAAAACGAGCTTCGAAAAATGAGGCATTTTCCAACAGGCAAACCGTTGTCAGCTTTGCATCCGGTTTGGCAAAGAAACACTTCCGATTCAAATTCTAAACCACAGTGCTTCAAAACATGCTTGGTTTCATCTCTCTTCCAAATGTTATTGTTCCTTGGGAGTTCAAATGATCTCGAATTCCCCAGAGTCAAATACTTAGGCACAGCTTTCATGATACCTTCCCATGCAACATCGGCTTCACTCAAACTTCCAGTTCCAAAATTCTTCAACGGTGAGCCTGAGCTACATGGCGTAGAGGCATGCACATGAATCCAGCGATACCCAAGTTGAGCTTGGACCTCTACAAACTGTTTCACTCGTGCAAACATTGCATCGGTCTCAACCTCTTTCACAATTCCAACATAGGGCATTCGAGCAACTCGACATGCATCACGAAGAGCTGAATTCGTGCCACAGCACACCTCCACAAATGCAATCTCCTGTTTGTTGGACACAACATCATTGATCAGCAGAAGGTCGTTAACTGACCGAAGATCCCTGGCAGGTACTTCCACAGCCTCAAAACCCAAGCTTGCACGATGACGTAGGAAGTCTTTCGTGCTCAAGCACTTTGTAAACAGGTCAGCCACATTCTCAGTCCCTGCTCGGTGCTCGATCTCGAGTTCTCCAGAAGCCATTTTGGATTTCATCCATGCCAAACGAATCTCCACATGCCTGCTTCTCTTCGGAATATCCTGACCAACAAGCAATTGCAATGCAGAAGAGCTATCAGATTCGAGCAAAATCTTTGGCACACTCTTCGGTTGCATCTCTCCCAAACCAACATAGACCCTCTGACAGAATTGGCTGAAAGCCACACTTTCTTGAGATACAGCTTGCAGTGCATAGAGCTCGGCTTCGCAAGACGAAAGTGAAACTGACTGTTGTTGGCGTGCAATGGATCGCACAAGTCCACCTTCGCAGAAAACCACACCACCTGTAATCCCCTTCTGCCATTGAATCTATATGGTGCAAAGGAAGCATCTGAAAAAGAATGCAGAATGCAATGTCGTGCAGCTCCAATCATAAGTTCCTCATACTTCGGCGATGGAAGCCGCAGACAAGTTCCCACATCTCCATGCAAAAAACGTAGCAAAGCTTTGATTGCCATTTCAGTACCATGCGTAGGAGCGGCTTGCTGTGAGCCTATCAGACTAAGAAACAATTTCAGATCATGCCGTGACTGTGCCATCCATAACAGCTTGCCAAGTGCTCTTCGAAACCTCGAGTAAGCTGCAGCCGTCAACGGCTGTTGCATGCTTTTGTCCGTCAAGGCTCTTTCAAGCACTGCTGCAACATCAGGCACGGTGTTAGATCCCTTGTTCACACTGAATTCCACAAACGTTGTGTCCAGAAACTTCGGGTCAACACCAATTGACAATGAATCATCCGTTGCTCCTCGTTGAATTCTTCTCCCAATAAAAGTCAGTGCACCTCCACCTTGCTCGGCGGGTAGGATCACGCCAGTCTCTTTCAACGGGACTGCTTTCCCAAGTGCTTTCTCAACCAGCTTCTCACTACGTGCAGTTTGACAACAAAGAAGAAGATCATCAACATAGGCTACCAACAATGCAGTTTCTCCATGCACAATACCCTGGTAAATGCAAGGTTCAACTTCATCCGAAACAAGGCCAACTCCTCGAATGGAGTCACTGAGCAAATTCAACCAATGCAGTGACGCATCTCGAAGACCATTCAGCGCTTTGTAGAGCAAGAGATATGCAGGAGAACCATCCATCATAGAGACAGATAAGGTAGCTTGAGGACGATGACAAGACCACGAGGTAGAGGAGAATGCATGAATGCGTGTGAGACATCAAGACCTTTAAGTCGTAGAGCTCGTCTCGAAGCCAATGACAACACGAAATGCAAGCCCTCAATGCTTGGAGTGGGGCTGGAAATTCCTAATTTTCGTGCAGAGACACCTTTGTTGATGTCTTTGGCGACGATCCTAACTCTGACCCTTGTCTCACTCTTGTATGCTGACACCCAACGGCTTGGGATCACACGCATGTTCGGGTTCTTCTTCTTCAATGCATCAACCTCTGCTTGGCCTATCACCTTTCCCGCTCCACATTTCTCCAAATTAGCAATCTCTTCCTTCATGCCTTCAAAGCCTAAATCAGCATCAAGTTGCATCAACGAGCTGTCATCAATCACCTCATCGGGCTTCCACACCAAAACATTAGTACCACCTAGCTTCACCTTCACGCAAGTATGGTCACGTTCTGGCATGAACTTGATTGAATTCAACTCATCGTCAAACAACTCGGGGCTTGTCGCAACTGCCCTCTCTGGTCCAGCTTCAAGGCTCCACAAAACGGGTCCTACTGATTGACATGCATCATCCATTAAAAGCAAATCTAGAGTCATGGGTTGCCCGGAGGCTCTTTCACGCTCCATCTCTGCTTCTAATTCTTCTACTGGTTGCTCAGCTTCTCTTTTAGTTCCTCCAGTCTCTTCCACATCCATCTCAACCTGACCTTCTGTCGTACCGCCAGCCGGAGCTGGGTCTTGCTCAGTCTCAACCTCCATATCCTCAAAATGCACTTGCAACCTTTCCCTACTCACCTCAACACTCTCTGGACTACCCACTGCAACATTTGGTGAATTCTCAGCATCAAATGCCGCTCTTCTCCGCTTGCAGTCGGCATTGTGCCGAATTCCAGGGGCTACCATTCCAGAGTCACATGCTGGGCATCTTGGTGTTTTGGGAAAAACTCTAACTTCAGGCATAGAGTCTGCCGGTGAAGTTGCAGGCGATGTTGGGACAACTGAAGGTGACTTAGACACAACAGCGGGTGTCTTTGGTTCTGCTTTCGCTGTTGCCGGTGTTGGCAGAGGTGGTTGATGGGCAATTTTGATACCAGTGGAACGTTTTGGCACAGGAGTTTCACTTGGTCGCTTCTTTGGCATCGGCCTCCTAGTGTTGTCAGGTTCCTTCATTTCCCTAACAAGTTCACTGGGGGCTCCATCCGGGTATTCAACGATGTCATCGCGTGCATCGCGCGGTTGCTGCGGTGGTTCAAGTGGGGGCCTATCACCTACTGAACGTGCAGGTGTTGGTGCAATTGCTGCTGGGGGCGCGTTTGGAGGCGCTTGCATATGCACATCTTGACTCTCCGCAACTTGAACATCCGCACCTTCAACTTCCACAAACAACTGGTCACCTATCATGTGTTTCCATGCAATGGGTGTGATTGGTCTCACATTCCGTGCAACAAAACGTTTCAAAACCAACTCTCCATCAATTCGCAATGCACCCTGAACAACAGGACCTGTGTCTACACCTGAATGCACAAAACATGCTTCAATGCTTCTCGTTTCGTTTGGTGACTGTGCACGAAGACTGTCTGGCAACTCAGCTAACACTGTTGAACCGAACATTGCAAAACTTGGTTTTGATAACTTCCGTTGCGTTGAGTATTCAAGAGGTGAAAAATCTGACCCATGTGCATTTGAAAAATGATTGTGACTCAATGCAATATACGTGCAAACATCTGACAAACCACGTGCAGAAAAGTTCACATCAGCACCACCATCGTTCATCTCAGCTCGAAGAGCAGCCAATGACTCCTTCAACCTTCTGACTGCTCGCTCGGCTCCACCATTGGATTGGTGTTGCTGAGGGCGTGCACGACGCACCATGAATGTGTACTTCTCCGAACTTGTCCCTACCAGTTCCGAAACCGCTCTCTCTGTATCCGTATGCAACACCACTGAACTTGTTGAAGATGATAACCCAAAGTGGTCTAACCATTTGCAGACCTGGCTTTTGACCTTCCTTGCATCAGTGGCTGTTGTCACTACGAATCCTATGCAGTTAGTAGCTAATTCTCTAACTCTTCATTCACAACTTCTCCACGTGTCGTTAAGAATGCAAAGTCCGCCTGGATCTCAGTCTCCAACGAACCCTCCTTTCTCCTTCTGTGATGAAAAGTAGATTTCCCACGCGCACAGATCGTGCACCTGGGGTCATACGGAACGTGTCCTTGAAGACGATGTCGCTCTAAGTCAGATGCAGCCGCACGTGAAAGTGGATTTAAACTGTTGCTACTTGCAGCAAAAATTTCTGGAATAGGATGAGGAAGCTCCAACCCTTGGAAACAGTCAATTGGGATTCTGAAGACCATGCTGGTTCTAATTTGATCCATGGGCACCCTGCATAGTAAATGCAACCCTCAACTGTCCTACCAGTTTTCACATCTTTGACATGAAACCCATCAGGTCCTTGATTGAATTCCCAACCACATTCACACAACGTCGTCGTAGACATGATGTTGTGACTAATTCCACCTACCAAACATTTCAACTTGGCAGATTTGTAGTCAGGTACCCAATCTTTGTCTCTACCAGTGCGAAAACCGACCCAAACAGTGATTGTTGCAGTACCGTCGATGTCAACCTTACTTCCATTGGCAGCACGAAATTGCTCATGTTTCATGTCAGCTACCCATGCACCATATGCATTCACGGAAGAAGTTGCCATGACAGTGGCAGATGCACCTGAATCCAGTAACCACCAAAACTCTGACTGTCCATCATTCCAGAATTCTGACAAAAGTGGATCCAAAACTGGCATGTACCTACGGAGTTCATGCGAAACTGAAACAGTGTCATGCACATTCAAAAACGTTGAGGTTGCAGTTCTGTTTAAAACAACTCTGCTGTTGACATCGGAAACCAACCCTTGGGAAAACTCTGCAGCATCACCTGTGGAACCTTCGCCTTGCAAACCCAAAAACCATGGTTCATGCAGATTTGGAGGTGTCGTGCAACTGGATTCTTGTTGAAGAAGTCCGCAGAGGAATCCTGAGTCCTCAGTTCCTGCACCACAACCAAACCAGCCAAAGTTGAGATCCCACAAACAGTGGCGTTCGTCACTGTCTTCATCACTGCTGCTAAAATCAATTTCATCTCCCAAATTCCCAGGTTGATCAAAAACAACTGAACATGCATCTGTTTCAGCAAAAACGAGTTCTGGATCATCAAAAAACTGTGCAGGCAAAATTTCTGAAAACGGTGGCAAACTCTCAAAAAGATGTGTCATTTTCTGCAACATTTGTTGGTGTCTGTCCATCGCTCTTCCTAATTGCCAATCTTGAAATTCACAGTTGTCACATTGGCACATAGGTGGCCCTACATCAAAAAGACATGACAAACCACTTGCAGAAACCACGCAAACACTATCTCCCCAAGAGCTATGACTATTGCTGCTGCCAAGCTCATCCAGTTCCGATTGCAAAAACAAACCAGTGGAAATTTCCCCAAAAATTCTTCCAATTAAGGGGCTCAAAACCAATGACTGAATTTCACTGTTCTCGGGTCGCTGACTACTGCTTGCATACTCTTGCGGGGATTCTTGACCAGTCCAGGTCCAATCCTCTGTCCATTGTCCGTCAGTCCAGTCAGCTGTCCAACCCTCATTCCAGTCACTCCAGGTTTCATTCCACACCTGTGACGCTTGCAGCCACGTTTGGTCACTCCACCATGACCCATCGTCTTGATACCACTCGTCCATTCCATCGGTTTCCTCTGCATAACCGAGTTCATTCATTTTTCCTTTCTTTCCAAAACCTTTACCTTTTGCCTTGCCTTTGCTCTTTCCTTTTGTCTTTCCTTTGCCTTTGATCACCCCTTTCCCGTCGCTCTTGCCCTTTACACTCTTGTCTGGGCAGTTGGCCGAGATGTGACCAAATTTCTGGCACTTGAAACAACGCACTTTTGTCAAATCAGCATCACACATGCTTGCACCATGCTTCCTACTCCCGCATTTCGTGCACCTATGCCCTGAGTTTCCTACTGCATCCAAATTCCAATCCCCATTACCATCGCTAGTTGTCATGTCATAGTACTCCGCTGCACTTTCAGACTCATTCCCTAGCTGGTACAACTGTTTCTTGGGTTGGAATTCTGCAAAAGCCCTTTGTTGCTGTTCCCATCTCAACGCTGCAGCTCTAAAACTTTGGTACGTCTCCCCACTGGTATGATGCAGACAAAACGTTCTGACACTTTCAGGCAGTGACCTCAACAACACTGCAACTAAGTCTGCCTCTGCAACTTGCAGCCCAGTGGCATCAATTGAACTTGCAAGAGTACCCAAGAGCTTGCCATAGCGTGCATTCTCATAGTCAATCTTCCGGATGGTGTCCGTCACAACAGTGCTTGGGCTTGTCTCACTGGCATGCAAACTGAAACTCTTATGCGCAAGGGCCGTGCGAAAACTCAATGCTTCACTGCGGGTTCTCAAACTGTATTCCATGGTGAGTTGTCTTATCAATTCAAACCCATTTGAACTCTGCAAATCAGGGTTTACTCCAACATCTGAACTCAACAGGTTGACCCCTTCTGAGTAGGCATTAATTAACGTCACAGTCCGAGGGTGTCCATTGAAAGCAGCTTTCAAAATTGCCATCAGTCTCCTGCTTCGGGCTCGCTGTGCAGGGCTCAATTCTTGCCATTGCAAAGCTGCTGGCCATCTGCACGCCTGCTCTATCTCTGAACCGAACTCCAGGGATGCTTGCATAGACCACGCCACTAAATCTCCGATGTAGGTTGACCACCCCAAGATTTCGAGCTCTCTGTTGCTCCATTTTGCTGTCTCGGGTGTTGGTGGATTACCTATCCATTTTTCTGAGCGTGCAAAAACGTCTAACGTGCTATCCCCATTGGTTCCTACGTGCATTGGATTATATCCATTAGGGAACATACCATCCCTTTGACCAAACAACTCAGGCACACCCCTCACTTGGTTCACTTGCTCTCCTAATGCCTGTCTCAACCTCAGTACCTGCATGGGGTCCAAACCTTGCGTCATCCTAAGGATTTCCTGCATTCGTTCATTCTGTGGTGTCACACCGCCAACATTCGGTCCTTGACAACCTGTCAGTCCTTGTCGTTCCAGTCCTACCTGACCTAGACCTTGACTCAAGTTCTGTCCTTGACCTGAAACACATGGCATTCCTTGACCACAGCCTTGACCTGAACATGCAGTTCCTAAACATGCACCTTGCTGAACTCCACAGCCTGTGCAACCTTGAAATCCTTGACATCCTTGTTGAAAACCTTGGCATGCACCCTGCTGAACTCCACAGCCCGTGCATCCACTAAAACCTTGACATGCACCTTGTTGAAACCCACAACCTGTGCAACCTGTCAAACCTTGGAAACTTTGTCCATTCAAACTCACATTCCTCGGGCTACTTTGGCCATACATCCCGTAGTTTCTTGGATCCATGAGACCTCCTTGTCTCCTTTCAGGACCATACCCCCCAGTCATCGGCAGCATTGACGGACCAGCAAGGTCCCGGCACCAACTAAGTTCCCAGCTGTCGTGCCTAGAATTCCTACTCCTGCCTGACCTGGGGCACCTGCATTCACATTACTGGTTGGCGAAGTCGCTTCAGCACCATTCGCTTGACCTGCTTCTAGCCTAGTCGGCGAACCTGGTGGCATCGGCATTCCTAATCCTGGTGGTTGCATCTCAGCTCCTGAATTACCTCCTCCCTGGATCATCTTACTCGCGTCCTACGCGTGAGCCGACGCTCCGCTACCATGCGAAAATTCAGGCTTACAACCACTAGCCGCGACGCTCGCGAACGCCAATCCTACGCGTTGGGGTCCGAGCCTAAGCGGCGATGCCGATGAATAAACTTGCAAACACACGCAAGTCAAAAACCCACAAATTCTCACTTGACCTCGCTCTCACCTTTTCTCGCAACACACGAAAAGACAGGTAAAGTGTCTTAGGCTGTCTGCTAGCCTCTGTGCCGTGTTGTCCTTGTCTCTTTTATTCTGTCGTGCAACATGCTTGAACCATTGAGCGCATGCAGCATGCACTTCACTTCCAGAGTATCATATTCCAAATTCCAGCTGAAGCAAAACGAAAATAAACTCATCCACTTCCACATGCATTTGCATATGTTGCAAATGCATCTTTCCAGTATTCTGCAAAACGACGCCAGTCCAGAAATAAACGTTCTCCACAAAAACCATCTCAACCATGTTCAAAACGTTGACATGCAAAACCTGTTGAAATAAAGTGCAGTTTGGAAGTTGTTGTTGTCGAGCAAATACATCATGCGAGGCAAAACAAATTCCAAACGATTTCCAAAAACATCATCCTCACCGTCAACGTCCAAAAACACATTCTTGAAAAATGTTCTCCATGAAAACGTTCTCAACCGTCAACGAAACTCGTCCAGACATGATGGCATCATGCAGCTTTCCAGAAAATACCAAAAACAATGACTTGTACCTCGTCCGTAGGCGAGACTTGGCAAAAACAAATCTCATCACATCAGCCAGCTATTTGGATACAAATTCCAGAGTAAAATGCAGCATGCATTCCACTCCAAACATAGTCACAGCACACCGGGTATATCCATGTACTTTCATACTGTCGAGGTCCCTTTATGGCCACCATGTTTGTACCACTTTTTTAGACCCTGTTTGGGGGCCATGAGAAAGTATGTTTAATTTGTTGGCAGGCGTACTTCCTTCGAGGCGCTCCGAGGCTCACCGAGGCCTGCCCGAGGCCAGGCCTCGGACAAAACGTATTGGCACCAGGACAAAGCGAGGCTCATGGGGACTCGAATATATGTGTTTATCAGCCAGGCAGGCTTCGAGGCAGCCCTTGAGGCAGACCTCCAAGGCTTCGAGGATTAGTTATAGCATGATGCAAGTCTCCAGACAGGCTTCGAGGCAGGTCTCGAGGCAGGCTTCCAGACCTCGAGAATAGGTTTTTAAGCATGAAGCAAGCCTCGAGGCAGGCTTCGAGGCAGGCCTCCAAGCCTCGAGGATGTGCTTTTAAGCATGAAGCAAGCCTCGAAGCAGGCTTCAAAGCAGGCCTTGAGACAGGCCTCGAGGCAGGTTTCCAGGGCCTTAAAGATATATTTAGCATGAAGTAAGCCTTGAGGCCCTACCAAATGCAAGCAACCAAAACAAATCCATGCAGGCAGAAGTCGAGAGAGTTAGTAGCCGCAAACGAACGCCAAAAAGACATTCAGTAGCCAAAGACTTTAGTGTCTGGCGACAAATCTGCTTCATTATGGCCCACAAAACAAGATCCAAAAAACTAGTAGAAACAGGGGAGCCATAAAGGGACCTCGACTGTACAAGCAACAAGTTGGGACGGACAGAGAGAAACAGGCATGTGTTAAGCCAACACTCATGCGAGAGCGTCGCAAATCTGCTTGCAAAACTTCCGCGGTCAGCAACAAAATTCTCCCATGGCTGACCCACTTTTGGGTCCAAATCTAGACCCCAAAACGGGACCCAAGCGAAGACTCATGAGAAGAATCTAAAATAGGATCCAATTTTTGACCCATTTTGGAGTCCAGATTTGGGTCCAAAAATGGGGTCAGCCATCGGAGAATTTTGCTGCTGCCCGCAAATGTTTTGCGGGTTTGCGAACCAGCAGCATGAACATGAATGTCAACACAAACCGTTTTCTTCTTATGCGTCCCAAGTTCTGGTTGCTACTGTCGAGGTCCCTTTATGGCCGCCATATTTGTACCACTTTTTTAGACCCTGTTTAGGGGTCATGAGAAAGTACTATCACAGAACAAACCATGAACCCCTAAATAGGGCCTATATTTCGATTCCAAAAATGGCCCCATCACGGCAAAGACAATGTAGCCAATCGGAAATAGTGAAGGATATCCTCGAAGAGCATGCAAAGGTCGGTGGAGCCTTCACAGGATGGCTGCAGGCGAAATGTTTCATTCCAGCTCCTCAGTACAATGATAACATCTGGGCCAGTCCAAGTCCCCTGCAACCCCTGCAGTCAGCGTTAAAGTGACAAAAGCAAGGTGGGCCAGAGAACCCAAAAGCATGACGGCACACAGCACGCCTTTTAATCTTGTGGTGTGGGCAGCTGTGCTCTGCACGAAATCGACGTAAGATCTGTACTGAAGCATCGTGCGCACTGACGGTATCAGGGGCCACAATTCACCACAGCATGCTGTGTCAGCTACGTCTACATTCTTCTAGTCGCTTTTTCTGCTAATGTAATTAATTCCGTCCCATCTTATCTATTGCTGCGTTCTCATTTCGTTTGCTAGAGACCCCTAGAAAAATGTGACCACACCCAATCCCCTGCGACCCCTGCGGTCAATGTTGAAATTTGTCAATGTTTGAATACCGATCGAACAGACATCAATAGACATGAAAGGCTTTCATTCTGGGAGGTCTCCTCGATAGACATCAAACATTTATTCTGAAAAGTCCGCGGCATGTCAACATTGACTGCAGGGGTTCAAGGGGATCCCCTGCGGCTTTTCTTTCAACTAAGCAGCTGCACCTGCCAACAAACAGTACTGGGCCTTCCACAAACGCGCGTCGTACTACGCAATCATGAAGAGACATGCAAACTCAGATGTATAAACTGGTTCGCTCAGGCGCACGCCAAAAGCTGCATCGCAACCCTGGCGTCCATTCGGCAGGTGAGTTGTTACACGCTCCTTAGATGTATTGGACTTCCATGACCACCGTTCTGCTGTCAAAATGAAGAAAAACCTGTTGTGGCATCTGGAACATTTAAGCACCTTAGCCCAACGTTAAATTCATCCCTCATCGCCAGTTCTGCTTGCCAAAAACGGCCCACTTCTTCCACAAAAATTTGAGGCTCACGCCAAAAGCTGCATCGCAACCCTTGCGTCCATTCGGCAGGTGAGTTGTTACACACTCCTTAGATGTTTTGGACTTCCATGACCACCGTTCTGCTGTCAAAATGAACCAAAACCTTTTGTGGTATCTTGAACGTTTAAGCACCTTAGCCCAACGTTAAATTCATCCCTCATCGCCAGTTCTGCTTGCCAAAAAACGGCCCACTTCTTCCACAAAAATTTGAGGCTCACGCCAAAAGCTGCATCGCAACCCTGGCGTCCATTCGGCAGGTGAGTTGTTACACACTCCTTAGATGTTTTGGACTTCCATGACCACCGTTCTGCTGTCAAAATGAACCAAAACCTTTTGTGGTATCTTGAACGTTTAAGCACCTTAGCCCAACGTTAAATTCATCCCTCATCGCCAGTTCTGCTTGCCAGAAACAACAAGAACAGATCAGGTTAGACATTATCGCAGCTGCAGCAACAGGAACTTGTTTTGGTAGAAGAAACAACTCTATACGCACTACGTTGCTACGCAAGGGCCTGCCTCCTACCACAACCTCATACCAGGACCCCGAAGCGAATGTTACAACCTGTCGCCGGGAAAAAAAAAAAGGTCCAGCTTTCAACTCCTGCGCTCATCTGGGGGCCTGCCACCGCAAAAATGCACATTTTCACCTGGGAGTCTGCCACCGCAAAAAAAAGGTTAAGAAGGTTCAGCTTTCAACTGACGCACTCATCTGGGAACCTGCCACCGCAAAAAACCACAGAAGGGGTAGCTTGCAAGTGTCGCATTTTCATCTGGGAGCCTGCCACCGCAAAAACGTCAAGAATATCCAGCTTGCAGCTGTCACATTTTCACCTGGGAGCCTGCCACCGCAAAAAAAAGGTAAAGAAGTTTTTGTTTTCAACTGCCACACTCATCTAGGGGCCTGCCACCGCAAAACCGTCAAGAATAGGCAGCTTGCAGCTGTCACATTTTCACCTGGGAGCCTGCCACCGAAAAAAAAGTAAAGAAGGTTTAGTTTTCAACTGCCACACTCATCTGGGAGCCTGCCACCGCAAAAACGTCAAGAATAGGCAGCTTGCAGCTGTCACATTTTCACCTGGGAGCCTGCCACCGCCAAAAAAAAAGAGCAAAGAAGGTTTCAGCTTTAACCGCCACACTCATCTGGGAGCCTGCCACCGCAAAACACGTCAAGCATATCCAGCTTGCAGCTGTCACATTTTCGCTTGGGAGCCTGCCACCGCAAAAGAAAGGTCACGAAGGTTCAGCTGGGAGCCTGCCACCGCAAAAAAATCAAGAATATCCAGCTTGCAGCTGTCACATTTTCACTTGGGAGCCTGCCACCGCAAAAAAAAAGGTCAAGAAATTTCAGTTTGCAACTGTCACGCTCATCTGGGCGCCTGCCACCCGAAAAAGGGAACAAATGTGCAGCTTGCAAGTGTCGCATTCTCATCTGGGAGCCTGCCACCGCCTAAACGTCAAGAATATCCAGTTTGCAGCTGTCACATTTTCGCCTGGGGGGGGCCTGCCACCGCCAAAAAAAAAGTAAAGAAGGTTAGCTTTCAACTTTCAACTACCACAGTCATCTGGGAGTCTGCCACCACAAAAAATGAACAAATGTGCAGCTTGCAAGTGTATCATCTGGGGGCCTGCCATCAAAAAAATGTCAAATCCAGATTGCAAAACAGAAGGTGGGATAGATTAGAACTTTTTTTTTCACACAAAGGAAGATTGATATGATTTAAAAAAAACCTTATTCTATCCCACCTCGACAAAAGTTCATCTACCAGATTTCAGGAAACTGGGAATTTTTTGTTGGTTTACTTCCAGGTGAGAATGCGACAGCTGCAAGTTGATTTTTCCTGTTATTTTTTTTCCGGTGGCAGGCTCCCAGGTGAAAATGTGACAGCTGCAAACTGGATATTTTTGACGTTTTTGCGGTAGCAGGCTGCAAATATGTAGAATCCCAAATAAGGATCTTATGCTCGCGTGCGTGCAGTCTACTTACCGCGAAACAACGAGTTACACCTTACTACAACGTCTCCCCGTCAAAAACGTCGTAAACAACCAGCAAAACCGAAATCACATGGTTGCTTCCCTTGAAGCAAAACAAAGATGTCACATGTTGTGACTGCTTCTTACAAACAAAACAAACGAACTCACTCAAACTGATTTGTTTTGAGTTGGTTGGTTTGAAAAAAATTGTTTTCGTGGTGAATAAGCCATGAAACAAAAAAACGAATTCCGCTCATCCGGTGGTGACATTTCATGTCATGTTGAAAATGACGTAAATTACTCATTTTCAGACAAACCTATATTATATACATATAAGTTACCGGCTAAGACGCCAAGTCTAGAAGTCATCCTTCCAAGTTACGCGCAGAAAAAAACGCATGTGAAAATAAAACCAAAAATAACATGTGACATGCGGACATGTGAAAAACTGCCGTCGACAAGTTGAAGCTGAAACACACTTGCACATTCAGTTTTCTTTTTCCTGTCAAAGCATGGGGAAAATCTTAAATTGTTCCAAGCTGGATCACACTGGCACGGTGACACAAAACCCACTTGAATCCAAACATTTCTTGAGAAAAAGAAATGAGTGACCCCGTTTGCATTACACATGTTAAATGACAAGCAACATTCATTGATCGTTGCACGTTTGTTTAAACTGACAGTTGGTGCATTCATGTTTGTGAATCAGCTCACAAGGTTGGAACATCTCCAACTGAACATCTGACATTTAAAATACAAGACGGAAACGCGATAGTTTCACGCCAGCTTCATGGATGATCGCTGTGTTCAAGCCGATCTAAGCGTCACGTGCTAGGTCCCAACAAAGAGCGGGAAATCAGACAGGGTGGCACACTCTGTTTCAGAAAGCCTGCCGGGTCTCCAACCCAAAGTCCAAATGGTCAAGCGCAACGCTTAACCTATCTATAAACCGCTATTGACAAGTCAACTGCAAACGTCCCCCAGCGTTTTGCGCGAGCCCGCGCAGGCGAAATGCACATGGACATGTGATAAGAGGCATTTCGTGTGGAAATTTGCAGGGAAAATGCCGGACCCGTATTCCAAGGCAAGCATTTTGTGCGAGCCTGCGCAGTCAAAATGCACATGGACATGTCACAAGAAGCATTTTGTGTTATGTCACCCACACATTACTACCACAATTTCAGCGTTGATGCAAACGTCGGGCAAATAAGACAACATGTCGGTGAAAATGGGCCACTCTTCAATGGTATCTCCCTGCCAAGTGGCTGCAAAAGTAGTTGCACTGCTGGCCCGCGCATCTGATTGACACCGGCACACAAGGGCATCTTCAGCCCTCAAAAGATGAAGGTCGAAACTGCCCGAAATAAAAAATCATCATTTGCACAATCTCCAATGATGTTTTGTTTTGTTCCACGTGAGAAGAGGAGGAAATAAGTAAATAAAGGGAAACGAGGACAAGCAAATGACCACATCAGAGTAGTGAGTCCGTGCACAGCAGACAAGCGTTACCGACCCGCTAAAACTTTACAACACTCAAAACTAGAAATGCTTCTGGAGGAAGTAAGCCAGGCCTCCGTTGTGATAGTGAATCCTGGTCGCTTCATGGGGCGGGATGTTCCTCGCAAAAAAGCAGCTTAAACATCGTCGCATTGCAGAACGTCAGTTACTCATCTAAACACTATGTCATACAACAGGTTGAACATCGAGCCTTCAAACACAGATGCTGCTGTTCATTGATGCAACCTTGAAAGTCATTAACACCTTTTGTCATGCGCACTAACCGGCGCTAAGGTGAAGAAAACCAAAGCTTTGCTGTTCCCCAGCGGTGCGCACTAACTGGCGCCCCAGTGAAGAAACTACAATGTAGCCAAGGTTGAAAAGACTACACACTCGCCTGAGTTTGGCGTGCCATCAAAAAAAACAAGTCCTCTTTGCTCAATCGCCCAGCTTTGGCGATGAGTCTCTTCTGCTTTTTGCTTTCGCTTTTCAGCGTTTTGCTGACGTCTTTCAGCGAAGCTTTCAACTCCTGCCTTCTCCGCTTTAGGTCGCCCAGCACGTCAGTCATAGTAGTAGAGATCACAGGCGCAGCCACGGAGGAGGTCACAGCTGCACCGTCAGCCATAGAGCCCATAGAGGTCGCAGCTGCCAAATCATGCGCGCCGTCAGCCATGGAGCCTATGGAGGTCACAGTGGGGTCACTACTGGCGCAACAGCAGGGTTTTTCGTCTCTACAAATTCAATCAGAGCCGTTGAACAGGCATGGACAGTTAGCCAGCGCAGCTGTTTCCACACTGAACAAATGCTGGTCAGGCACCAGCAAAACGGCTCCATGTTTTGAACTGTCTGACGGTCCTTTTTTCAGACCTCCGCAACGTTCTGTCATTGTAGATGATTTTGTTTCTTGTTGGGCAAGCGGGGTGCATATCGGTTGCTGCTTGAACCCACTTGAAGTTAGCTTCTTATCATTTCGTTGCGTCTGGTGGCTTGATTGTTTGCCGCTAAAAGAAGGCCCATCAGCCTTTTGCAGCCCTTAGGTGATTGCTTGAGGTGTTTCTTGCTGTTGCGGAGTTTGTGGGTTTTCGCGCAGGTGGCCCCCCTTGTCCCTCTAGACTCCTACCGAAGTTTTCAGCCCAGAAAGAAATAAATCATGATCTTTTCAGTCAATCCGTTATTAATTAATAGTAAAATTTAAAAACGGGATGGAGGAGAGGAATCTGCTTAGGAAAAGATGTGGGAAGGTGAAGTATTGCAGGCTTTCTTACTCGCCATCGTTTCGATATCGTGTCAATTACATTGGGTATTGAATTAAAACATAGCACGGATCATAACTCTTCGCTACATTAGACTCATCTGGTAGTGACTAAGGATTTGTCCGAGGTGGGACGTTTTTGTCACCGTCCCCCCCTCTCCTTGTTTCCCCTTTGAATTCGTTTGTTTTGGTTTGGTTGAGTCTTGTGGCTCTTTCTTTGGCTGTGTTGGAAAGGGTCCTTCTCGCTCTGTTTTGTTTCTGCGTTTTCTCCAAGAGGGGCGGTAGATTCCCGGTAGAGCCATGGACTAGGCTGCACTGCAGTGAGCTCACTGGCGCTGTCCAGTTGTGCTTCCTGCTGTTCAGTCTGGAGCGCCCGAGTGCAGCAAAGCCTGCCCACATGGTTCGTTGTGCGGATATCTGTAATGCCCTGGCAATGGCCCGACATTCAATGTCAGGGTGAATGTCATGCCTTGATGGCTGCTCTTTGTGATCTCGGGGATCCTGGCTGGGGGGATCCCTGGTTTCCGCATTGAGCTTTTTTGCTTGCACCCTCGGAGTGGCCCTTTGTGATTTTGTTGGTGGTTTGGTTGTTGTTTGTTTTATTTATGGGCCGGCGAACATGACACATAAGCTGTCATCTGCAGTGCCGAGACGATACTAAGCTATCACAACTCGCTTCAACAGAACTGTTTCACCCATAAACTGGAACCCGTCACGTCACTGTTGTGCGTTGTGGGTCGTTGTTTTGTTTTTTTGTTTGGGTTTGTTTTTGGTGTGTTTTTTGCTTTCTGTTCTTTGTGTTTCGGTTTTTGCTCTCGAATATGACATGGGATTTGGACTATGTATCGGTCCGCTACCAGTTTACTTTTGCGGCCAGCTACGGCCCCTGCACGAGTCAATTAATTAATCTCATTTGCAACATGCTTGGAAACATGTTGAACGACCTGGCGGAAGCCATACGGCGTTAGACGGAAAAAAAATGTAATGCCCTGGCAATGGCCCACTCGGTGGGAGAGAGTGGCCTCGTCTGGAATACACAGCTAACATACGGTGCATCTGGTCCTCGCCGCAGGACTTGCTGGGACGATGACGCCTAGTGACTCCTGTTTGAGAACCTAGTGCTGACGCAGTGAACCACTTCAACCTTCATAGTTTAGGGGAACGAGTTTGACAGCAATGCGAATGCGACTTTTGCATACATAGCGGCAGTATCATACTGGAAGTGCTCACGAGCCCATGATATGGTCGGAAGCTTCATCTGTCTGTCATGGCCGTATTGTGCCGGTCAGGCCTATAGCCACCTTTTTACCCACGGCCTTAGGGTCTTGGGCCCATTGCGATCTGACGGTTCCTGCGAGTGCTCACACCATTTTGCAGGCTGTCAGTGCTCTCCTCCCCACTTAGGGGGGGAAATAGATTACAATCCCTTGCGGTGGTGCATATTGACAGGAACAGACTGCCGTGCATACGCTGAACGATACAGGGTGAACAGCAGCGATGCGAAGTTGCTATTGACAAGACGTCCATACAGGCGGCCTCTGTCGTGCTACACATCAGTCTGCCTGCAATACTGGATTCTCTTCTCTTTTCTCAGGTAAGACAGTCTGGACGATCGTGTACTATACTCCATGCACTGCCGCAATTAATTAGTTTGCATGTTTTTGAGGATGATACAGTGGCTTAGGTCACTGTATCCAAGGCAAATCTCAAGTTTTTGGTTTTGGTTTTTGTTGGGCCCTGCCCCGTTCTTTGTTGCTTCGCTGTTTTGCTTTGTGGCGAAACGCAAATCTGGCTGGGGGATTTGCGGGTCGTTTTTGGTTGCGTTTTTGTTTTGTTTGGTTTGTTTTTCGTGATGATTTGCCAGAGTTTTTGGACCACACGTGTCCTATACTTTACTGCTTTTCACCGCTTACGCAATTGTAAGGACCGTGCCTAGTGCGATCGGCCAAATCGGAGGAAAAAAAAAAATAGCACGGAGTAGCGGAGTAGCGCGGAGTAGCGAAGGATTGGTGAATGTTGCCTGGGTGTTGCTGCATCGCAAATCGCCACATTGGAGCTAGGGAACGCAGACAGCTGATACCACATGTGCGCTTTCAGGTTCCATTTCTGGGGCCGGAAAGTCAATTGAAATCAGGCTTCGCATGTGCGGGCCTCCTCTGTTCCAAACCCAGTTGTAATTTTTTGTTTGTTGCAAGCGTCGGTCTTTGCTGTGGATTTTGCGATTTTGCGGTCTCATTTTGGTACCGCCAGACGGTCCCAAAAATGGGACCGTGAAAGTGCTTTTCTTTTGTTCTTTTCCTAAGCTGTGCATGCGGTCCCAAAAATGGGACCGCCAGGCAGTCCCATTTTTGGACCGTGTTTAGGTTCATTTTTTGAAGTTTTTTGTATCAGGGTTGCAGAAGCGCAAAGTTTTGGTTTCAATGAAACTTTGTGGCTTATGGTGACCGGAAAGGCAACTAGGGAGGCCCTTTTGAGCGAAGCCGGTTTTGAGAAGGTTTTCCGGATCCAGAATTGGGTCCGTCGGAGCAAGCTGTTTTGTAGATGATTTTGTTTCTTGTTGGGGCAAGCGGGGTGCATATCGGTTGCTGCTTGAACCCACTTGAAGTTAGCTTCTTATTATTTCGTTGCATCTGGTGGCTTGATTGTTTGCCGCTAAAAGAAGGCCCATCAGCCTTTTGCAGCCCTTAGGTGATTGCTTGAGGTGTTTCTTGCTGTTGCGGAGTTTGTGGGTTTTCGCGCAGGTGGCCGGCTTCCATTTGAATGATTGTATTGAATACTCTACTGCCCCTTGTTGACCCCCCTTGCCCCTCTAGACTCCTACCGAAGTTTTCAGCCCAGAAAGAATATGAATCATGATCTTTTCAGTCAATCCCGTTATTAATTAATAGTATAAATTTAAAACGGGATGGAGTAGGAATCTGCTTAGGAAAAGATGTGGGAAGGTGAAGTATTGAAGGCTTTCTTACTCCGCCATCGTTTCGATATCGTGTCAATTACATTGGGTAATTGAATTAAAACATAGCACGGAGTAGCGGAGTAGCGCGGAGTAGCGAAGGATTGGTGAATGTTGCCTGGGTGTTGCTGCATCCCAAATCGCCACATTGGAGCTAGGGAACGCAGACAGCTGATACCACATGTGCGCTTTCAGGTTCCATTTCTGGGGCCGGAAAGTCAATTGAAATCAGGCTTCGCATGTGCGGGCCTCCTCTGTACCTAGCCAGAACCATCCGGATTACTGGCCCTATTTTGCTCCTTGGATGAAGAGCAGGTGTGAAGTTATAGGTACCGATTTGCCCAGATACGGGACTGCATTAGGTACACTTCAACATGCGCAGGTGCCTTCGTCGTTGAAGCCCCATGCCCAGTGCATCCGACTGTAAACTTTGCACTCGACTCGGATTGTGTCCCCACCACGCTTTTTGAAGTAGCGGAACTGGTTGGCATGACAGATCAGACAAACCGGTCAGAAGCATTTTTTTTCCGTCCAACGCCGTATGGCTTCCGCCAGGTCGTTCAACATGTTACAAAGCATGTTGCATTTGGTATTAATTGATTAATTAAGTCAGACAAACCGGTCAGAAGCAATGCAACACCACACAATGGCCTGCATAAGCAGCTCCCCACCAGCCGTTCTCCTTATGACAGAGTCTAAATCAGAACTGAACGCAGGTCTCACAGTCATGGGTCACACACCAGCGCAGTCTGATGATGCCGACATGACCCAAGAGCCCACAGTGCCTGAACACAAGGCGCAGACATGTCATCCAACGTAACCAGCGACACATCGGAAGCTGCCACTCCCGTTTGGCTGAACCCGTGTGGTGACCTAGGAAAGATTCAAAAAATTGACCAGATTACCAGTTCAAGTGGTTTTCTTTTTCCGGCCAAGTGGCCCTTGAGCATTCCAAGCAGACGAGGCAGTGTATGCAAAGCATCGCCGCGTGACACATGCCATGTTGGCAGTGGTGGACGAAGTCACCACCAGACCATTTTACATGGATCACTACTGGAAAGCTGCGTGTGGAGCCCGAATGCTTCATTCAGAAACGGAATTTCTTGAGACGTTGAAACCCCCAATCATGTTTTGCCAACATGCGGGATGTAAGAAGATTTGGACATCAGTCCAACTAGGTTGAACCGTTTACCATTGCCATTCCCGGACAAAAAAGGCCAGCGTGCAGCCAACTCAGTTGGTTACCAGGACAGATCACCATTGCGTCGAGTTTATTTACATGAGACTCATGCACAGTTTGATTCTTTTGTGTTTGCATAGGTGATGCCCAGGTTCAAACCTTATATGTATGTTCCGCAGCCATTTCCAAAAAAAACTTTTCAAAAAAAAACAAGGAGATGAGACGACTGAAAAAAAAAATCAACAGATTTCAGGTATTCCTTGTTGCTCCGTGGGTGCAGCACTCAGTCTTAGGCAACCAAAGGTACATCCATTACCACATGTGGTATGAATCTGTTGCGGTTTCAAACGGTTTTCAGTGGTTGGTTTCCTATTTCGCTTCGGCGTTTGCGTGATGACTTCCAAAACATTGGACGGTGCCATGTCGGCATGCGGAGTGGATCCATCCATAGCGTCACAACTGATCCAAATGGGTTGGACAGTCCAATCGTTTGCGTGTGCAGCACTGGATATGCAGGAACTGGATAAAAACTGTGGCCAGAGATTTTCCCAGAGGAAGAACTTGGTTTACTGCAAAAGGCCTCTTTGAGGGCAGCGTTTAAGATGTGTCAAGAAATCACCCAACCTAGCGTTGCAATGCCAGCACCTGCAAGTGCTCCATCAGCTTCCGATGCGTTGTCCAGTGCAGGTACCTGGGCAGAGAGCTTTCCACCTAAGCTGGATGCTGCGTTGATTGAACAAATGAAGTCAATTTTTTTGACAAGTTACCCATCGGAGTTGGTGACTCACGATACGATGCCAAGTACTAGACTCCTCAGTCTTATACACCATCAGCTTGCGAAGAAACAATGGGCATGGGTTCCATGGAAGTATCGCCTCACGTTGGCGAAAGCGGAGGAGGTGACAGCACAACGTCAATCCAAAATGCCAAAATTGGAAGTTGCTACCTTGCACCACCTTTTAGTGGACGAGCCCCCTTGCATTGATATCTCCAATTCTGGATTTGGGGTGAATGCTGTGAGAAATTTACTGGCAGTACATGACATGGCAGTTGCAATGTGTGGGGGAGCTCATTTAGCAAACCTCAAGGCGTATTCTGCGAAGTTTCTAGGTTACCTGACACAAAGGGTGGACCCGGAAAGCATGTTGCGATGTGCTTCAATTACAGAGGCCCAAGCTGCGGACCGTCAGATTTAGGCTTCAGTGGCTGACTTGATGTCAGAGCGCGGTTGGGATATGGACAATTGTTTGCATGAGTTCACACATATCCGACATGATTTGCCAGGACTGCTACAACTCCGTCCTCGCCCAGCCAAGTTACCATCGATGCCATCACAGCCCAGTTTCCAGAGCCCACACAAAGGCAAAGGCAAAGGTAAACCCTCCAAAGGGAAAGGTAAGTCTAAAGGAAAAGGCAAAGTGCAATGGTTGACGGATGTGAAGACCAAAGAAGGTCAATGGAAACAGCTTTGCATGCGTTTTCAGACTGGCAATTGTTCGTTGGGCGATTCTTGCAGATTTCATCACAGCTGTGCCTATCCTGTCAATGGTCAGGCCTGTGGGTTAGATCATGGAGCTCTTCAACATCAAAATACAACCCACTGACTAGGACAACCGATCCAACTACCAAGCCATCCAGACGATACCAAAGGTACTTTGGATGTTACAGAACCTCCAGTTGAACCTCCTAAGGAGGATATACCGGCCATTTTGGCCCCTGGGGAACAACAGGTTTCACATGTTTCATCCCCGCAAGGTTCACCTACGTTGCCTAATTTCAATCAAGGCGATGCAAAGATCTTTTTGGATATATGCTCAGGAGCTACCCGTCCTTTGAGTTCGGCCATTTTGGCACAGCATGGAAGTGTTCTGGCGTTCGACATTTTGTTGGACCCACGTATGGACTTGCTGAATGATCAGAGCTATGAACAGCTTTTACGCATTTGTTCTTCTGGTCAAGTCTCCTATGGTGCAGCATCTCCTTCTTGTGCTCACTCCTCCAGGTTGAAACTGCATCGTCCAGGCCCCAAGGCCTTGAGAACACCAGAGGAGCTACAAGGAGTTCAAGGACTGAGTAGTCAGGAACTTCTTCAGGTCCAAGAGTCATATATGATGCTGGCGAGATCAATCAGGCGGCCATCGTCACCTTGAACAACCTCCAACAGCTATGAGTTGGTTGGAGGAATGTGTCAAATCATTTTTGGTTTTGATCTCAGCATGGTGTACGGTGATATCAGCTTGTGAATACGGCAAAAGTTGGTACAAACAATGGATGTTTGCAAGTAGCTGGAGCAAGATAGCTACCTTGGGCTGCCTGTGCTCCCATCCACCTGGGAGCCATACTTCACTGGTGGGTACCCGCTCGGATACAGGCGAGTTTTTGAGTCGACAAACAGCATGTTATCCCGAGCACTGGCCAACGCTTTCGCAGATCTGGTAACTCCACTGGTAAATCAACAACACCATGATTGGAAGTGGGATAACATCCATGCTATTCCCCCGATGGCTCCTCATGGCCAAGAGGATGGGGGAGGCCTTCCCTCCAATCCAGATTGGAGTTTGGGGGATCGAACGGTTCCTGATGTATTTGGACAATTGAGACATCAATGGATGAAACGCATCGTTGACTCGACTGGACAAGTTTTTGGTCTAGTACTTTGCCCAGGAGGATCACTCATCTCCACCTTTTCCTGACGAAGTTTTGGCCCCTTTTCGAAGGGATTTGGAACATTTCCTCCAAGGCTCAGGCTTTCCAGTGGATTGGCAGATTCGACCTCATCAACCCATGTGTTTGGATATTTTGCAATGTTTGAATAAACTCATGCACAATCCTGATCAGACGTTGTTTCCATCACTCATCGCTGGTGTGGGGACTGGATTTCAACGTGATATACCCTTGAGCCACTGCTTTCCGATCAACACTGATGATGATGAAAATGAACCACCCTTGTCGGCACACCAATGTAATTGGCAGAGCGCAGACGATGACATCACGCTCACACGTGAACTTGTGCAACAGGAAATCGATGAGGGTTGGGTCTTTGAATTTGATGGAGATTTACAAGATGCACAGCAACGATATCCCCTTGGCGTTGCTCTGGGCAAGTTAGGCATTGCCCATTCGGAAGGCAGAGCACCGAGACTGGTTCTGGACCAAACAATATGCGGCCTAAACGGGCGTTGCAAAATCCCTGAGAGGAGCACCCTCCCATCGGCAAAGGATGTATTGCGTACATTCCCAATTAGAAACTTTTCTGGTGATCATATGGGATTTTCACTCGACATTAAGGCGGCTCACAAAAGAATAGTGATACGTGAAGAAGAACATGGACTTCTGGGATTCACTCTCCAAGGCAAGTTGTATTTTTACAGAGTCGCTCCGTTCGGAGCCACCTTCTCGGCGGCATGGTGGTCCAGACTTGGCGGATGGATGCTCAGGTTCTTTCACTTTCTAATTTGGTGGACACACGTTGCCTTGCTCTACGTTGATGACTTTTTGTTCTTCCAATCTTTATTCAGCATGCCACTCTCAGCCACCATGATCTGTATCATGAGTCAGATCACAAATATCCCTGTATCCTGGCAGAAGTGCGAGTTGGCATTCAGCATACAATGGATTGGATGGAAAATTCACTTGCGTTCAGGTTTCATTGAAATTCCAGCCGCCAAGATCAAGAAGTTCCAAGATTATTTGCGATCTATGGGACGTAGCTCCCGCACCTCAAAGCGAAATTTGGAGAAATTGATTGGACTTGCGCTATGGTTAACTCAACTTTGGCCCTACATGCGAATTTGGATTCGACACTGGTACCACGATCTATATTCAATTCCTGCAACTCACTACAGCATTGACAATGGGGACTGGGGCCTATTCCCAACACATTTGGATTCTCAACTGAAAATCATTTCTCGTCCTCATGGTACTGCATTACCAATTGGGGGCCAACTCTTGGCGGTTCGACATCAAAGTGTGCATACTAAAGATGACCTGGCGAAAGTGCACCTATCCAATAAACGTATTTGGCTTCGCATCAGAGATCCCTCTTCCACCAAGCGTACTTTATCTTCAGCAAGTACTCGAATTATTCAACATTTTCAACAATGGGTGTCGGGGTTATCTCCAATGAAACCACTTACACCCAAAGCATATTGGCCAGGATATGCTGCTGCAGATGCGTGTGCTTCTGGCACCACATGCGAAATTGGTGGTTTTGTGCAGTCAATTGAGGGTACTGTCTATTGGTGTTCTGAAATCTATTCCCATTCAGACTTTTCTGATTTGGACGTGGAATTGGACCAAGAAATGCAACGATCAATTTCATCTTTTGAAACTCTTGCTCAGATTGCTTTATTATTTGTGACAGCAAAATTTTTTCCGGCTCACCGAATGCCAGTCTGCCTGAAAAGCCTCAGCGACAACAGTGGTGCCGAATCAGGCAGCAATAAACTTTGGAGTATGACCTATCCTTTATCGATTTTCTTGGAACGCATGTGCCTCTTATCAGCCACTCTTGGCATGGAAATTGATGTAAGTCACATTCCAGGTTCTCAGAATGTGCTTGCCGATGACCTTAGCAGATGGGACCAGACCGGTCCACCACCTCACTCATTTCAACTCAGCGATCGCATCCGTATCCCGTTGCCAGCCTTATGGAACATTCGTAGATCACCAACTCTTGTGCCAATGGAAGCCTCAATTCCTTGGACATTGCCCAGCTCCTGATTTCCTTTTTCTTCCTTGCTGGAATTCCCCTCACGTTTTCAATTGGGGTATGTTTGGGCGAGTTGAATTCCCAGATAGTTTTAATTAGGGGTTTGATATCCATCTGTTCATTCAACCAAATAAAGCTGTTGGTTGGAACTTCTGAGACATATAAATTCCAGCAAGCGAAAAAGGAATAATAATACAGTCCGAGTGCTTTGAACCTGCAATTCGAGAATCAGAATTTCTGGAAGCGTCATTTAGGTGTTTTTTATAAATTAAATTTGAAATACACCAGAGTTTATATATATATATATACATATTTATATGTATTAAGATACTTATATATATATATATGGAATTAATAGATAGAAGATTGAAGTCCATGTAGAACGTTTAACGTACTTGTTTCGTTTATGTTTTACGGGGTACTTTCACATCTTTGTTTCCTCTGAAACATTTTGGATCAAGCTGGACTTCAATCTTCTATGCGTTTGTTGTTTGGGAATATTCTAAAAACCCACCCCCCCACACCAAATATTCTTACTTTATGTTGTTGCTTCTTTTGATCCGGTTTATCTATATTGTTGAAACAGCTTCCTTTCCGCAATCTGGCACCCAAGAATCACTTGGGTCCATATGCCGTTTCATGCGTCAACCTTGCATTCGATTTGCATCCGTGTCTCCAACCGGGAGCCTGCATTCGCCGTAGGTCTGTGTTCTCCACCTTGGAGATCTTGCATAGGTCCATCTCTAGCTTCCAAAACCTTGGAGGCACTTGCATTCGCCGTAGGTACCACTCGTTTTCACTCTGCACACTCGCAGGTTTGCATTCAGTTTGGATGTGCGACAATCCAACTTCCTACTCTTTAAGATGGGGAGTCCCCTATCGGAGGATATCTAAACCCCCTCACAAAAAAAAACATTTTTATCTGGTCTCTTTTATTTGTTGGTTTGGTTTTGCTTGGAGGGGGTTTGATATCCATCTGTTCATTCAACCAAATAAAGCTATTGGTTGGAACTTGCCATCACGGTTCACCGTGGTGTCTGTTTGAAGTCACTGGGCCCTTGGGGGGCTTGGGTGGGGATCTCGCCCCTTGGTCTCTAGATTCCTGCTTGCTCCTCTGCTGTGCTCGCTGCCTCCTGCTGGCGTGTCCTCTCCCCGCGTTGCCTCCTTCAGGGTTTGAGTCTAGAGGCGTTACAGGTTAAGGCGCCAGGTTCAGCGGTGTTAAAAAAAAAGGAAAGGGTGTGAAGAACACTCTGGCTGTGAACATTCTCAGTTTGATGCTGTCCAGTATTTTCAATGCATTCACCGTTCGTTTTCGTTTCATGTTTATTTCGTTTCAAAAAAAAAAGAGGAAAGATTCAGTCTGATGTCATCGGAAAAAATTCAGCTTGCGATTCATCGTTTTATGTGTGATCTGAAGGTTCAAGGGCTAGGAAAATTTTGAACAGTTTGGGACGCGCTGCAATCTCCGACGTATGCATGAACTGGAGTGATGTTCCCATCAAACAGAGTACTAGGCAGAGGCTGGAAGGGATTTTCGGAGATCTCAAATACCTGTGGTATTCATTTGATGATGCGGCTGGAGCCCAAGAGCTTTTGCGTTCGGTTTTGAATGAGACCGAGTGGACTGATTTTGGACAGCAGAGCGTTGAGGGACTGGTCGCTTGGCACAAAGCATTTGGACCACAGGTTAAAAGGCAGCGTATCCTGGACTGCAATCTTAGCTTTGAGTACTGCACTCATCCCAAACGGGACACAGCTAGTGCAGTCCATGAGACATTTGAGCAGATCATGAAGGAAGATCCCCGCTTTATGTTGGACACAGTTAAGCGCACTCAACGTAGGTCTGGGACTGGTGAAGGGCCGGAAACGAGAGCGGCCAGGGAGCAGAAAGAGAGGGATAGATACGCCCTGGAACTGGCAGGCATCCTCCAGGAAGCCGTTTTGCCAGTGAGCCTCCAGGTAGCGGCACTGCAGGACCCGAACAAGGCCTGGTTACGGCTGTTTGGTTCAAGACGTTCAAAGACCTTGAGGAACAGATACAGGTCCTGGAATCGTTTTCGCACATGGCTGGTTGCATATTCAGGTAAGACTTGGCCAAGTGGTTTGGATGTTTTGATACACTATGTTGAGGAGCACATTCAGAATGGGGTGACCTTCAGTTTTATTTCAGAGTTTCAGGCGGCTTTGGTGGTTTTAGAACAGGCTGGAAGGATACCAGACAGCAAGCAGCTGTCCAGGGATCCATTGTGGAAGGCACACATCGAAAGTTGGAAACAGGAGTTGTCAACGAACTGTTTCCCCAAGGCTGCGAAACCATACACAACAGCCATTTTGTTGGCACTTGAGCTGTTTGTCATGGAGATGGATCATGAATTCTGTCTGCGTTTAATTGCATGGTGCATGCTGGTTTCGACATGGGCTGCTATGAGGGTAGACGATTTGCAGAACGTCATGCCCGAGACTGTCAGGCTCAGTAACCGTGGTTTGACGCTCAGGATGGCAAGGACAAAGACAACGGGGGGCGCCAAACTGCATGGACCGATTTGTGCGTTTGTGGCCAGGGACATTACCATCTCTGGTTATGACTGGCTCATGGAAGGTTTTCAGATGCTACAACGGGAGGACCTCATGTTTCCCCGGGATTATTTTATTCCAACGCCCGGCCGGGACTGGGCTGGATTCAAGAACAAGATCATGGAACCACCTGCAATGGCTAATTATTTCAGAATTGTTTTGGGAAGACTTGGAACGCCACGCTATCAAGATGGCTATTGGCGTCAGAATCAGGCAATGGATTTGGTTCCAGGTGCCATGCTGCTCTTCTGGTCGGGCCATAGCCCGCGTCATTATTTGACCCAGGCAGCGGCCTCACTGGGGGTGGACAAAACGAAACGTGATTTCTTGGGCAGGTGGTCTATAGGGCGTACTGGAAGCAACGCCTATTTGCATACATCACGCCAAGTGGTGGAAGAGGTGCAGCACTTGGTTAGAGATGCGATCGTGTTGGGCGCCCCAGTGTTAGATGAATCGGAATTGTTGGAAGATGTCATGCATTTTGCGGACAAACATGAGCTGGTGGGACAGAGAGTCAGAAGACGCCACACACATGATTATAGGAGGTCCAATGCTGAGGAGGTTTTCAACACTTTTGATTCAGACATCGAGCAGGTCGATGCACAGGAGAAACAACAGGTAATTGAAGCAGTGCAGCGAGAGGCGAATGAGAGCCAGGCCCCAGGGGGCTACTTCATCACGACCTCCCGGAGGACAGGGTTCAGGAGATTACACATGCACGGGAAATGTCCTGTGCGCTCAGACAGATGCATTGACTCCACAGATGTTGATAATGTTCAGGATGCTGCATATGATGCGGTTTGCAAAATCTGTCAACGTAGGATTTCAGAAGAGTTGGGACGCATGACAACAGACCATGATGCGTCGAGCGACTCAGGTGATTCATCATCGACGAACTCGTCGGAAGACGAGGCCGAGGCAGAAGAGGCATCGGAGTGGCAACCTTTGATTTGACATTTGATTTCATTTGTTTTCACCTTGTTTGAAAGTGCAAAGGCGATGTTTCAGACAGGACACTTAAGCCGCATTGCACCTCAGTTTAAGTTTCATGCGAGCCGCGGTCATAGACCATTGGCAATAGGACACAGGCGCTAAAGGCGCAAGGGCCAGAGGCAAGTCGATCAGCAGATCATTTGCGCTTCAGTGAAAAATCATTTGATTTGGGTGGTTCGTTTTATTTGTTTATTTGTCCTGCGTCCTCGGCATTCTCCCCATCTCCTCTTCTCAGATGCGATTTCAAAGACAGAAAGAGAGATTTCGGACTTGGCGTTGCAAAGTTTGGAAGGACCGGTTTGGCAAGACATTTTTGGAACTTATTTCATTTGGCGGTGAGGCTCAGAGACAGGAAGAAAGAGAAATTTCAGTTTACAAAGATGGCATTTTGAATTGTTTCGGTTTGATTTCATTTTGTGGTTTTGGTTTGTCCCGCGTCCTCGGCATTCTCTCCTTCTCCTCTTCACACATGGATGTTTAAAAGACAGGAAACTGCCAAAGAGTTTCAGCTTTAGATTCAGTGTCAGCAATGGCAGTAACGGATGATGAGCGCAGAGAGTATCTGCGAGGCAATGTCACTTCAGACTTGCAATATGTATGGGATGATGCCGAGATCCCATTGGCATTGCAATATGACATGGCCCAACATTACAAGTCACTACGGGTCTTCACGGCCTTGGGGGAGAACTCAGCAGATGTGCGAACCGCAGTCCAGGCCGATTTCAACTTGGACCCAGCCAGAGACCCGGCAGTTCGGGCCCAAGTGGCACAAGTGGTGGCAGCTTGGAACGCAGGGAAGGAGTTGTATACAAAGGAGAAAGAGATACAAGCCGAGAGCAAAGTTCTTGGCGTACCGCGGCACCTCCAGCACAGCGAGCGCTTGGCAATGCTTAGAGCAGTTGAAAAGGTTTTGGGCCACCTCTCGGACCACGAGACACCCAGTGCAGAGTACCTTGCTTTGAAGGTGGAAGAGTGTGAGAATGGAGAATGTACAGCAGCTAGCTTAGATGAGGTTTCATCAAAAGCTGACCGAAACACATCGGCACTTCAGACGTCGCTGGACAGCACTGGCCATGTCAGGATCACCAAGACGAAGTCCAAAGGCCGACTCCCGGAGACCACAGAAGAATACCGAAGGTTGATGAAGCTCGAGGCCACCACGTGGCTTTGCATGTCAGCCAAATTCAAATCGAAACACTTCTTGGCAGGTCTGAAGATGGAGGACTTCAATCGCTTTGTGGAGTTCATCTTGGGGGAGAAGGTCCACGGGATCAAAGTACCATTGGATGGGATGCAACAGCCACTGCGTCCACCTTTCGCCCTGGTGCTCCAGTTCGAACAACGCCTGAGACGGGAAGCCTTCAAGCTGGTCAACAAAGGAGAAAAGACATTAGCAGAGGCCTTGGAGGCCGTAACGAAAGATGCCGAGCTCAAAGAGTCATACTTTACCACACCCCTGGCCTTGGCCAACCATGACCCAGGACGCCATGGCAATCCACGGCCTTTCCAGTACAACGTGGACAACAGGAAGGGCAAGGCAAAGGGGTATGGCAAAGTGAAGGGAAAATTTGAGAAAGGAAAAGGGAAAACCTCAGGCAAAGCCAAAGGAAAACATGGGGACCACAATCTGGTCACCCATTCACCAGATGGCAGGGAAATCTGCTTTGCCTTTAACAGCCAGGGCTGTCCGGGCAAATGCGGCAGGCTTCACATCTGCCGTATTAAAGGATGCTATGGGGAACATGCGGCCCGGGAACACGACCGTTGCAAGGATGTTCCAAAGGGCAACAACAAAGCCGAGTGACAACCTACAGCAGCACCCGGTTGCCAACCCACATTGCGGGTGCTGTATTTGTTTTGTGGGAAGCCTCGCAGGGCAGACGTCAAGCACTACCTCCAAGACCTTGGCTTGGAGAACAAATTTAACTTGCATGTGACAGAGGTCGATGTGGAACGACAGGCCTCTGATGATCTGTTAAACAGTCAACTTTGGGACAAAATTTTTCAGGAACTGGAATCTGGACTATGGGACGTGGTGGTGATGTCACCCCCATGTAACACATTCAGCAGGGTTCGCTTCAATTGGAAAATTTCTCCTGGCCCACGGCCACTACGTAATTTCAACTGGCCACGAGGTTTTCCATGGCTCACAGGTTCAAATCTACAACTGGCACAGGATCATAACTATTTGGTGGACCAGACCATCGCCACGGCACACAAGTGTTTCCAATGCAAAGCAGACTTTCTTATCGAACACCCAGAGGACTTGGGGGCATGCCATGGTGAGTGGCCCGCTAGCATTTGGCAGTGGGAAACTATGCAACAGCTGCAGCAATCTACAGGAGCTACAACTTGGGCAATTTTTCAGTGTCATTTTGACGCGCCATCGCCCAAGCCAACCAGGTTTCTTTCTACATTGGAGCCATGCCAGGAGCTCCAGTATGCAACATGGCCAAAATTCGACGAATCGCGACAGTACTTGGGCCCACTGCCAACATCATGCGGGCACTCTACGCACGCCAAGCGCCTTTTAGGCCAACTGCCAAGCGGAAAATGGGCCACAGAGGGCTCAGCAGCATACCCCCCAGCACTTTGCAAATACCTGGCCGAGCTCATCGCCAGCCGGGTGGGGAGCTCACAGGCCTCTTCACTCGACCCTCCTGCAGCCGCCACGACGATAGCTGATTCAGAACCTGCACGAGCGCATACAACAGAACCTGCACAAGCGCATACAACAACTGCAGTGGCAGTTGATTCAGGCTCAAATGAGAAGCCAACCGAGGAAGAGCCTGAGAAGGCTTGCAACAGAGGTAAGCCATTGGTGGTTGAATGGGGTGGAAGATCCAGGCCCTTTGTGGACGGTTTTGGTTTATGTTCGTCAAACCGCTGGCGCCCTGAGGACAGAGGTGCATACCTGGGAGGGGATGCACGAAAGTTGGGGGGAAAGGTGAAAGACCTCCTGCAGGAGTTTGTTACGTCTCAGATTGGTGACCTGAGGCACGAAGCGTTCAACCTGGCTTTGGGGAGGTTGCAGAGTTCACCGTTTTCAGAAAAGGCTTTACAGAAGCTCAGGGAAGACTGGGCCCAGCTGCTGCCATCTCCGGCAAGCGCCATGGAGCTTCCGGACGGCCAACCCTTTTTCCTCCACCTTTTAGCTCAAACGCTCGAAGTCATGGAAGATCCGGACTACCGGGTGCTGGTGCAAGATGGAGAGTCATTTGCTACGGGCGTGCCAGTTGGATTGGATGAGCCGCTGCCTAGAGTCCCGGCGGTTTTCCCACCAAAGGAGAAGCATCGCAAGCTGGACGATTCGGACTACATCCCCTTTTCAGAAAACTACAAGTCCGCTGAGATGGTTGCAGAGGAGATGGAGAATAAATTTAGGGAAGAAGAAAAGTTGGGTAGGATGTACCCGACCACACTGGCGGCCTTGAAGGCCAAGCACCCCGACAGGGAGGTGTTGGTAGCGTCTATGGGGGCCATGCAAAAACCCAACGGAGACATACGTCCCATACATGATGCAACACACCATGTTCAGCTCAACAACAGGATAATTTTCAGGGACCAGTTGCAATACCCCGGGCCGGAAGATGCAGCTGGTGTCATACGTGAGGTGACGGAGACAAAGGAGGCCATGTTTTCCATTTCAGCAGATATCAAGTCGGCACACCGCCTGGTGAAACTTCGTAGCAGGGACCACCCGCTCATTTGCTGCAAAGCCTCCTCAACGTCGGATACCATCTGGGTCAACAAGGTGGGTACCTTTGGCGTTTCTAGCGCCTCATACTGGTGGACACGGCTCATGGGAACCATTGGAAGGCTGGTGAGCAATGCCATGGGGACTGAATGCAACTACCAGCTTATCTACGTGGATGACTTGCATGTGGTGGTTTTCGGGGAGCGCAAGTTCCTGACGCTGTGGATGATGCTTGCGGCCTACGAGGCCTTGGGGACGCCGTTCCAATATGCAAAGTTCGCTGGTGGGATCGAAGTAACGTTTGTGGGGTTTCAGCTGGACTATGGACGATGCAAAATGGGTGTGACGGCCAAGCGAGGCTCTTGGTTGCTGAAGTTTATAAAGGAGATGGAAGATGCCCGCTATACGGTGCACATGCGCCGCTTTGGGGAATTCCTTGGTAGACTGGCCTTTCTGGCCCGAGTCCTGGTTTGGCTGAAAGCACACCTAGCACCATTGTATAGCTGGGCAGCAGCCTTGGCCAAAGGTACAGTGGCAACAGCACCACGCATGGTGGTCCTGGTTCTCAAGTTCGTCTCCGTGCAGTTGGCGGAGTGCAGCTTCATGTATTCCTGTCGCAGGCCTGTCTATGTGATGGAAGAACAGTTCAGAACGGATGCAAAGTGCGCACAAGGGGTTGTTGTTTTGGGCGGACACCATATGGCCACAGGTCGTTGGTTTTCGTTGCGTTTGGAGCCGAAGCAGGCGCCCTACCTGTTTAAGCCGGATGGGGAAAGCAGTTGGGCATCGGCGCCCGCAGAACTTTTGGCTACCATGGTGGCACTGATTTTGTTTGGCTATGGAAAAGGAAGAGAAAGAATGACGGTGCCGATTTACCTGGCGGCAGGCACCGACAACCAATCAAATGAGGCTCTTCTCCAGAAGGGCAGTTCCACCAAGTTCCCACTGGCCTTAGTCAACATGCAGATGACGCATCAGCTCATGCGTTGGGGGTTGAGACTGGAGTTGCGATGGCGGCCCCGAGCCGAAAATGATTTGGCTGACAAACTCACCAACGAGGACTTCAGCCAAGTAGAGGCGAGCCTGCGTGTAGAATGCAAGTGGGAAGATTTTGATTTTAGCCTTCTACAGCAGTTGTGGGAGGCGCGTCACGAGTTCTTAGACAAGGACACGTTAAGAAAGTTTGCAAAACATGCTGGAAATGCGAAGTTTGAGAAAACTCAGTGGTGAGGCTCAGATTCAGTGTCAGGCCCCTCGCTTCCAGGGGGGGGCACAAAACTTTTTCTCAGGGCCTGACATGAGGCCAAAGTTCATATGCAGGTGAATATCACCGTCAGCCTGAAAGATCAGATCCAGGATTCAGTTCCAAATCCACACGACAAAAAAGGAAGTGGGCGACTGACCGTTTGATGTATTTCGATTTTCCGTGATCAGCTGCGGTTTGCATTCCTTGTCATTTATTTGGAGTGGTTGCTGTTTTGGTTTTTAGTTTGGTTTTGTTAGGTTTTAGTTTTTTGGTTTAGTCGCGTAGGTCGCGTGCGCGTTTCCGTTTCTCGGAATGTTATTGACTTGGCCCAAGTGATGGAGAACAGGCCATCACGGTTCACCGTGGTGTCTGTTTGAAGTCACTGGGCCCTTGGGGGGCTTGGGTGGGGATCTCGCCCCTTGGTCTCTAGATTCCTGCTTGCTCCTCTGCTGTGCTCGCTGCCTCCTGCTGGCGTGTCCTCTCCCCGCGTTGCCTCCTTCAGGGTTTGAGTCTAGAGGCGTTACAGGTTAAGGCGCCAGGTTCAGCGGTGTTTTTTTAAAAAAAAGGAAAGGGTGTGAAGAACACTCTGGCTGTGAACATTCTCAGTTTGATGCTGTCCAGTATTTTCAATGCATTCACCGTTCGTTTTCGTTTCATGTTTATTTCGTTTCAAAAAAAAAAGAGGAAAGATTCAGTCTGATGTCATCGGAAAAAATTCAGCTTGCGATTCATCGTTTTATGTGTGATCTGAAGGTTCAAGGGCTAGGAAAATTTTGAACACCCGCCCTCCCAAAACCCTGGGAATTGAGGTGTTTTATGCATTCGAACAGCCGACGGGGCTTCATTGTTTATTCTGACCTTTGTAGACGACAGCAACATCGTCTTTCCGTATTCCATATTATCCTGGCTTCGATCCTCTCTTTCATTTCCGGCTTCGCAAGCTGTTTCGGGTGGCTTCTGGTCATTGACTATGACTCCAATTATACAGCTGCTGAACCTCTATGCCACTCTGACTTTGTTACATCAGAGAGCTTGGGCACTTCGCCATTTCATGGATGAACGGGAAGACTATTTAGAAGCTGAAGGGTTCACATACCCCTCGACAATGGCGGCCCGGGTTCGGGCACATTTGGATTCTCTGATTTCCTGGTGCTGCCATTCTCTGGGTTTCCTTCACCGCGCTATCATTTATACCTCTAAAGACCTGGACTGAGTGGGGGGCACCAAACTTTTTCTCAGGGCCTGACATGAGGCCAAAGTTCATATGCAGGTGAATATCACCGTCAGCCTGAAAGATCAGATCCAGGATTCAGTTCCAAATCCACACGACAAAAAAGGAAGTGGGCGACTGACCGTTTGATGTATTTCGATTTTCCGTGATCAGCTGCGGTTTGCATTCCTTGTCATTTATTTGGAGTGGTTGCTGTTTTGGTTTTAGTTGGGTTTTGTTAGGTTTTAGTTTTTTGGTTTAGTCGCGTAGGTCGCGTGCGCGTTTCCGTTTCTCGGAATGTTATTGACTTGGCCCAAGTGATGGAGAACAGCTGAGACATATAAATTCCAGCAAGCGAAAAAGGAATAATAATACAGTCCGAGTGCTTTGAACCTGCAATTCGAGAATCAGAATTTCTGGAAGCGTCATTTAGGTGTTTTTTATAAATTAAATTTGAAATACAACAGAGTTTATATATATATATGTATTAAGATACTTATATATATATATGGAATTAATAGATAGAAGATTGAAGTCCATGTAGAGCTGGCCCTCCTTCAATACGAATCCAGCACGAGAAAACAACAGTCAAATGGAAAGATGGTCCCTCAATGAGGCACCGTCATGGGCTTGCCCCCCCCTAGCCATTGCCAACCAATACCATGACCAACGAAACAGCCGTCCGCTGAACGTGAGATACCGGCTCATCCTGGTGAGAGCGTCCGACTTTGCCTGGCTACAGAAAGACCAGCAGTACTTGCGTCACTTGCACCAAGTAGCAGCGGATGGACACAACTGGATCCCCGTGCAGGACCTCCCATTTCATGAATTGATTTTGTTTGCATACGCTGCTGACCGAACCCCCAGACCTACGTATGTATGCCTACCATCAGGATTGTATCATGCACGTACCGGAAGGGTCCTACCACAAACCGGCCCTTCCCAAGAAATCACACCTCTGCCAGGCATTTACTTCTTTGATGGGTGGCGTGCGCAGCCAACATTGGACATCCCAGTCAACCTGCCGAGCACCAAGGAGGCACCAGCATACGGCGGTGGAACAACAGTGCATACCCCGCGAGGAACGGAGCCAACCAGATCTCCTGAGGAGGAGGCACGGGACATACTAGCCACTGCGGCCAAGAACCAACCGGAAGATGGACCCGGCACTCGCAGGGCTGCCATCCGCGCATGTAAATACCTTAGAGCAATGGTTAGCCAACATGGCCCCCAGCTACAGACCGTATATGATGCCGCGAAGGAACATACACAACGCAGCAAAGGAAGCGCAACGAATGAAACGACCCCATATTGGCCAAAGGAAAGTGAACTCCCAGTGGTAGCACCAGAGCTGACATCGGAGTTGCTCCACTGCCTATCCACTCTGCCGGACCCATGGCCCTGCGGAAGCCTGGCAGGAAGTCCTCCTACCTATCAAACACCTGAAACCCAGCAGACTCTAGAGCACACCTGTTTTCTGTCGACAGGCAGCTGGTACCAAAAGGGTGACTCGAACCGCAGAACTAGCAGCACGAGCAAGATCGAACGCTTCCATGGATCTGAGCAATGTGATCGTTTCATCACGGCTCCAAAATTCTGTGTTGCTCAAGATTCCATGGAATAGAGGATGTGCAACCACTGGATCTCAGAATCATTCTGACAACGGCCAAGAGCCCTCTTCTTACGAGCCGATTGAAATTCGGGATCGAACACAATTCGCCAAAAACCTTTAGATAACGCCTGAACAAGAGACTCATGTTTCCAAGGTTTAGTTAAACCATCAGCCAGTTCCTGATCACCATCCACCCACTTGAGTTCGACTCTCGCTTGAGACAGACGTTCCTTTATGGCAAGGAGCTCGATGGCAGTTCTCTTCTCCTCCATCTGCAACCCTGAAGTTTCAACCTTCACTGCTCCATCAAAAATATTACGAGCATCACAAACCATACACGAAGGAAAAGTTTGAAGATACGAATCAGCTTTCCTCAAATCCAATTTGAAATTCTGCTGTAAATCAAACAAAGCCAACTTCGCAAATTCATGAGTGTCAAGAGCATTACCGGTCATTTGAGCTTCAGCACTGGTACTAGATCTAGCAACCCTTCGCAATCTTCTACTAGTCCAATTCAAGACACAAAAGGGGGATCTAGAACCCTTCAGAACATCACGTGACATGAGCATGGTGATTTGACCTCCTTGATGAGAAATCTTTCCTCGTAGCCCATGAAGCATCCGTGAAAGTCACCAAAGTAACATCACCAGATATCGAAGGAAACCATAAACCCTGCTCAAACTTCTTCCGTTGGAGACGAACTAATTTATTCGCAGCACAAAGCTCTTCAACAGTAGCATTTTCAACGCAACCTTGCAAATGGGAAACCGTGGACAAAATCCAAGGTGCTGACTGAGTCGCTCGCCAATTTAGAGCTCCAAGACACTGTCTAAGCTGGCGACGCTCTAAGGACGTTACAGGTTCAAAAGTTTCAAGTTTCCGAGCATTCGACAGTGGAATCTCATCCACACTAAGTGCAAAACGTTCCTGTGTCAAAGTGATATTGAACCTGTCATCCTGCTTGATTTCACAACCGCAATAGACCAAGGGCTTTTCCTGAGCATTACACCATGATCCAAAAGGAAATTTCATTCTCAACCGTTGAATACAAGCTTCATACTCATCACCAACACCAGCACACAAAACATCATCAACATGAATCCCCAGATAACCAACCACATTACCATTACCATCAACACGTTTGAACAAACACTTGTCAAGAGAATGAACCAACCAGCCATCTTCAATCAAAAAGGAACTAAGAGCCTCATACCATCGTTTTGGTGCGTTCAATAAACCGTAAATCGCCTTAGAAATTCTCAAAATTTCATGATCCTTCATGTTGAGAAGTTGACGCACCTCGGGTGTCGGTTCACCGTACAGACGGTCTTCCAGCTCAGTCTGACTCCCTTGCAGAAATGCAGTCTTGATATCACCGCTGCATATCAACATCTTGAAACAGGCCGCGCATGCAAGTAGCAGATTTCTTCCCAAAACTGACAACGTGGGTGATTCACGTGGCAAGGTAAGCAACCTAGGGTCCTGGTATCCTTTGATGATTAACCGAGCCTTAGCTTTACGATTTCCAACAGTTTGATCACCTTCATCAACCGACTTCCACGTGTACACCCAACGCATTTGCATGACTCTTTCAGGAGAAATACCATGGGAAGAACAAATCTGAACAGCTTCACTCGACAAAAAGGAATCAAGTTCTTTCTTCATAGCAACTTCAAACAACTCTTGATCATCCTTATTTAATTTTCTTAAGACCACCTCGGCACCTTTCCTAGCCTTGGCATTCACGACCCAGATCCCTTTTTGAAAGTGAACATCACGTGGTGCAAGGCACAGTTCCATTTCAATCACATCCAATCGATCAACAAAAGACACAAACTTTTCATGACCAACCTCATGACCAGTAACATGTTGGATTGATTGATCTTGAAAAAGGGAGATCTCTCTCTGAAGACTTCGCTCAGAGTCATTTGCACCGGGTCCTCCATCTACTGCTCCTTCACGCTCATGGTCTGAATGGCGATCAGGATCTGGTTCATGGTGCCTTCCATCTGGCTCATCCGTTGGTACAGGTTCACTCCGTTCTGACGAAGTTCGGTGATGTCCTGCTCCAAGTCCTCGATGCGGGACCACTGACTCATCCCGTCGTCCTCCTCCTGATGGTGGCTCTGGTCCTTTCCGAGCGGCTCTGACTTCGAGTTCTTGTAGCCTTTCTCGGTCTTCATAGGTGTCGACTGAGGTAGAAGGTCTTCTTTTCCTTCCAATCCCTGTTCTTGAATCAGCCGACGTTGAAGGTAAATCACGTAACCCTTCATGTGACTGCTGGCCTGGTCCAGATTCTTGGTGTGTGCCACGACCCAGTCGTTGTAGGAGCGGTCCTCGAAGATGTTTTTGTAAAGCTTGCCTTTTTGACGACCGCTCGTCATCTCCAGGTTTCCCAGCTCCTCCAGAGACATCTGCTCGAAATCTTGGCTGGCCATGTTCACTCTGCCCCCCGCGCGAGCCCACAACTTCTTCAAATCCACGTTTCTCTCCGACATGTGGACCAGCAACGATGGGAACGCGTTCTTCTAAAGGCCTTTGCAACTCAGCCAAAGATTTCTTGCTGAAGGCACGAAAGTGAGGTCGGTTTTCTTCCATGTCAATCGCTTTTTGAAGTTCAGACAAATCATCTTGACTGATATCAACATACCTCTGTTGACGAGACACAGCTTCCAGCATGGTGTGGAAATTGAAAGGACCATTGATTTGTTGATCCAAATGTTTAATGTCATGATTCACAAAACGCAACTGCTCGGGTGAACATCGAAACAAAACACCAGCATGAGAAATCCACACCACCGAACCAGCATGTTGACCATCACAAAAATCAAAAGTCTTTTCATGTGCCAAAACTCGAGCAGGTCCATGCCATCTACCCCCATATTTAGAATTGCCAGAATCCTTCCTATCCCTTCGAAAATAGTAAACCAAATCCCCAGTGACAAACTCACGCAACGGTCTACATCTGTGATTCAAGGCAGTTGACATGCGACGTGAAGCATCCACTTTCAAAAACAATTTCTGCGCTTCATGTTCTTTCTGCAGTTGATTCTCAAAACTATCATCTTCACGAGAGGACTGCAACGGAAGGTTTCGATATTGTTGCAAGAAGGACGCAATCCTAGAATGATTCTGCCCAAAAGCCCACATGATTGTGGGAATAACCACGAATGTTATGCATGTTATTCTTGGCACTGACCGCAAGTGACAGAAGTTCCTCAACAGTGGTGTCACTTTGAAGTTCAACAGCTAAAAGGCTCATCTGGTCTTTCAAAGTTTGCAAATGTTTGGAGTGTTTTCCTACTTGCCAACCAGATTCACTGGCAACAGGTTCAAGCTTCAAGCCAAAGTTTTCCAGCCAGTTTTTCACTTCAAGTTTCCGCAAGAATCCTTCGCCATCATATCTCAGCAGTGAGGGTGCAGGCAAGTGTTGTAGCCACCCCTTGCTGAAAGCCTGGCGGAATTCCTCGCCAGATATGTTGGACGGTGCACCATTCAGACTAGTCTTCACAATCACAGCGCAATGAAAGTCTGTGGCTTCATCCATCATACTAAGACCAAGGATGTGCTCAGGCTGCTGTCCCTCTTTCAAAACTTCCTTGGGGGTTTTCCACCAAAAAGTATCAACACTAACACACTGCCATTTTTCATAGTGTCGAGGGACAACTGCCGGCCTAGTCGGAGATCTTCGTCCCCTCAGCAGACACTCACGGCAAGTGAAAGTCTTGGCCACATCAATGATCTTCTGATCAGCACCAGCGTCCCGCAAAAGCCGAAGGAAACTCTCTTGACCAGGATGACCTAGATTTCGATGACAAGTCCTAACCAACCTGAGAATTTCGGGATCAACATCTGACTGGTCAGAGTTTCCTGACGCGTCCTGGATATCATCCTCAGACGGTGGCACATCCACTGGTTCAACCCTAGCATCATCCTCCTCTGCAATAGATGGTTCATATTCATCAGGTTCCGACACGGGATTATTAACAGCACTATCTCCATGAAAGACTTGATCATCACACAAAGTAAAAATCGGAAACATCTCAACAACATCATGCATGAGAGCTTTCGCAAAACGCCGACAAAGCAAAGGAGGATAAACAGCAGAGAGAGACGTGTTAGATCCTTCAATAACCGGATGACTTTTGGGACCATGGTTGCATGTCAGAGCCAAGGCATTTCTGATTCCATGATGAGTCGAGAACCATCCCCATGGTTTCTTCAACAAAAATTCACGATTCTTGTCCAACATGCCATGTCGACAACCATGAACAACGAATCTACCCCCACAAAGTTTCACCATGGTTTTCATGTCCTGAACTCCCCAGCTCTGAGCATGAAGAGGATGCTCTCCACCCGCGTGTGGTTGGACTGTGCCTGAAGTCATTCCCCCATCCCCATTAAGTTCCAGTAACTGTATCTCAAGGAGCCTGCGACAATTTCTGAGCAACCGTTTACTCACCTGACGTTTCAGCTCAAGGGCCTGAATTTGATCCTCAGTACGCTGGTTACAGTTCTGCATGGCACTCCAAGGATCACATGGTGGGGAGACATGGATATACCGGGGTCTATGTTTTCTAACCAGGGCAATGGCTTTCTTTAAACCAGAAACCGTGGTAAGATCATACCCATTATGTAACCCAATGGCCATAGATTTCCCCCCCATGTCCCGAACCGCCTTAGTGAGAGGGCTATCCCATGGAGCACAGACTTCCAACAAATCCAGGGAATGACCCCCGACCAATTCACGGAGAGCAAGAACCCCATTTATGAGTTCATCATGAACATGCTGACATGGTCCCTCAGTTCGCTCGGCAAAAGAAATGGGCTTTGATCCATCATCAGCACCAACACCAGGTTCAACAAAAACATCAAACTCACTACAACCATCATCACCACAAGAAATTTCAACACCTCCGATAGTGGTTGCACTCTTGAAATCAAAATTTTGTTTGTCATGTCCACTCAAGACCTCTCGCTGATAAAGATCAGATCGTCCATTTGGGTCTTGGTGGAGCTGTCCCTACAGCTCGGAGTCACCCTTTTGGATGGCGCCATGTTCCTTCAGAACATCTTGATCACAAGAAGCCGGCTCACTCTTCTCAGCTGTCAACGGAGTTGCGCAATCAGGGCTCGTCTCATTCATCTGAAAGGCAGTGATGGGAAGCATCAAGTGTCCACCAGGTCCACGCACCAGTTGCATGGATTCGTCTGACAGAGCATGGACCACTGCGACACCTTCACGGAAATTCACATCCATCTTCATGTCATACATGAACTTTGCACTCAAGAGCAAAGGCGTGTTGCCCTCGACCACATGCACTGACAGTGGAATGCGATATCCTGAGATTCCCACCTCAAAGTGCGCAAGTCCCAAAGCAGTGCTAGTGTGATCACTGCCATAGACAAAGCTCTTGTGCATCTTCCGGTCAACTTCAATGGTCTGGCTCACATCGTAGCCCAATTCTGCAAAGACATCTGCAAGCTCCTGGAGAGTGTTGACACCAATCACATTGTCAGATGCCCCACTATCCAGGATGGCCATACCACGATGGAAGGGTGGTGCATCCACGCTCCCAATGAGACGAGGTTGATCGTCCCACTGGACCTGCTCCATCACCACACCCACGAAGCCAATGCTGCTGGCCGCTGGAGGTCTATCACTACCCGAGCCCTTCTGAGGGCATGTCCTGGCAATGTGACCCTTTTTCCCACAACGCATGCAGATTTTGTCAGCAAACTGATTGTCACGATTGAATCCTCGACCTTTTCCACGTCCTTTGGAGGTTGCAAAGCCCGATCCCCGATTCAGATTCGGGTCCTTCACCGGGTAGAAGCCCCGGGATGTGCGAGCTTGTCCCAAAGCCCGTCGTGCATCCCGAAAATTTGCAAGGACCTCATCATCCTCGGGATCATCTATGAAGGCACTGAGAGACTCATCATACCAGACAGCCAATTCATCGTCTTCATTGGCTAGGAAAACTTCCTCTTCCACCATGTCTTCATCCTCCACGACCATGGCATGACCATTGCTTTCTTTCTTCTTTTTCTTTGTCTCACTATCTTTGGCCGCCAATCCACCACCACTCCACATGCGATGCAAGGCAGCAAGGATGTCAGTGTGCTTGTAGCTCTCTGATCTTCCACGGATGTTCGCCACGTCCGATGGTTCCATCCTCATGTAGTTGTTGACCAGATACCATCCATACACTTCGGATGGCATCTTTCCTTCAGCACCTGACTCCTTCAACGCCTTGTCTAGGCGGCGGATCATGGCCTTGAAGCGAGGCTCATAGTCCGAAAGCTCCTCAAAGTCTCTACGATACACATCCTTCTTCACAAAGAACTCTTGCAGAGCTTCACCGAGAAGGTCAATCTTCTCCTTTCCATGTGTCTTCTCCAGGAAGGACAAAAGGTACTTGTGACCATTCTCTTTCTTGAGCTCAGTCCTGTTGATTTCAACTATGGCCTCAAAGGCCCGTCCAGTGAGATTGGATGCAAGGCGTGGCCCAAGCAATGGCAAGTCCTCCTGTTTCATGCCATCAGCTTTCAATTCAACCCTCAGTTGATAGTCTTGCCATTTCGCCCAGTCTCCATCCCAGCTAGGATATTTGAAATCAACACCTTCAGATTCTTTCCCAGCACCACCAACGGAAGAAGTTGCCATGGCACCTAGAGCCTGCCAAGCGCCGCTACCATGCGGAAGTCTGGCAGGAAGTCCTCCTACCTATCAAACACCTGAAACCCAGCAGACTCTAGAGCACACCTGTTTTCTGTCGACAGGCAGCTGGTACCAAAAGGGTGACTCGAACCGCAGAACTAGCAGCACGAGCAAGATCGAACGCTTCCATGGATCTGAGCAATGTGATCGTTTCATCAGCCCCTTGCCAAGATCACAATCAACATGGATAGCGCCAGCCAGTGGGTCTCCAGAATGTGCCGCCTCTTCTTTGCTGACGATTACATCAGACACACAGAAGGCACACCCTCTGCTTCGCAAACGCCGAATATGGAATCAGCGTTCCAAGCGGTCCAAAACGCCCTCCCCAAGCTCGAGAATAGGGTCATAGAATTCCTTGCAGAATGGCTGGTGGCACTCTTAGCACCAGCAAGACATGTCCTGGAAACCAGATCGCCACATGTTGCTCAAGGAATACTGGTTCAGAGAACTCTACTTAGGCTTTAAGGTCACTGCCTCCTTTGACCGAACGGAGTCATACGTCCGAGTCATTGATGGACAGGTCCGATGCATCACACCGGACTTCAAGAACCAAGACCTCCATGTGGCATGGAATGTCCAATACGTTGTCATATTCGTCCCTGCATGGATGATTCCCCCTATGTACTCCAGCCTACGCCGGGAAAGCGTCAAAAGCACGGACTCAGGAAGCGTGACAGGGGTCAAATCTGTTCGTCCCACCTGGTTCCAAGACACAACAGCTACAAGGGGACCTCCACCAAGCTCAGGACAAGGAACACCCGAACCCATGCATGGCCTTCGGCTCATGATCAAAGAGGAAGCGCTGATCATCAGCGACCAGCCTTCTTTCCCAGCGGTGGCAGAACTGGCCAAACGGGGTTTACTCTCCCCAGAACCATGGCAATGCAACCGACCACGTATCAGCCTGAAAACCTCAATTGACGTACCAATGCTGGGTGATATAATTGAACAAAATGGTGACGGGCTCCTCGAAGAGTCGCATATGCCAACTGGATGGCCCCTACACATAGATGGAGCTGTAAGACAACGATGTATCCACCGCGACACTACACTGCTAGAACTAGATGATCTGCTTAGCGAATACGATATGAAACGGGATTTGGCCGAAATCAACCGCAAAGCACCCCAGTGGTCGCACAAAGCAGTCTGGAACAAATGGTACATGGAACCGAAAGCAGGCCATACCTTAAGCCAAATGTGGATCAATGCGGAGGCAGCCATCACACAAAAAACGTCACGGTCAACTGAAATCCAGGACAGTGACCTACGCCGGGTAGCCTCAGCTGTTACTTCCTTGCCGACGCCACAAATAACTGACAGCCCCTTCCTCAAGGCACTCGGCACCCCAACGATTCGGACTGCCCCGGCACAAACAGGAGAGCTAGCCCAAAGGGCAGCTGAAGAATGGGAACGGAACGTGTGCGAAAACAAAGCTGTGGCAATCTTGAACAAAATGCAACAAGGCAAAACGACTCTCATCAAGAAAGACGGAGGAGAAATGCTCATTGCCATAGTGCTAGATAAGCCACTCTCAGAAGCCCAGGCGTTAGTAGATAACCCTGATGCCTTTCTGCTTGAAATTACGAAAATCATCCAAAACAAGCATGCGCATCCTGTTATCGCACAAATGCTCCACCCTGATGTGCGTGACGACTTGCCTCCTTCAGAATGTGCCCCTGCCTCATCAGAAAGCCAAAGCAGTCATACGGAAACGACGAATCGCGCGCTGCCTCCAACGCAATTTCAGTAAGCCCTATATACGCTCTACCGTCAACGTGGGATACCCACGGCTGATGGTCCAACATCCCATGCCCAACCTGCACGTGCCTTCCTGCACCGTTCAACGGTCCTACTGACCAACATGGGATACCCATGGCTGGTTTGCACGCCCCTGCTACATTGCATCCAGTGTAATTTCGTAGTTGCCTTCATTGCCGTTTAATTCTTGTGATGTGTTGTAAGTAGGAGAAGGTTGGGGTCCTTCGCTTGCACCTGTTGGTAAGGGAGGGATGGTCTTGGGAGGGAAGTGTAACTAACTAGCAGTAGCTAGGATAGATGATGTCAAAGTACATCCGCGCCATGGCGTCTTTGTGTTCCTCATTCAGCGCTTGCTAGCATAATGGAACAGCACTGTCTTCGAGTGTCTTCGAGTGTGAGACCATGCAGCCATTTTCCGCGGATCACCTCCCTTTCTTACATTTGAGGCTAGCTAACCTGCAATGGAAGAGGCTGCTGTCAACCAGCAGACTGACATGCCGTACACAGCCCCAAGACACAGGGAACATGATCTGATGGATGAATCAACGCAGCCGCCGCCGGCATCAACGAGCCACAGTGAAGCACGCAACCTCCTTCTGCTGCAAGATTATGTTCGAAACGTTTCCCAAGCACAACTGATGCTCGAACAAACATCTGCTTCATTGCAGAGAACAGAAATTTTAACTGGAATCTTCAGCGAACATGACCTACGAACGCTGCGCACAGCTTGTCAATGCCCCAACAGCCTTCGTATCCGGGTTGAAGCCAGAGCGAACACAGTAGAACGTGCAATGATTGAGCAGCAGCTGCAGTTTATGCAACCAAGGGTGCAGCCAGTTCCCACCGAAGACCTCCGTACAGCTGACACCAGCTGCCCTTCCAGAACCTATGCCGACCATTTTATGTCGCAAGATCATCCTTACTGACCATTTAGAATATGAACACTTTGGTGCCATTCGATTACAACCTGTTGACAACCCATTCGATGAACACTTTGGTGCCAATCAAAGATGAGGATGATTGGAAAAGCACTACTGAGCGGATTCTGAGTGTGCCCTGAGTGCCTTAGTGTAGCTAGCTCGACATTACTTCTCACCCTAGATCCTTCTCACCGTCGCTTTCTTTAGTGTCTCACCACTTCAGTTGCTACACGGCGTTGCCGTTGCTAGCATCGATGTGTTTTTTCATGTGAGTTGTCATGCCTTGAAGGCTTGCTCTATGTGATCTCGGGGATCCTGGCTGGGGGGATCCCTGGTTTCCGCATAGTGCTGTGTTGCTTCACTCACACAACGGTATGGCAATGTGATTTTTGTGTCTCTGTTTTCCGTTTTGTTTGGTTTCGCCATACCAATACTTGAGTTGATACAATGCTATCACCTCTTTCTCATAGATAGTCACTGAACTGGACCGCCGTTCACTTTCCTCTTTGTGTTTTTGGTGCTTGTTTTTTGTTTGGTTGTGTTTTTTGTGTGTTCTGTTGCTTTGGGTGTTTTCTTCCTGTTTGCTGTTTTTCTGATTGGAATCGTGACGGCTGCTGGACTATGTACAGGTCCCATACCAGTTCACTCTTGTGGCCCCCTACCATTGGCGGCTATTTGTATGCATCAATTAGTTAATTTACCGGTTCTATGCAACATGCAATCGAACGTGTTGAACGACCTGGCGAAAGCCAAGAGGCGTTGGACGGAAAAAAAAAATCGAAAAAGTGCAGAAGCTCTGAGATTAAGGGCCAGATGCAATTTGTTGCAGGACAAATTTTTGGTAGGGTCGCCAAGCGATGCCTGTCCGCAGTCAACACAACATGCATACGAAGCTGGAGATGGACGATTGTCCGAGCCTCTTTTATCGGCGCTCACCAGATTCCTTGAACTGCTCCGGCGATTCCCAGAAGCCTGAGCGCCAAGAGTACATCAACATGGTTCATTTTTACAGATGCATCACACGAACCCAGTGCTGAAAAGGTTACAGCTGGAATTGGCTGAAATTGGAACAGCTTGGGAGAAAAGGTCAGCTTCTTTTCGAAGGAAGTTACAGAAGAAACTTTGATAATGATTAATGTGTCAAAAAGAAAACAATCATTTTTGAATGTTATTTTTTCGCAGTTTTCTGCGCAATGTGGTCGTGAAGAGAAAAACTGACTCGGTGTAACATCGTGATCCACATACTGACAACGATGGTGAGGGGACTCCTTCATTTCCTGTCACACCACAAGTGACAATGCTGTGCCCATTCTCGACAGCAAGAGTTCCGACAGAGTCGAATGTGGCCGACAATCCATTTCGATTTGATTTGACTTCACTGATCCAATGTGGTTGTACAAAAGTGTCCTTTAATTCCTGTTCGATGTGGCGAACCATGTCAGATAGAAATTGTAGAGGCACCGCGACCTGATTCGCCAACCCGCATTTGCTCTTGCTGCTTTTTTAGTGAGGGTCATTTGACACAAGATTAAAACTGCTAAATAGCTGCCAAGTAGCTGCTGCGTAACTTCAAATAGTTGCTGAATAACTGCTAAATAGGTGCTAAATAGCGGCTAAATAGCTGCTAAGTAGCTGCTAAGTAGCTGCTCAATAAATGCTAAATAGTTCTACCTGCATTTTTTTTTGCCAAATACTTGCAAAATAGTTTCCAAATAGTTGCTGAATAATTGATAGCTAACTTTAAATAGTTGCTGAGTAGCCGCTCAATAGCTTTTAAATAGCCGCAAAATAACTGCTGAATAAGTGCTGAATAGCTGCTAAATAGTTTCTAAATAACCGCTAAATAGTTGCTAAACAGAGCAAAGAGGTGCATGGATTCATGTGACTTTGGAATATTTTACTGCTAATGTTTCCGAATATTCTAAATCGAACTGTGTATCATTTAGGAATATTTTAACTGCTGACGTATAATTTTGGATTATTCCAACTGCTAGCAGGTAGTTATACACTCATATACTATCTTTGTTCATGTGGAAATTGAAATGTACAGTGTGTGAGTGAGTTGACATGACATGCTTTGCATTTTTTAGAACCCAAACAATTGCAGAGGTCCTATGTTGTGAAAGCCAGCCGGGAAGCTGGCTAGTTGCTATTTGCGAACGAAGTGAGAATAGGGGGTCTGGGGGAGGGGTAGATGCCAAACGGTCAAAAATCGGGAAAGTAGGTGTTAATTTTAGTCTGACGCTAGTATGGTTTTGCAGGGTAATGTGCCAGGCGGCAAAACAGTGACGGTGGGTATCGATTCCCCCTAGGTCCGGTTTTCTGGGGGTTTCTGGGCGCGGTCAATGGACAGATCGATGGGCCAGCTAGTTAAAGGAGATTGGAGAGAGAAGGACATTGGGTGAAAAGTATGTGCAAGAAGGGTTTCTGGGTGAAGAGTCTCTGGGTGAAAAGTCTGTGCAAGAAGAGTTTCTGGGTGAAGAGTCGTTGGGTGAAAACTATCTGGGTGAAAAGTATATGGGTGAAAAGTATGTGCAAGAAAAGTTTCTGGGTGAAGAGTTTCTGGGTGAAAAATTGAGAAAAGTATATGGGTGAAAAATATGTGCAAGAAGAGTTTCGGGGTGAAGAGTTTCTGAGTAAAAAGTATATGGGTGAAAAGCATGTGCAAGAAGAGTTTCTGGGTGAAGAGTCTCTGGGTGAAAAAATTGTGCAGATATGGGGGAAAAGTATGTGCAAGAAGAGTTTCTGGGTGAAGAGTGTCTGGGTGAAGAGTATAATATTGGTGAAAAGTATGTGAAAGAAAAGTTTCTGGGTGAAGAGTATGCGCAAGAAGAGTTTCTGGGTGAAGAGTCTCTGGGCGAAAAGTATATGGGTGAACAGTTTGTGCAAGAAGAGTTTCTGGGTGAAGAGTTTCTGGGTGAAAAGTATGTGCAAGAAGAGTTTCTGGGTGAAGAGTCTCTGGGTGAAAAGTATATGGGTGAACAGTTTGTGCAAGAAGAGTTTCTGGGTGAAGAGTCTCTGGGTGAAAAGTATATGGGTGAAAAGTATGTGCAAGAAGAGTTTCTTGGTGAAGAGTCTCGGGGTGAAAAGAATACGGGTGAAAAGTATGTGCAAGAAAAATTTCTGGGTGGAGAGTCTCTGGGTGAAAAGTATATTGGTGAAAGGTATGTGCAAAAAAAAAATCTGGGTGAAGAGTCTCTGGGTAAAAAGTATATGGGTGAAAAGTATGTGCAAGAAGAGTCTCTGGTTGAAAGGTATATGGGTGAAAAGTATGTGCAAAAAGGGTTTCTGGGTGAAGAGTCTCTGGGTGAAAAGTATATGGGTGAAAAGTATGTGCAAGAAGAGTTTCTGGGTGAAGAGTCTCTGGATGAAAAGGGTGAAAAATATGTGCAAGAAGAGTTTCTGGGCGAAGAGTCTTTGGGTGAAAAGTATATGGGTGAAAAGTTTGTGCAAGAAGAGTTTCTGGGTGAAGAGTCTCTGGGTGAAAAGTATATTGGTGAAAAGTATGTGCAAGAAGAGTTTCTGGGTGAAGAGTCTCTGGGTGAAAAGTATATTGGTGAAAAGTATGTGCAAGAAGAGTTTCTGGGTGAAGAGTCTCTGGGTGAAAAGTATATGGTTGAAAAGTATGTGCAAGAAGAGTCGCTGGGTGAAAAGTATATAGGTGAAATGTCTGTGCAAGAAGAGTTCCTGGGTGAAGAGTCTCTGGGTGAAGAGTATATGGGTGAAATGTCTGTGCAAGAAGAGTGTTGGGTGAAGAGTCTCTGGGTGAAAAATATATGGGTGAAAAGTATGTGCAAGAAGAGTTTCTTGGTGAAGAGTCTATGGGTGAAAAGTACATGGGTGAAAAGTATTTGTAAGAAGAGTTTCTGGGTGAAGAGTCCCTGGGTGAAAAGTATGTGCAAGAAGAGGTTCTGGGTGAAGAGTCGCTGGGTGAAGAGTATATGGGTGAAAAGTATGTGCAAGAAGAGTTTCTGGGTGAAGAGTCAATGGGTGAAAAGTATATTGGTGAAAAGTATGTGCAAAAAGAGTTTCTGGGTGAAGAGTCTCTGGGTTTAAAGTATAAGGGTGAAAAGTATGTGCAAGAAGAGTTTCTGGGTGAAGAGTCTCTGGGTGCAAAGTATATGGGTGAAGAGTATGTGCAAGAAAAAAATCTGGGTGAAGAGTCTCTGGGTGAAACGTATATTGGTGAAAAGTATGTGCAAGAAGAGTTTCTGGGTGAAGAGTCTCTGGGTGAAAAGTATATGTTTGAAAAGTATGTGCAGGAAGAGTCCTGGGTGAAAAGTATATGGGTGAAATGTTTGTGCAAGAAGGGTTTCTGGGTGAAGAGTCTCTGGGTGAAGAGTATATGGGTGAAAAGTATGTGCAAGAAGAGTTTCTGGGTGAAGAGTCTCTGGGTGAAAAGTATATGGGGGAAAAGTATGTGCAAGAAGAGGTTCTGGGTGAAGAGTATGTGCAAGAAGAGTTTCTGGGTGAAGAGTCTCTGGGTGAAAAGTATATTGGTGAAAAGTATGTGAAAGAAGAGTTTCTGGGTGAAGAGTATGCGCAAGAAGAGTTTCTGGGTGAAGAGTCTCTAGATGAAAAGTATATGGGTGAAAAACATGTGCAAGAAGAGTTTCTGGGTGAAGAGTCTCTGGGTGAAAGGGGTATTGGTGAAAAGTATGTGCAAGAAGAGTTTCTGGGTGAAGAGTCTCTGGGTGAAAAGTATATGGGTGAAAAGTATGTGCAAGAAAAGTTTCTGGGTGAAAAGTATATTGGTGAAACGTATGTGCAAGAAGAGTTTCTGGGTGAAGAGTCTCTGGGTAAAAAATATATGGGTGAAAAGTATGTGCAAGAAGAGTCTCTGGGTTCTGTGCAGAAAGAGTTTCTGGGTGAAGAGTCTCTGGGTGAAAAGTATATGGGTAAAAAAAATGTGCAAGAAGGGTTTCTGGGTGAAGAGTCTCTGGGTGAAAAGTATATGGGTGAAAAGTATGTGCAAGAAAAGTTTCATGGTGAAGATTCTATGGGTGAAAATATGTGGGTGAAACGTATTTGTAAGAAGAGTTTCTGGGTGGAGAGTCTCTGGGTGAAAAGTATATGGGTGAAAAGTATGTGCAAGAACAGTTTCTGGGTGAAAAGTATGTGCAATAAGAGTTTCTGGGTGAAGAGTCTCTGGGTGAAAAGTATATGGGTGAAAAGTATGTGCAAGAAGGGTTTCTGGGTGAAGAGTCTCCGGGTGAAAAATATTGGGAAACATAGGGATAGATGGGATGCTGGCTTTCGTTCCCCCCTTCTCAGGTCATGTGATTTTTTTCGAAACACTTTACAGATGACACGGGACTTATGGTGAACCTCCCGTACGGATGTTTCATCATTGTCTAGGTTTCCAAGAGTGTTTTTGTGAAACACGTCGACTCATGATTTTGATCTTGACATGTGCTGCAAAATTGGAGTTTTATGTTTTTTTTTCACTTTGCAAACGACATGGGAGTTTGTTTTTTTTCGGTATGTCGGACTACTCCCATGTCATCTGCAGGTACTATAATCCATTTCGAGAAATTCCTGGCAATATAAACCCATAGGTCGTGCAATTCAGCACGGCCAGTTTGTTTTACCTTTCGATCACTCGCCTTTCCTCTCAGGTTTATTAGATGTTGCATCAAATGCCAATTTTTGGGAAGTGGTTTTTGGCAGCAACATGGTGCTCGCGAGAAGTGTACAAGAAAGTCAGGTTTGCAAACTCGAAATTTATGGTTTCAATTTCGATTTGTTGAGCTGGTAAGTTTGTCTTGCAACTGCATGCCCAAATTCAGCGAACTTTTTGGAATTCGGCTCAAACAATTGTGCCCAGCACAAGCAGTACATGCTGAAATTGTCCGAGTTTCACCAATTCTTTTTGGTCACATTCTTGTGAGATTCCAAAACCCACATTTGCAATGCTTTCCTCTGACTTGTCTGTGTTCGACACGGTGCTTCCAACACTGGACGATGGCAGCAAGACCTTGATCCTTTTTTGTGTGCAAGCTGTTCCCTGTCTTCTCACTCCCGTTCTATTGGTTAACATCAACCGCTTGGCAAAGTCCTGTCGAAGAAGTTCGCCGACGGTCGCCGTTGAGCGACCGTCACCAGAAATACAAAAAAAGGCCCAAACTGTTTTGGAAGTGAAAAAATTGAGCACTTGCAAGGCATTCATGGACTGTGCCTCCGGCCTCTCTATAGTTTTTGCTGTCTTCGTGTGGATTAAATCCAGCTACGTTGGCCTCGCGGCCATACCAGCCTTTGACCTTTGTTTGATGCCAGCAACATTGCTTTGGTTAGGTTTTGTGGGAGTTTATCAGGCAGACGTTTTGCCTGGGGGCAAACATACAGTGACAGTGCTTTCACTCTCCTACAATGTGGTGTTGCTCTACAACCAGATTCTCATTCGATGGTTGGAGGTTACGGATCGTGATTCCCTTCTCTTGGTTTGCAGGCTTTTGGCTGGTTTCGCTTTTTGTGATCATCGCAAGGCTGCAGTGATGCAGATAGCTTGGATCATGCTGAAAACCCAAACACCTCCACATGTCAGCAATCCTAACAATGGCCTCAACGAGGTTTGGGATGTGCTCCTTTGGGAAATATTCCGACAATTTGTGTTCATTACACCTATGTGGCTATTGTGGTTCTCTGTGGAGTACTTTGTAAGACAGTTCACGGAACTTTCCTTGATGCACATCAGTTTTTTTCTCGAATTTTGGGTTTTTGTTTTTTCGTTGAATCTATTGCATGCTGCGAGGATAAAACGGGTATTTCTTGTTTTGGTTTCGTGAGGAACTTATGGTCCAGAAGGCAGATGTGAATGCTTCTTTGGACGCAGCTCGCTCCGTCCTGGCAAGCCAATGTGATGCTGAGGTGCGTCCAGTGTGAATCTGGGTTTCTCATGTTTGTGGACCATTTGGAAACAGTACACGTCGATGGACTGAACAGTAATTTACTCAAGACAAATTGACATTAGCAAAATCAAGTGAGATCATGAAACTCTCTTGAATGTGCATCACATTATATATTGCATAAAAAGAGATGACTGATAGTCAAGAAGAGAACATAACTTCAAAGGCTGTGTGCTTACCCATACTATGTAGTGCTGCGTGTCATCTTTTGCTTGATTCTTGCATGAAATGAGCAGCTGATTTCATCCAACCCAAAGCTGACCCTAGCTGCTACGTATTATTCTATGTGTTAAATTACTCCACATAGTCTACTTGCTTTACCCGTATTGCCGCAGAAGGCCTTCCTCAGAGCAGATCTTCGTTTCCACAACCCCAGTGCCAAAATGGCCCATTTCTTTGGCATGAAGACCGAAGATCTGAAAGATATACGTTTGGTTGACCTTCTGGATAGCCGCGATGCAGCAAGGTTTGAAAAATTGGTTGCAAACTCCGTCCAAGGGCTGCATGTGAGTGGGACAAATGATGAGAAACGTGGACAGCAGACTGCAGCATCTCTGAATGTGACCTTCAAGCACGGCTCTGGGCGCCGCATTGAGACCCGCATTTATCTTGGGTCTGTTCCTGGCCTGCTTGGCAATGAAAGACCTGGTCACTTGATAGCATTCAATGAAGTCAGGGATATCAGGGACGTCCCAGAGGAGTACTCCAAGGTTGTTGAAACGGACAATGCCAAGACGGTCATCTCCCAGACTAAAGCTGTTCCGAAGGCTGAAACACATGAGGTAAGAGCTGGAGCCGCTGCGGCTCTATCTGAGCACTTGCCATTGAATGCTGATACCTTGGCTTTTCATGCTTGGTCCTACAGCAAACGACTTCTTCTGCAGAAGCTGCGGGCAGCATTGAGCAGGTGAACGCGGTCTTTGAGCAGGATTCTTTCGCAGTAAAGGAGATCCAACTCAGAATGTCCACTTCAAATTGCAAGCATCGACGGAAGATAATGCTGCGTGAATGTATTGTTCCGCAAGCCTGGGATGAACTTCAGAATTGGATGGAAGCAGTCAAATGGGATAAGACAGCCTCAGCACCTCTTGTTCTTCCATTCGTTTTTCCCAAGTTTGTGACGGGAGCACTGGCGGCGCGTCACACAGAGTTCTCCAGGCTCTCAAATACCAAGTCATCAAACGAACTCATGCTGACTTTGAGTGATATCCGTCTGCGTCGATTTCAGTCTGGTCGCTCTGCTTATGCTCCAACCATGGGCAGAGGTACAGCTTCACATGTGAGTCGTTGCTCTTTGGATGACCAGAAACTCTGATTGCAGGATTCCTGTTGCAGTCTACTGCTCACCAGAGTTAGAAACTCCGTGGACAGCAATGAGGATAGCGAGGCAGTCGTTTGCCAGCACAATTGCACATCATTGCGAGGGTCAAACGATTTTTGCCTGCATACCTCTTTAAAGAAGTCACCATCTTTAAGCAAAACGACCAGCAGCGTGTACATTCTGAGTTGTGTGAAATTTGGCTCAGCTTGGCATGTGAAACTGTAGGGAGAAAGAAGCACTTCACGATCCCAGATTCAGGGCCACTAGCATATTCATGTATATTCACATTCGCAACACTCCCCAGCAACATCATGTTTCTCCTACAGTTTGCTAACATGACTGAGAAACATTGAGAAACCTAGCCTCGCTAATTCGGCAATTGTCCTCATCACACTGAGTTCTCGGCCATCGCTGTGGGATGGATCGAAGAGATCGCAATGAGTTGAGATGAGTCTTGAGGCAGGCTCCAGCTCGAGGCCTCGAGGTAAAGACCGATGGAACTTGCTCCGAGATGTACATTCCATCACCAAACAGGCTCTGTGGTTCTGAGTTTGTGAGGTAAAGCCCACAGAGATTGAGTTCTAGTTCCCAGATGTTCCCACTTTGTCAGTGCTGTCCTCCTGGTTTTTCCCCACAGAAGATCAGTTAGGGACCTTCCGACATGTGTTTGAGGCTTGAGGCTTTAGGCAGCCGATGTGATTTATATATATATGTATATGATTGTATATGTATATATCTTTGTGGCCTTGCGACTGCAGTGGGTAGCGTACAGCTCACAGACCTAGCAACCCCACTAGTTTTGCCAAGACAGAAATTTCTCAGTTCCACTGCAAGGTTCGCGGCACCTCTTCACCAATACCAGAGCTCAGCAAATCAGTTGTGTTGCTTCCTCAGCTTTGTTCAAGCAGCATATTTGAGCTGTAGATGTTTGGACACCAAGGCTTTCCGGCACCCCTGCGAAGACAACCTTGGAAGTGGTAGGGGACCCGCTACCTCGTATCCCGCAACCTGCAGAAACAGTCATGCCAACTGAGGCACCTCAGGAGGCTTTGGCAGCTAAACCTTGCTCGCCTCCCAGCTTGGACCTTGGATTTGTGGTCTGACTTTGTACACAAAAACGATCAAAAACTATCAAAGACTCATCAGCGTGCTTGTTATCATGTTGTCTTGTCAATCAGTTACTGCCGATGGCTGCTAGTTCAGTTTTTTTCATTTAGTTTTTGCCAAATTCAGCTTATATAAATCTTTTAGATGATTCGAGTATATTTGAGTGACCTGAGTCTTAGGCTTGATTTCTCCGGCTCTCTCTGAGCCTGCACCAGAGCCCGGTGTTGAAGGAGAGAGTGCTCTTCCCGTCACGCCCTCGGCAAGTCACACCTAGTCTTCTTTGCGAGTTGTGCCCACGGCCAAGGAAAAGGAACTTCACGCAGCTTCTAAGGATGTACAAGGCCTGAGGATTTAGGTGGCATGCTTTTATGCTTTTCAATCACTTGACACCACATCACCGACACATCATGTGACACCTTGGAGGCGAAGGGGGTCAAGGAGAAGACTTTTCGGATTTGTCCGAGGCCATCCATCAGGGAAAGGATTGCTTGTCATGGGACACTGATGGACACTGAAAATCTGAATGCCGCACCAAGCAGATGGCAAAAAAGTGAAACACCATTTAACGCTCCACAAGATCACCTAAATGCAGTCTTGTTTCATTTGAAGAACACTTCCCGTGAAGGCAAGCGACGGAGAGGAGAAGTCGGCTTCCCTGTTGGCTGCAGTTCCGATTGTTCAAGTGCATGACAAGACACAGGATGAGGAAAACAGCATAGAAAGCAGCAAGTTGCTTTCTGGCAGAGAGCCAATCAAGAGCCAAACATCAGAAAAACGTGAGCTGCAAGTTCCTTCGTCACTTTTGAATGGAAGCAAGTCAGCACGAGTGCGGTTGAGTGAGCGCAGGTCTGGTTCCAGAAGACCACAAAACAGACCCGCAGCATTTGGAGAGACAACGGCGGCAACGAGGACAGACATGGTTGCAAGCATGGTGAGCAGTTTGGCTGGCTTGGCAAGCTTTAAGTTCACCACTGAAAATGCTGATAGTGAGGGCGAGGTCCACAATGCATGGGGAGACAATGACACCGAAGACAACTTGCTGGAGCGCGTGCAAGATCTAGAGCAGGCGAGAGGAATAGCACTTGGACCGCCTCAGTCTTCAGCACGCATGAGACGAGCCAGGAAAAACAAGAAAGACAGGCCAAAAGAGGCAGCTGCGCGCAGCTCGCAAGATGGAGCAAGCCAGCAGTTAGATAAGGTGCGTCCTCAGCATACAGAGTCCAACAGTGATACCTTCACAGCTGCATCAAGTATGGTGACAACCATGTTCAATAGCTTTGGGGCAAGTGTAAGCTTTACAGTGAATGTCAAGCAAGATGCAGAGAGAGAATCTGGTACCAAGAGCCATGCCACAGAAGAGTCTGCAGCAAGCACAGCCGAGCCACCAAAAACATGCTTAGCTGTGCCAATGTCACAACCTCCTTCTGTTGGCAGAGACCGTTTTGCAAGAAGAAGAGCTTTGCAGAAGCTTGAAACACAACCCGTAGCATTTACGGCGGCAACGAGCACAGACATGGTTGCAAGCATGGTGAGCAGTTTGGCTGGCTTGGCAAGCTTTAAGTTCACCACTGAAAATGCTGATAGTGAGGGCGAGGTCCACAATGCATGGGGAGACAATGACACCGAAGACAACTTGCTGGAGCGCGTGCAAGATCTAGAGCAGGCGAGAGGAATAGCACTTGGACCGCCTCAGTCTTCAGCACGCATGAGACGAGCCAGGAAAAACAAGAAAGACAGGCCAAAAGAGGCAGCTGCGCGCAGCTCGCAAGATGGAGCAAGCCAGCAGTTAGATAAGGTGCGTCCTCAGCATACAGAGTCCAACAGTGATACCTTCACAGCTGCATCAAGTATGGTGACAACCATGTTCAATAGCTTTGGGGCAAGTGTAAGCTTTACAGTGAATGTCAAGCAAGATGCAGAGAGAGAATCTGGTACCAAGAGCCATGCCACAGAAGAGTCTGCAGCAAGCACAGCCGAGCCACCAAAAACATGCTTAGCTGTGCCAATGTCACAACCTCCTTCTGCTGGCAGAGATCGTTTTGCAAGACGGAGAAACAGACTTGATCCTCCATTGTCCGCCTGTTCCAACGATAGACAGTCGTCACTTGCATCCGCTTCTCAAGGAACCGAGTCGCAGCTTTCCGTGCTCAGTGATACAAGCTCTCGCGGGCGCCAGCGGGAAAGGCGAAAACAACATGTGTCTGAGGAAGGTGCTTTGACTTCCAGATCAACTCTTTTCGACGTGGCAGCTTCAAGTCTGGCGGAATTTCAACGATTGTTCCAGAGTGACGAAGGTGAGACTTACTGCATTTGGGGTCCTGACGATACTCCGGAGCAGTACCAAGAGCGTTTGAAAGCGTTGGACGCCAGCCAAGAACCAGCATCCCAAACTTCTGGAACAATGCTTCATCATCGTTTGATGAGGCGGAGGAAGAAGAAACAGGAAGCCTTGGAGAGAAAGAACCAGGACATCGGACAGAGTTGAAGTATGTTGAAGTATCTTGGAGTATGTTGAAACTGTTGAAGCTTGTTGTGGTTCTGATAGCCTCCAGAGCTCATTTTGTGTATAACGATGCAACGCATTTGTTGTCTTTGCCTTGAAGTTTGAACTTTCTGGGTTTCTAACTTCAATGTAAAACGGCTAATATATTTGGGACTAGCTCGACCTATGTTAGAGATATGGGCAGTAATTTCCTGGGATTGAAGAGACACTCCCAGGAAAACCTGATGTTTGATGGACAACAACATGGGTTTTGGCAAAAAAAGTTGAAGCAATCCATTGAGAAGTTCAATCAATTCACCCATTTTTGCTGAAGCATTCCAAACTGTGCGAGGAGACAGCCGATGCGACTGGAGATCCCTTCTTGCTAACGTGAGACTCCCGGTGAGTCGTTCAATGTCGCTCAAGCTTGTCTGAGTAGGTAGTCACCTGATCAATGCAAAACTTGAATTAAGAGCATTAACATGCACCCAAAACAATTTGTGAAACATCAGGTTTGATCTTATATATACGTATATATATATATATACATATCGACATTATATGCAATATGTATGTAACATATATGTATTGTTAGATATTGTTTATTGCATTGCATTGCATTGGATTATATTGCATTGTATTGCATTGCATTGTATGGTAGCATGTCATGTCATGTCATGCCATGTCATGTCATATGAAATTATACTATACCCTATACTATACTATATTGCTTTATGCAACACTATATTAGATTATAGTATAGCATAACAAAACACAATATGCTACAATATGATACAGTACAATATGATACAGTGGACTATCATTGATAATATCATACCAGTAGTACCGCACAAGGCGGTGGCGGAAGTTTCAAAGATAGGACACTATAGGAGAGGTGAGTTGTTGTGATGCATGGATGGCAGAACGAATCCACTGATGGACCGAAAGGTGGTTGGAGTTGTGTTTTTTGGAGTGGTTGCAATGGTTGCAGTGGTCACCTCACCCACAACTGCTGGATGTAGTGTGTAGTGTGATGTAGTGCAGCTGTAGCTGTAGTTGTAGTGTAGTGGAGCTGTAGTTGCAGTGTAGTGTAATTAGTGTAGTGAAGTTGCAATTGTAGTTGTAGTGTGGTGCAATGAGTGTAGTGCAATGTAATGTAGTGTAGTGTGCTGTAGTGTTGTGTGTTGTAGTGTAGTCTAGTGCAGTGCAGCGTAGTCTAATGTAGTGTACAGTGTAAAGTAGTGAAGTTGCAGTTGTAGCTGTAGTTGTACTTAGTGTAGCGTAGTGTAGCCTAGTGTAGTGTAGGGTGATTAGTGTACTGTAGTGCAGTTGCAGTTGCAGTTGCAGTTGTAGTTGTAGCTGTAGTTGTAGTGCAATTAGTGTAGTGTAGTGTTGTGTAATGTAGTGTAATTGCATTTGTTTTTGCACTTGTAGCTGTAGTCTAGTGTAGTGTAGTGTAGTGTCATGTAGTTAGTGTAGTGTAATGTAGTGTAGTTGTAGTTGTAGCTGTCGCTGTAGTAGGAATCGTAGTTGTAGTTGTAGCTATAATTTTAGTGTGATAAGTGTGGTGTACTGTAATTAGTGTAGTGTCATGTAATTCGTGTACTGCAGCGTAGATCTGATGTAAAATGCAATATTATATCTTATGCTATGATATGATATAGTATGATGTATAGTGTAGTACCGTATAATGTAGTATAATAAAGCATAATACAATACAATGCGCTATGGCATGTGAAGATCGTACTGAGATCAGGTGACTATGGCTAAGATAGCTTGGTGTTAGTGCTCACATTTGACAGATTTGACAGCTTCAAACTTTCTGGTGTCTCCGAGACTGGAACATTTGAGCCTGTGCTGCTAGAAAATCAAAGGAAACCGTGTTGAAGCCGTCGGATGCTGGAGACCACGCAAATTTCTGAGTAAGACGAAAAAAATCTGTTATCGCGACCTTGGCCGCGTTGAATCGCGTTGGCCTGCGCCATCAATAGCTCCTGAGATTTGCTATGGACGATTATACATTATACTGTAGTTCTATAGAGAATCATTCGCTCCCGTAGCAGATCCGGTTTCTCAGCATAGATGTTGAAGCATTGGCTCAAGGCCCTCCGGGGCATTTCACAGATGTCACAGGCTAACCAGTCTGGCAGAAATGCTGCAGCCACTGGAACCTTCAAGGCAGCTCCAATTGGTGTGGAACTGACATGACAAGCGATGTATTCAGCTGAACTTAACTCAACCACAGGATCAAACGCAACAAAGAGCAAGTCATTTCAGACACCCGTTTGGTTGGTTCAGTGTTCTGGGCTTTCTCTGTTAGGCAACTCAGAAAAGCGTGGGTCTGGAAGGATCCAGTGGGGCTAGGGCCTTTGAGTCTGCAGAGTTCATCCAGAGATTCAAATAGTCTCGTTTTTCACCACCTTTCAGGAAAAGAAGGGTATTGGTCAGAGGTGGAGTGCTTAATTATCACGTTCACACATTCTCACAAGGCACCTTTGATGATGCACACGGAGGCCAAGATGCAAGGACCGCATTCCGAGCTTGGTACCCGCAAGTACCACCGGGTTTGCCAATGAAAAAGTGATGTATCCTCACTCCAGTAGACTCCAGTAGCACCACACCTTGGATACACATTCTGCGAAGGAGATTCAACGAGGGGTGTGGTGCCTGCAAGAGACGTCACACCGTGATTGTCTCAGTTTCGCATAGTTTCGCATAGTTTCGCATGTTTGTGTCCTTACATAACTTGATCTTCTTGGTGACAGGGAGCAGCTGCATCTCTTCCTATTTCCAACCAGCCTTGAACATCCAGAGGCCGCAGTGAATCCACCAACGAATACGATGTGTTTGTTCTGATGCCTCGGCTCGGTGCCAGTCGACTGGCCGGCTTGAACTCTTCGCCCGTTATGGGCCTGTTGATCAGGCAAGTGGGCAAGTGAGTTTGGCAGACATTGAGTTCAGATTGGCAGACATGCTGGTGTCACTGGTGCTGAACTTCGGGGCAGTGCAAACAGGCTGGCAAGCTGCGAGGTGGCATATCTGGGTCTCATGTTCACACCGCAGAGAGCTTAAATACCTTGGCTGTGCATATATCTCACAAGTTTTGAGTGATTTTTGACACGCGACTAAGGACTTGGAAATCCGACAAATGATCCATCACGAAACTCGGGAGGTTCACAGCGATTGCAGACAAACATATCAAACATTCGAGTAGCAAGTTGAGCACGGTGATTCAGCAAGTTCCGCATTGGAAGTGTGCGTCGGGTTACGTTTGCGCAGAGAAAGTTCACTTTGCTTGTGGCAGATGCTGTTCACGCTCTTCAAGAAACCTCGGGAGACTGTTGAGGCTAGCGGTCTGTCTTGAATTTTCAACTCTTTGCTCATCTTGCTTCTTGAAAACGTATAGGCAGAATTCTCCCACATGTCAACACACTGTTGAATGATGACAATGTCTCGAGACCCACGTAATTTCTTGGCAGAGAACAGCTGTATCAATCTGTATCATATTGACAGCTCAAGCCCCACTCCCAGCAACTTCGAGAATTCTCTTCCCACTTACAGTCCAGAAATGTCCAGGTCCAGACTAGACTTTGTGGCATGATCTCTAAATATCAAACTCTTTGGGCTGGGCTCTTTGTCAATTTCAGGGCTTTGACCTTCTCAGAAGATCCCGCTTATGCATGTTTGGAATGGAAGGGACCTCGTGCATGCGTTTCCAACAAGTGACCCTTTTGAACTTATATGATTTATATGCAATAAATGAAGCTGCTGTGACTTACAATTTCATGCTGACGACGGATGCTGAGTCCGACTAGGGATCAGCTTCGCGAGACTGGGAATGGACTATGGGCAAGTCATAGCAAGTCAATAATTGAGCGTATGTCCGGTGTATGTCTTTAACGTGACAAGCTTGAACAGTGCTAGGTTGTTGTCGATAGCTTGATGCCAGCTGCCATGGTATACAGCTACACGTGGCAGGAGGTTCGAGTTTTCATCCCCTTTGGGGCTTGGCAAACTGTTCAAAGTGTTCAGAGTTTCTCTGAGAAAAAAAACGCTGCATTAAACGCTGCATTTGGGCAGGTAAAGCATCTCCTCAAGCCTTGCTTTCAGGAGATGGGAAGGCGATTTCTGAGCCTTTTGTGTTTGCCAATTGCATCACATTGAGTCACATTGCGTCCTGATTTGTTCTGTGCCAGTAACGGTGGAAAGCTGCACTTCGCCCGTATGCAGAAGATCATCCTCCAAAATCAACGTGAACGGCTTCAGGTGCTGCGGAAGCACAGCCACTGGCTGTTGATGGTTAAATTCGTGGTGCAGTGTGGTGTTTAGGCACTGCTGAAGGACAAGAATGCTGCGTACAAGGACGGCATGGTATGGCAGCATCGGTCTGCTGACTTCAGTTTTGCAGAACTGTAGGAGCGAGGGCCGAAGAATCCATTTCAGTCAAAACCCCAACATGCTCTTCTCGCACCGATTGCCAAGTGAACCTGACCTGTTTAATTCAATGAACACACATGTTGCTTCAAACTTGTTTCTGTTTGCTGTGGCAACGCCTGAATTTACTGCGTCTCATGGCAGGAAACAGCTGAATTCACAGGAGGAGATGTCTTGAATTCTGACGCTGATTGTACCAAATCAGAATGATTGCCATGTGACTGCAGTCTTGTTGGGTGCAGGAGCAACACTGGAGAAGAACAAGGCTACAGAGATTCTGCACTCTCCTGGCAGAAATTGAGGCGCTAAATACTGGTAACACCAGACCAAGGCTATATAGTCACTATAGTCTGAAAAGTCGTAATGTTGGAATGACTTTCATTCTGACGTGGAATGGTCTCAACAGTCTCAATTGTTTGTAGTCGCTTTGGAGAGCTGTGCAATTCTTTCGATTGAACGCGCAATGGCGGAAATTTTCACCCCAGCCACTCAGCCAGAGTGGCTGACGCAGCCACTCAGCCACTCAGCCACTCTGAGTGACTGAGTGGCTGAGTGGCTGCTCCAGCCGCTCTGGCAGAGTGGCTGAGTGGCTGAGTGGCTGCTCCAGCCACTCTGGCAGAGTGGCTGAGTGGCTGAGTGGCTCCTCCAGCCACTCTGGCAGAGTGGCTGAGTGGCTGCTCCAGCCACTCTGGCAGAGTGGCTGAGTGGCTGCGGCAGAGTCATCAGCCAATGAAATGGATAAAGTTTTAAACATTTCAATACCTAAGCAAGATTATATGATATTGACAGCAACTTGATTTACAAACATACCCCTGTAAACTTCAACCGCCATAGCTACATAACTTCCAACGTATTGATTAAGAACAGCCACATATACACTTTGAACTATAACCTGAAATCACTTAAAAGGAAAGAGAGTGTCGATGAACTCTACAAGTTTAGGATTGGAAACAACTATTACATCAACAACAGAGAAGAACCTCTTAAATACAAAATGATTGATGGTATCGATGATGTGATGAGTTTAAAGTTTAAAGGATGAAGAGGAATACAGATTAGTTTTTAAAAGGCAATGATTTGAACAAAGCAATTTATGAAATGAAAAGAGCAGGATATGAACCACAGGTTAGGCACACAGCAGCTAGGGCAGTAGAAATCAAGTTTGATTTAACACACAAGATAGGCAAGAAACAGAAAACGGTAACCTACAGCATTGTAACACAGCACCGTGACCATGATAGAATCAATGATGATATTTTGGTGGAAACAGAGGAATAATACAACAAAGTCAGCGCGACAATGTTCAAGTTTCATGAGTAAATTTTCAGTGAAAATCAGAAGTGATACTATAACGAAACTGACCTCAAAGCATTGGATGAATGCAGAACCATTGTTCCTAATGGAAGGTTGTTAAAGGCAAAAGACTATGATAGCAAGGGCTATGAACCTGTCCTTGCCCCTGAAGATATGTGTAGCATCGACACACGGAAAGCCTACTCATACCAAGCAACAAAGATTACACACATTCCAATGTTCAACGATTTTGATGTATGGAAGCCATACACCAACAAAATGATTTTAACAAATTCAATAACTACACCTTGTTCATAGTGAGGGCATGTCAGGGCAACATTTGTTTTTTAACAAAAAAGATAATCGGGTGTATGGGAAGCACATGAAGGAATTGATTAAGAGAGGGGTGGCAATGAAGATACTATTTTACAAAGTACCTTCATACATTCACAGAGTGAAGTATAAGAAAGCGGTTGAAGATTTATATATAAAACAGTGATTAGTGATGACAAGTTTGAGAATCAAACAATCTTGAAAACTATTGCTAATGTAGCCTTTGGTTTGCTTGAGAAGCCTTACAATAGAAAAACGGACAGTAGGATTTTTGATAATCTTAAGGAGGCATTACAGCACCAGAAAAAAATTGATGGGAGGATTTACGCAATGAACGAAGAAAAGTATGAGGAATATTTTAGATGGAGAGAATTAGAAGAAGATTGGACTATCGAAGTTGATGAGAACAACAAACCTTTTTTTAGACATGTGAATGGCGGTGCGTGTTTTACAGATTTTGATTGTAACGTCGAGGATGGCAAAAAATTCTGTGAAAATGATTCATTCAACCAAAAGATAGAGAAGAAACGCGAGACCGCCAAATATTATATAGTCAGTGCCAGTGACCAAAGGCAGTTGATGAACGGATTTAGGTATATCAAAGAGCTACTGTTACAAAAAAAATCATAACTTTCATATGCATGATGCATATGAGAAGTTGAAGGAGGCAAACATCAATGTTTACGCTGTAAAGACTGATGCCTTTCACATAGCAAAGAGGGATTTATAGAAAGCTAAAAAGATTGAATTTTCATAATGACATAGGAGGCTGAAAAGTGGAAAATAAGAAAGTTGTTCCTGTTCCTGAAGTCTATGGATGGAAACACAATGAGATTCCAAAAATACCGATTTACAAAAGCGAAAGGATTGAGGTTCAAGATGAATGGGACACAGAAGCAATTACAAAAAAACAGCAATAAGGAAGGAGAGAGTCATGATTAGGGCAAAATTTGCAGGAAGTGGTAAGAGTTTCATTGGAAAACATTTCAACGACCTAAGTTATAATACAATACACTTTTTGTTGTTCCTCACAATATGCAAAAGCAAGATGTTCCATGCGATGCAGTCACCCAAAATACATTCTTCAGTGTTCCTGTGTGTAAGGGGGAAAGCAGGCTACCAAAGTATGATTACAACGGTTATGATGTAATCTTTTTTGATGAAATGTATATGTCAAGTCCTTATATCTTGAATAAGATAAGAGTCTTCTGCAATGAAAACCCTCATTTGATTGTAATAGGTGCAGGTGATGTCAAACAACTTCCAAGCATAGAGCCCTTCACCAACAACCAAAATGGAGAGGAGTATGTTGACAATTGCATTGACATAATTTTCAAATACAATATCTTTTTGCAGATCCGCAAAAGAGTAGGAGGTAAAGATACAGAAGAGGGAAAGGAATAGAAAAAAGTTATATGAAATCTATGATGATTTTTGGGAAAAACGATTTGGATTATATAATTTTTATGATATAAGGAAATACACTTAAAAGGATAATACCTTATAATAGTATGGAGAGTAGAACCTGCACAAAGTGTAAGAATAATAAAAATGGTGACGAGTTCAATGGAATGAATAGAATGTGTATTGAATGCTTGGACAAACAAAAGGAGAGTAACACAGTATATTATAATCAAAAGGAAGTATTCTGCGACATTTGCCAGCGGAATGTGAAACAATGCAGGTTGTCCAAACATCTTAAAACCGACAGGCAGGCATATCAACAAGGAAAAACTCAAAAAGGAAGAAGAGAAAAAACAAAAAGAGATGGAGGAATACTTAAAAGATGATGAAACCAGAATTGCAAAATTTTAACAAATCTGGAAAACCATTACACCAAAAAACTTGAAAAGACTTTAACCCCCAAAAAATCATATCATAATATATGAAACATTATGTTAGGAACATAGGAATGTTAGAGATGGATGATTTAGATTTATGATATTATTTTATGATATTATATTATGATAACATATTATGATGAAATTTATGATGATTTTTTTTTTTATGATTTGAATTTATGTGATGATGGATGATGATCAAATGATGTGGGATGATGATGTATGAAATGATGTGGTTTATTTTGTGTTGATACGGTGATGAAATGATATGAAATGTTGTGAAAATGAACTGTGGTAAATGATGAAATGATGGAGGTGGATGGTATGAACTTAGGTGTGTTTGTGTCTAGCTATATATAATTTCTTTAATAACATACATATATGAAAACATTGGAACTCTAACCAAATGTCTCATTCCTTTCACCGTGATGATCCGCAGAGACCCACAGAGCGAACCCCTTTAACACAAATGGCTAATGACTTCTTTCTCACAACCCTTTAACACAGATGTTTGCATAAAATTCATTCAATCCATAAGAATATATCAACCGGTGCCCACAAGATAAAGGAAGAAACCCTAAATTAGCATAAAACTTCACTTCAAAAACTACCCAGACCTAAGAAAAATTAGGTCTGGGTAATACTGCTTACACTCCATTGGCTAAGCTGCACTAGCTATTCACCCACTGAGACATTCTGCCACAGTGGCTGGTCCAGCCGTTCTGCCAGAGTGGCTGAGTGGCTGAGTGGCTGGTCCAGCCGCTCTGCCAGAGTGGCTGAGTGGCTGAGTGGCTGCTCCAGCCACTCTTGCAGAGTGGCTGAGTGGCTGCTTCGATTTCGCGAGCCGTGTCGCACATCCACTCATTCTTTTCAACAGATTGACAATGAGCGATAATGAGCGTTTGCACACGACTATATTTAGTTGCCTGCCGCAAGCCCGCCGGCCGAGAGGTGGCCCCAAGTGAGTTTGCTGTCAACTCAAGGTGGAAGCCGGAGAGAGAAGCAGAAGAGAAGAGAAGAGAAGAGAAGCGAAGCGAAGGGAAGGGAAGGGAAGGGAAGAGAAGAGAGGAGAAGGAGAAGGAGAAGGAGAATTAGAAGCAGAATTAGAAGGAGAAGGAGAAGGAGAAGGAGAAAAAGAAGAAGGAGAAGGAGGAAAAGGAGAAGGAGAAGGAGAAAAAGGAGAAGGAGAAGAAGAAAAAGAAGAAAAAGGAGAAAAAAGAGAAAAAGGAGAAGGAGAAGGAGAAGGAGGGGAAGAAGAAGAAGAAGAAGACGAAGGCGAAAAGGCGAAAAGGCGAAAAGACGAAGGGGAAGACGAAGAAGATGAAGAAGAAGAAAAGGAAGAGGAAGAGGACAAGGAAGAGGAAAGAGGAAGAGGAAGAGGAATAGGAAGAAGCAGAGACTAAGACAGCAGCTTGAGTAGCAAGTGCTTACTTTAACAACCTATTGACCGCATACCAAATGAGCAGCTGTCGGTTAGTTTGTCTGTAGTGCTGTGGACAATGTGCCAGCTACCAGCACTACCGGTTTAGTACTGGGGAAGAAGTTAGGAGTGGGAGGAGTCGGAGTAGGAGTAGTAGGAGTAGGAGTAGTAGGAGTAGTAGGAGTAGTAGGAGTAGTAGGAGCAGTAGGAGCGGGATACCACATTCTTACAGCAAATTGTCAATCACCAAAAAATCAAAGCACACTTTGACCACTCTGGATAACACTACCCCTGATCGATCATGGGTACTTCGTGGCAAATCATACTAGTACAATTGTAATAAAATAGTGATCAAGTCAGTATTAGCTAGATTAAAACTTAGTTGGTGAAAAAAACATGGAAACTCCATGGCTGATCACTGTTGAATTCGCGGCTTATCAGTTGATAATAGCAATGACCTACAATAACCACAATAACCAGCCACAATGGTTGATAGGCGATTATGGAAGCAGCTGCTGACCAAGAAATCTGTTGGAGCTGCCCACTGTCAGCGCACCATGTTTGATTTCTGTGAGTTCATCACAATGCTCGAACCAAAGGTTAAAAAAAGAGATACTGAGAAAGCTAAGTTTTTGCCTAGGCGTTTTTTGGTAGTTGGAGGCGATGGCTTTCAATGGAAGAAGGTTTAAAAAAGGGAAACTGAGAAAGTTAAGTCTTTGCCTAGGCGTTGAGTTGCGGGCGATGGCTTTCAATGGAAGACTCAGAAAGTTAAGTTCTTGCCCAGGCGTTTTTTGGTAGTTGCGAGCAATGGCTTTCAATGGAAGAAGATTAAAAAAAGAGGTACTGAGATAGTTAAGTTTTTGCCTAAGATTTTTTTGGTAGTCAACACGCAGAGCGGCAGAGCTTGTGTGCGAACATTGCAGCGGCAATCGAATGTTTGGGATTGAAATGAGTCAGCAGTTTTTTTGTCAAATGATGGTGGTTTCTACAGGTTTCCAAAACCGATTAAAAACTACAATACCCATTTTAAAGCAAGTTAAACCTACTAAAAACTACAGTACCCGTTTTAAAGCAAGTGCTGCCTGGTGAAGTGATGCCTGGCATCTGTTCCAAAAGTCATTCTAAACCCAGGAAGGGGTGCAAGTCGGAAAGAGATTTTGTGCTATGAAAGGGTCATTTTAAAGTAAACGAATTCCATTCTAAAGCGGCTGTGCTTGTGAACCAGAAATAGTTGCTACAAAATAAATGCACCACTTCACGCCCAAAATTCAAACATGGATATACATACAGCATGACTTAAATGTAGCAAGCATGACTTAAATTCAAGCCGAACATAGTCGCTCGAAGTCTGGAAGTTCGAATCTCCGATTCGGGCCCCGGATTCGGGGCCCGGATTCGGAGCCTAATCTCCTTAAAATACACTTGGCGGGTATATGGTATGCCTAAGAGACATGATTTAAACTTAAGTTGAGTGTAGTCGCTCCAAGTTCGAACCTCTGATTCGGGCCCCGGATTCGGGCCCCGGATTCGGGCCCCGGATTCGGGGCCCGGATGGGGAGCCCAATCTCCATGAAATGGGTATATCGTATATGCAGCCTTGCAAACTATGCCTTAGAAATGTAGCAAGCATGGGTTAAATTCAAGTTGAGTGTAGTCGCCTGATGTTCGAAGATTCGGGCCCCGGATTCGGGGCCCGGATGGGGAGCCCAATCTCCATGAAATGGGTATATGGTAAGTGCAGCCTTGCAAACTATGCCTTAGAGATGTAACAAGCATGGTTCAAATTCAAGTTGAGTGTAGTCGCCTGATGTTCGAAGATTCGGGCCCCGGATTCGGGGCCCGGATGGGGAGCCCAATCTCCATGAAATGGGTATATGGTAAGTGCAGCCTTGCAAACTATGCCTTAGAGATGTAACAAGCATGGTTCAAATTCAAGTTGAGCGTAGTCGCCTGATGTTCGAAGATGCCCGGATGGGGAGCCCAATCTCCATGAAATGGGTATATTGTACGTGCAGCCTTGCAAACTATGCCTCAGAGATGTAACAAGCATGGTTCAAATTCAAGTTGAGTGTAGTCGCCTGATGTTCGAAGATTCGGGCCCCGGATTCGGGGCCCGGATTCGGGGCCTGGATGGGGAGCCCAATCTCCATGACATGGGTAACCTTGCAAAGTATGCCTTAGAAATGTAACAAACATGGTTTAAATTCAAGTTGAGTGTAGTCGCCCGATTTGTTCGAAGCTTTGGTTCGGGGCCCGGATTCGGGGCCCGATTCGGAGCCCAAGCTCCACGAAACAAATGCAGGTATATACTGCTAAGATCAATTGGTATGCACAGCGTTGAACAATGCCTGTCAGGGATGTAGCAAGCAAGACATGCAAGCTCTGCGCATTTACTCGAAGTTCTAGCCTCCAATTCGGGCTCCTGTCTTGTCATTTTTCTTGGGTTCTCGACATTCTGCAGGCTAGAGATAGCAGGATCGCGTGCTTCTCGACAGAGCTCGGTTGCCTAGAATTTCCAGAAGTGTCATGTTGCGTCATCAGTCATGCGTGGTCACCGACTCTTCTGATTATCTGACCTTGGAACATGTGGGAATGCCTCCGCCGCATCCTTTGCCACTTTTCCATTTCAAACAAGGATTTTGCGCAGTCAGCTAAGATGAACACGGACCAGTAGAACCTCCCTTACTAGGGCTACATCTCCAGGAATCACGCCAAGTTAGTACTTGCGTGTTTTTCATGGATGACTCATTGTTTGAATCACTGCCGCGTCCAACCATTGATGGCCATGGACAAGCAGGTATATAGTAAAGGTTCTCAGGCTCAGAGCTTCAGCATGTCCACCTGCCGCCAGAGCAAGACATCGAAGAGCGATGCTGCGGGCCGGAGCAAGTCAAAGAGATCATCAGAGCAGGTTGTTGCGGACACACCCGTGAAGAAGGATGATGAGCAGAAAAAAAGCTGCCCACAAAAAGCAACTTGGAGTTTTCAACCCAAACCCGCAAGAGTCCTTAGCCATGCTCTGGCCCAGCCATACGGGATGCCATATTGACGAACTGAATAATGTTGGGTATGAGGCATTTCATATTGCATACACTCTATATTCCAAAACATCTGTCAAAGTTTTGCGGTCCGCAATGCGGCCTCAGGTATGAGAGCCGAAGAAAAAATCTTAGATATCGTTTGAGTGCTGAAGACTACCAAAAGATCCAGGGCTATGATGATCTGCAGAAGCAGCTGGATGAGGCGAAGGCGCTGTTGGCCCAATGTCAGGACCCGCAAGGATTGGTGAAGAGTTTGCAGGAATCCGCTGAGCGCATACGGCTTCTCGAAAAAGAGAATGTGGACTTGTCTCGGATTTTGACAAACTATGTCTCGAACCCTGCTATGCTTCCTTGCAGAGCTGCAGATGCCTCAATCAAAAGGGAGGTTCTAGTCAAGAGGGAGGTTCCATGATAGACTGTGCAGGGCGTCCAGGAGGTGTTCATTTGGGGTGTCCTGCATCATTTTCGGCAAGTCAGGACAGGGGCCGTACACCAGTGACCTTGGACAACAGAGCTTCCGAAGACCTGTTAGGGGTGGAAAAAAAGATATGCCTTCCATTGCCTTCCATTACACTAACTTGGTCGAAGCAATCAGAATAACTGCAACATGCGTTTGTTGGGCTGGTTCATGAGATCTTGAATTCTTTGCAGTCACGGCTGCGCATTTCTTCTTTGATTTTTTGCTGGTTGTCTGTAATGCAATTTCCTTGGCAGCACATCCAGGTTGGTGAGCCTTCCGTGACTATGGGATGGAAAACCTGTGACAAGAAGGTGCTGACCTTCTGGTTTCCATGGTATTCTGTGGCCTGAAGCCTCTTAAGTATGATGAGACTCACTGTAGAACATTGTATATATTGTTCCAAATATTTGCCTGAACGGACCCCTTTTTTGCCAGCTGTATCTGATACAGCTGGTTGAAAGCCCCACTTGTAGAGCCAACTTGGGCCATGTTGAGGCCTATATTGGCAGGATGATGCCTCTACGGACCCCTTTTTTGCCAGCTGTATCTGATACAGCTGGTTGAAAGCCCCACTTGTAGAGCCAACTTAGGCCATGTTGAGGCCTAAATTGGTCTTGGGCTCATCTTGGGACCATGTTGGGCCCATGTTGGACGTTTGGAGGCCTTTGTTGGAGACAACCGTCGCTTGGGTCGGGAAAACAGTTACTTGAAGTATTCGACTTTGGTTGTACAATCGCTTGTGTTTTAGCTTCATCCCATGATATTCTCATGCATGTTGGTAGTGAGGCTGCGTTTGCAGTTTGCTCTGGTTTCCGCACCTGCCAGGTGACAGTTGTTATAGATTTTGTTAGAGTAGTCCGCTTCCCGCATCTTTTTCTCCTTCTCCTTGCTTCTTCGCCAGCTCTCAATCACAGTGGGCGCACCGGCGGACCTCAACCACGAGCTTCGGATCACGTGGGCAACAGCGGGCCTCCACCGCGACCTCGACCGCCAGTGGGCAGTGCTGGGCCTCCACTGCCAAACACGTTGCCAGAATGTATCTAAGATAAAATGTCAGAACATATGCCACATCAAAGGCCAAAATATGTGTCAGATCCCACACCCGAAAAACAATGCCACAATACATGCCAGGTAAAAGGCCAGGTAAAAGCTCCTGTCTTTTCGGGAACAAGTTCACCAACTGTAATTTCAAACCGGGAACCCTTGTGAGCCTGTGAATTGAATTCATGTCAGTATTTCAGGATCGCGCTTCTGGGGAGGGCTGCCTGGCAGAATTTGCGATCCCCAACCAGATCCGGGATCGCGCTTCTGGGGAGGGCTGCCTGGCAGAATTTGCGATCCCCAACCAGATCCGGGATCGCGTGATGCTTTTTCAATGTATTTATAGTGAAATATCAATACTGGAATTCTGTTTTGTTAGAAAATGAACCCCTTTATAATTTCAAATAGGCAACGCGATCCCGGATCTGGTTGGGGATCGCAAATTCTGCCAGGCAGCCCTCCCCAGAAGCGCGATCCCGGATCTGGTTGGGGATCACAAATTCTGCCAGGCAGCCCTCCGCAGAAGAGCGATCCCGGATCTGTTTGGGGATCGCAAATTCTGCCAGGCAGCCCTCCCCAGAAGCGCGATCCTGAAATACATGAATTCAATTCACAGGCTCACAAGGGTTCCCGGTTTGAAATTACAGTTGGTGAACTTGTTCCCGAAAAGACAGGAGCTTTTACCTGGCCTTTTACCTGGCATGTATTGTGGCATTGTTTTTCGGGTGAGGGATCTGACATATATTTTGGCCTTTGATGTGGCATATGTTCTGACATTTTATCTTAGATACATTCTGGCAACGTGTTTGGCAGTGGAGGCCCAGCACTGCCCACTGGCGGTCGGGGTCGCGGTGGAGGCCCGCTGGTGCCCACGTGATCCGAAGCTCGTGGTTGAGGTCCGCCGGTGCGCCCACTGTGATTGAGAGCTGGCGAAGAAGCAAGGAGAAGGAGAAAAAGAGGCGGGAAGCGGACTACTCTAACAAAATCTATAACAACTGTCACCTGGCAGGTGCGGAAAAACCAGAGCAAACTGCAAACGCAGCCTCACTACCAACATGCATGAGAATATCATGGGATGAAGCTAAAACACAAGCGATTGTACAACCAAAGTCGAATACTTCAAGTAACTGTTTTCCCGACCCAAGCGACGGTTGTCTCCAACAAAGGCCTCCAAACGTCCAACATGGGCCCAACATGGACCCAAGATGAGCCCAAGACCAATTTAGGCCTCAACATGGCCCAAGTTGGCTCTACAAGTGGGGCTTTCAGCCAGCTGTATCAGATACAGCTGGCAAAAAAGGGGTCCGTAGAGGCATCATCCTGCCAATATAGGCCTCAACATGGCCCAACATGGCTCTACAAGTGTGGCTTTCAATCAGCTGTATCAGATACAGCTGGCAAAAAAGGGGTCCGTTCAGGCAAATATTTGGAACAATATATACAATGTTCTACATGCAGTGAGTCTCATCATACTTAAGAGGCTTCAGGCCACAGAATACCATGGAAACCAGAAGGTCAGCACCTTCTTGTCACAGGTTTTCCATCCCATAGTCACGGAAGGCTCACCAACCTGGATGTGCTGCCAAGGAAATTGCATTGCAGACAACCAGCAAAAAATCAAAGAAGAAATGCGCAGCCGTGACTGCAAAGAATTCAAGATCTCATGACAACCAGCCCAACAAACGCATGTTGCAGTTATTCTGATTGCTTCGACCAAGTTAGTGTAATGGAAGGCAATGGAAGGCATATCTTCTTTTCCACCCCTAACAGGTCTTCGGAAGCTCTGTTGTCCAAGGTCACTGGTGTACGGCCCCTGTCCTGACTTTGCCGAAAATGATGCAGGACACCCCAAATGAACACCTCCTGGACGCCCTGCACAGTCTATCATGGAACCTCCCTCTTGACTAGAACCTCCCTTTTGATTGAGGCATCTGCAGCTCTGCAAGGAAGCATAGCAGGGTTCGAGACATAGTTTGTCAAAATCCGAGACAAGTCCACATTCTCTTTTTCGAGAAGCCGTATGCGCTCAGCGGATTCCTGCAAACTCTTCACCAATCCTTGCGGGTCCTGACATTGGGCCAACAGCGCCTTCGCCTCATCCAGCTGCTTCTGCAGATCATCATAGCCCTGGATCTTTTGGTAGTCTTCAGCACTCAAACGATATCTAAGATTTTTTCTTCGGCTCTCATACCTGAGGCCGCATTGCGGACCGCAAAACTTTGACAGATGTTTTGGAATATAGAGTGTGTGCAATATGAAATGCCTCATACCCAACATTATTCAGTTCGTCAATATGGCATCCCGTATGGCTGGGCCAGAGCATGGCTAAGGACTCTTGCGGGTTTGGGTTGAAAACTCCAAGTTGCTTTTTGTGGGCAGTTTTTTTTCTGCTCATCATCCTTCTTCACGGGTGTGTCCGCAACAACCTGCTCTGATGATCTCTTTGACTTGCTCCGGCCCGCAGCATCGCTCTTCGATGTCTTGCTCTGGCGGCAGGTGGACATGCTGAAGCTCTGAGCCTGAGAACCTTTACTATATACCTGCTTGTCCATGGCCATCAATGGTTGGACGCGGCAGTGATTCAAACAATGAGTCATCCATGAAAAACACGCAAGTACTAACTTGGCGTGATTCCTGGAGATGTAGCCCTAGTAAGGGAGGTTCTACTGGTCCGTGTTCATCTTAGCTGACTGCGCAAAATCCTTGTTTGAAATGGACAAGTGGCAAAGGATGCGGCGGAGGCATTCCCACATGTTCCAAGGTCAGATAATCAGAAGAGTCGGTGACCACGCATGACTGATGACGCAACATGACACTTCTGGAAATTCTAGGCAACCGAGCTCTGTCGAGAAGCACGCGATCCTGCTATCTCTAGCCTGCAGAATGTCGAGAACCCAAGAAAAATGACAAGACAGGGGCCCGAATTGGAGGCTAGAACTTCGAGTAAATGCGCAGAGCTTGCATGTCTTGCTTGCTACATCCCTGACAGGCATTGTTCAACGCTGTGCATACCAATTGATCTTAGCAGTATATACCTGCATTTGTTTCGTGGAGCTTGGGCTCCGAATCGGGCCCCGAATCCGGGCCCCGAACCAAAGCTTCGAACAAATCGGGCGACTACACTCAACTTGAATTTAAACCATGTTTGTTACATTTCTAAGGCATACTTTGCAAGGTTACCCATGGCCCATGTCATGGAGATTGGGCTCCCCATCCAGGCCCCGAATCCGGGGCCCGAATCTTCGAACATCAGGCGACTACACTAAACTTGAATTTGAACCATGCTTGTTACATCTCTGAGGCATAGTTTGCAAGGCTGCACGTACAATATACCCATTTCATGGAGATTGGGCTCCCCATCCAGGCATCTTCGAACATCAGGCGACTACGCTCAACTTGAATTTGAACCATGCTTGTTACATCTCTAAGGCATAGTTTGCAAGGCTGCACGTACAATATACCCATTTCATGGAGATTGGGCTCCCCATCCGGGCCCCGAATCCGGGGCCCGAATCTTCGAACATCAGGCGACTACACTCAACTTGAATTTGAACCATGCTTGTTACATCTCTACCTAGATATCCCAAGTCTGCGTTTTTTTTGTATTCGTACGATTTCAGCTCAAAAAACGTATTTGTTTATATAAAAACGTATTTGTTTCCAAAACAGGTCTTTGCTGGGTTTCTGTGCGCACGGCCTTTTTGATCAAGATGACCAAAAACCTGATCCGACCATCCTCTGCGGCTGAAATGCCTGCCCCTCAGGGGTCTGGCATACCATGGAGAAGGTTTGCATATATCATCATGCAGATAATGTCCAAAACCCTATGTCCTCCCATTATACAGGCTTTAATTTAATATATAAAGCTAATAGGTCCCACAATGAACTGTAATGATCCAATTATATATATGGTTCCAACCGTCATGAACCGACAGGGGTCTTGAATGCTGCACATGTCATCCCCAAATTTAAAAATTTAGTTGGGTATACACACAACACAACAGTAAACATTTTCAATGGGTCCTTCTCCTTTGTCTCATTCGCCGCAAGCGGCTTTGGAAACTTACCCCATAGCGTTGCAAAGTACGGTATATTGTCAGGCGGGTTGAAACCCGACGTGAGGTTCGAGCTATTCTCCCAATAAAGTCCTCATTCTGTTCACAATTGAAGATGCATGGGTTCAAAATAAATTGGTGGTTCCCCCTGACAGCGGCCCGTAGTTCAAACACTGTATGGGCTAAAGAGTGAAACTTGGGGCGCATACAAAATAACCTTAGGTTAATGCCCAAACATTCACGGGCACAGAACGAATATGCCCTCAATGCCTGAAGTCCTTGCTTCATCATGAACTGAGCGCAGCTTCTTGGAAGCCACAAGTCATGTCCATGCATGATCCCTAGAAAGTTCAGTAGCCCCTGGCACAGCTGCAACATAGCAGTCAACAACACTTTGTGGTCCCCTTTCATGTCCAGAAGGCAACAGCGGATGAAGAATTCTAACCACATCAAAACCAGGGTGCAATCTGAACCTTTGCCACCCATGTATGGAAATGATCGCTGCTTGTCAAAATGCAAATTTGCTTTTGTGAAGTTCTTCAAAGATGGCGTTTTCTTGTGAGTCTCGCACCAAAGTTTGAACATAGAGAAACCACGGCTGAGTCTGTCGGGTAAATTTTTTGTTTCACCCGGAAAATCGAAATACAGCAGGTAAGACAGAAGAAGCAATAAAGACGCTGTTGCTTCCCTTCCAACTCCATGTTTCACGACGTGAAACATGTCTCTCTTGTACAGACTAGCAGGGTTCTGGTCACTGTACGGCACGGAAATCAATGGTGGTGGCTCATCTGGATTCCAAGGCACTGATGCTCCAACCTTGCCGGCAGAATGGGAAGGTGCAGAGCTGATGTTCATGCCTTTGGGGCAAAAAGTAATCAAAACAAATGGTGGGCAACTACGAAACTGAACTATAGAATGAGTTAAGCAACTGTGTTCAACCAGCTGGGGTTGTCAGAGACATCGCCAAAGTTGTCGTCAGCTTCACATTCATGGCACATTTGTAAATTGTTGGCTGTTCCAACCGTCATGTATGAACGGCAAAATTCTCCAGCTTCCACATGGAATTCTGCATCCCCCTTCACACCTATGAGGGCAAAGTGGTACGTGGTAGAATTCACTTCCACACCGTCCAAAAACAAACTCTTCAGTTGCGACCCCAACTCCTTGAGGACTGTTCTAAGTACGGTGTAACTGTCCAAGCTGTAGACAGCATATGGAACGCAGGTGAAGAGGTACCGGTTCAAGAAAGAGTGTCCTGGGGTAGCACAGCAAACCAAGGGCGATGTAAATTTGTATTAGGGAGTCCTTTGACTCTAGGGTCATGATGATGATGGTGATGATGTTAGTGATGGCCGTGATGTCGGTGACGGTGAGAGAATGATGGTGATGGTGGTGGTGGTGGTGATGAGGATGGTGATGTTGATGATGATAATGGTGATGCTTACGGAGAAGAAGAAAAAGAAGAAGATGATGAGGATGATGATGATGATGAGTAGGTTGATGGTCTTGATGATGAAGGGGGGGTAACACACAGAGGCACGACTGACAAAATTTGGTTGAATTATTTTGAACACCACTTGAACCAAATAGCCAACATGTTAGCAACAATTGCAGATCTTAGAGATGATCTTTACACTTTGGTGGAGAAGAAAGGGGATGTTACTCTTATAGGACATTGGATTTACATGCACAAACAAACCAGCCAGGAATCCCAATGAATTGTGAGTGTCATACTCACCGCACTGGCCCAGGCGCCGCCGCTTGATGGTGCAGGCATCGTCAGCATCGTCATACGTTCCTCCACCATTCGACGATGTTGACCGCTCTAAGCACGTGACCCCCAAGTGGCCTGTGTCATATTTCTGCTGGTTTCGCCGGTTGAGGACAGGTTCTGTTGCCGTGTCCCTAAGCCCAGCAGGTAGGCCCCACACAGACTCCCATGAGTAGCATGCTATGGGGGATTTTTTGAGAGTACGGCCTTTGTCACCATGGATGCAAATTGGCACCACCCGACGGAAGTCAACAAACTGTTGAAACACTTTGTGGTCTGGTTGGTGGTCGCGGAACTTCTCCCAAAACGACTTGCACCGGGATTCGCCAGATTCAAGCGTATCCCCACCCAACAAAATTTCTGGATGCTTCGTCAACAGATGTCCAGCCATGTCAGTAACCTGCAGGGTTCCAGAGGTTGAACAATACATGCAAGACTGCATGTCCAAGCATGTTCACGGTATGGTTGAACATCAGAATAGTTTCAGTATTTCGGAGACAAAGGTTTGTATCAAAGAATGTTCTCCAGCATTTCAATACCCCAAAACTTGAACTAGTGCTTCATAACCCATGAAGACCTTGTAGTGTGGGATGGACACCGTTTGGCCATCATCCAATGGTATGGTCAGTTCACTGATGGGTACCCTTAAAGATAGCCAGTACTTGTTGAGAAGTCGATGAGCATCTCGCTCTCCATGACTTGGATGCACTTTGGTGGCTGCATACAGGCTGCCTACGTTGGGCGCACCGTCGGCCACTGCTGCTCTGGCCATAGTTCCAACTCGGCAAGCTGGGGCCTGAGCCGCTTAAGAATGGAGGAGTTTGGAAGGTTGCAGGTTCAGCAACAACCAGGGCCAAGCGCCAGACACCGTCACCAATCTCATCCGCCAAGACTTCTAACATTTTTTGTCGAGAAGTTTCCTCACCTGGCAAAGATGGATAACGAAAGACTGGCTCACAAAAGACGCTGCCACCTGCCTTCTGAGAAATTCTCACCATATTCATTTGACTGGGGTCAGCCATTTAAAAATTATCAGCGCTGAAATCCAGGACAAACTGAACTGAGTGCAGGCATGTTTTGGCACAGCGGTCCTTTTGTTGTCCTGATGTCATCACATCTTTTCTGCCAAAGTCAAAATTGCCAAGCCGAAGTGATTGACTTTTCAATTCACTTACGGGGACGTTTCTTGGGACCAGTCTCCTTTGGAACTGCCACTGATGCTCTCTTTGGTGTCTTGCTGGGCGTGTCCTCAGCAGGCTTGGGAACTGGCACTTTCGGGGCTGCCTTCGCCTTGGAACTCTTCGAAGGCGGCGGGCGCTTGGCGCTCACCGCTTTGGGCGCGATGCTCCTGACAGGTGTGTCAATTTAGGAACCCCTATAGGAGCTTGAGAACCCGCAAAAAAATCAACGGAGTTAGCCTGGGGAAGTGTGAATATAAATAGGTGCAATGATCGTGCATTCGGTCCTGGCTCTTGACTCCAAATTGAAAGCTTCCAGCAACCTCAAAAGCAACTGAGGGCAAAGCTTTTTACCTGTAAGCAGTGCAGTGGACATATGAGGGCCTAGCGCGCTTCGGGCACTGTCCACCATATCTTTCAAGGCGGTCTCCTTCCTCAGAAAGCGCGCGCATTTCTCACTTTAGAGCTTGTGGCCTACAGTTTTTGAAGATTGCTGAGCTTCTTGATTCTATATATATAATATATATATATTGGTCTAAAATATCTTCAGAAATCAAAAGAGCTGAAGTGATGTAGGATTGGTTTTAAACATGTGCTGAGGGTTGGACTCTTGGGTGAAGCCTTCCAGAATGCCAGCGTTGGCTTCAGCCGAAAGAGCCTCACTCTGCGAATCCAGCTTGGCATACACTTCCTCCAGCTTGTCGCACATCCTGAAAAGCCGGAGAGTGCTCTAGAAGTCTTTGTTCGGAGAAACAATATGCATTCAGTGGGAATTGCTGTTATGTTCCGAGATTCTTGCGGACAAGGGCTGAGTCACCTCCCGCCGCAAAGAGTTTTTTCACTTCTTCCAACTTCCCCATGCGCTTCGTCAAGGCTGTGCTGACTTTCGTAAGCAGGGCTGAGGGTTTGGTGGTGTCCTGGACTTCCGGGTACCCCAGCCGCTTCAACAACTTCATTGTCTCCTGTGCCGAAGGTGGCAAACCACCATCTTCGTCGCCAGGGACAACATCGGCACCGCCAACTGCAGGTGCACGGGGATCAGTGGCATGTGTGATACCGAGAGACCAGCTTCGAACCAGGATTTTATATACTGTACATATGGAATATACCACAATACACATGCTTCTAGAGTTTGGTCAGCTTGTGGAAAGCCAGTACCAATTTAGGCAAGATGTTGCCACAAGCGTTTGGTTGACTCACAATTTATGTGGGCAACCCACCTTCCAGTGGTAGGTCCATGTCGAAGCTCATGTCAAGAGTGGTTTCTTCAGTCTCCCACTCTGCGCTTTCTGAGTGGCCAGCCTTCATCCGGTCCCTGAGTTGGAAATGCAACAAGTGCAAAAACGATGCAGAAAACATATGCGGTTCAGCTGTTGCATCGAGTCAGTCCATGAATGTTAAACATGCTGCCTGTTTAACATATGTTCAGCCAGTCTGAGACAACAGAGTTAAGATTACATGCAAGCAAGCTAGGCACTTTGAATGGCCACTGACTTCAGTCTCCACGTAGTAAGACCACTCCTCCTTTTGCGCACTCCACCTGGCAGACATGGCACTAAAGCCACAAGTTAAGTTGACCCAAGACCGTTCAACAAATGCAGACAAGAACCAAACCGTTCTTGGTTTTGAAGTTTCGGGGATCAATATGCGGACCTCATCATCTTCTTTGGATTTGCTTTTGCACGCGCGATGATGTTCTTCTTCTCTTTCCTATAGCACCGCAGGAAAACACATATTGTTTGTTTGCTGCAGTATGCTATATTCATTTGGAAAGTTTGAAGCATTGCAGGGAAAATTCAACATGAAATTCATCAAAGTTTCTCCGATCTATCGCCAAATTGGCTTTCAGTGAGGAAGGTGAAATACACTCCGAGTTCAGTCTCTTTCTCGTGCTCTTTTTTGACAGAATGGCGTTTGACAAAGGTGTCGGTGTCATTCCCACAATCAGCGAACAGCCGAAACACTTTCTCCCGGCTCCCTTCTTCCCAAAGCTTTCGAACCTCTGAGCTCACCTTAAACTCCCCCTTTGCATTGGGCTCCATCGCCCGTCGGATGCGACGGTCTATCGCCCCCTGACTCAGCGGAGGGGGCCCAGCTGGGGGTGGCATCTGCTGTGGTGCAGGCTTAGGCAGGGCCACAGGAAAAGGTGGCAAAGTCTTTGAAACCTTGTTTTCCTCAAAGTGTTCCTCCAAACGCTTGGGAACAACTGGACTCGAAACCTTCTGGGTCTCAGGAAAGCGACCTTCTTTTTCTGGGGTTGACAAGATGCCGGATTTCCCACGCTGCAACGGGGATGGAGACGGAACGGCCATAGGTTCCTCATCATCTCCTGGTAGCCGATCTTGCTGTTGTTCGCCTCGGCCAGGCTCTCCACATAGACCAACCCTGTACAAAAAAAAATCGATCAGCAAATATGTTGTTCATTGAACTTTACTCAATGGGTGATCTCCCAGAAAAAACTTTATAGGCATTGACTGGGAAATGTTACGATATGAAATGATATGGTATGAAATAGCAAGATACTTTATGGGATGATATGATGTTATATTATATTATGGTCAGTGTAATGTGTTCTTGTCATATATCCCTGGGATCCAGCGCTTGGGAGAGTAGCAGCACCTTCTAGGTTTAATCTTTGGCACCTGACTCTGATATTTTTTGGGGTGTGTCCCAGACCAAAAAAAAACATGTGTTTTTGGAACATTTCACAATAAAGAGAACCTTCCCTTCCATGAGGTGATTTGAGATTGGCACTCGGTGTCCTGAGATCGATTTCTACTCGTACTTCTGGAGACTCCTGGAAGGAAGGGCCAGGCAGCCATGAAAGAAAAGACCAAGACCTGTCTTCCTCCTCACAGATGGTAATTTTTTTGGTGGTGCCCAGGGCACCCTTTTCCATGTTCGTGGGAACCCAGAACTGTTTTAAAACTGACACCTCTAGAAAGTAGTTTTTTATGTTTTTGGTCAGTATATGATATGTCAGTAAATAAATTCATTGGATTCAGCTTGACTTAATCTTGTGAAGCAATGATTGGTTTGACACTAACCGTAACAGTCTCGAATGTAAGAACATCCATAGAAAACAGCATGGAAGTGCAAGTCCTTGTCCTGATCTTCCTGGGTCTGCTGCGCAGTGGAGGGCGCAGCATGGAGGGCGCAGCATGGAGGGCGCAGCATTGCGATGGGCATCAAAGATTCCCTGGTTCAGGGCCTGACAACGACATCGCCTTGTTTGGGAACTAGTGCGAAAGGGATGTTAGGGAAAAAAATCAAGGCAAGTGATGGGATAGCCTCTAAGCGAAGCTTCAACTCTTTCTCTTCATCGTCCAAAGGAAACTTTTTCCCCACCACATCTTCCATAGGGGCAGCCATGAGGTCCAACCCTTCTGCTAGAGTAGAAGAGCTAGACAAAAAACTCTTGCTGTTCATGTTCACTGTGCAACCCTTGAGCCAGGATTCAAACAGAGCTATTTTCAATTTGAATTGCCGAAAAATGCACAAAAATGAGTCTGAAATCCATTCCGGGAATTTCCGCGTTTGTTCCGCGGATTTCCGCGTTTGTTCCGGTAATTTCCGCGTTTGTTTTCGGGGTGAAAATGGCAAAAAAAGTGAAAATCCATTTTTGGAGGATGAAACTGCCAAAATCAGGAGAATCAGCTGGAAATTTCTGGAAAGTCTTGGTCAGCCCAAAAAAATCTGATTGGAATCGAAGTTTTCCTTTTTTCTATATGTGGTTTTCACACTCCAGAAATTCCCATGGTCCAAGTCGCAGTGCCTTTCACAGATCCGCTGCAGACACATCCTCTGTCCCCTAGGAACAGAAGCTGTTCAAAGTAGCTTCATCGACAGGAATTAATTTCTTCCACTCTTGTGGAAGGCAAATCAATTTACTTCTTCTCAAATAAAACATGGTTTCCTTCAAATTTGCACCATCCCAGGCAGCAGTCTGGGTCCATGCCAAGCGCTCGAAACATTCATGGAGAGGGCCAGACACCTGACAGGGTTTTGAAGTTCACCCTGAACTGGCACTTTCTCAGCACGTTTCATTCTCCAATGTTTTTCGCTGAATAGGATAAATGTTTCCCAAAACTGCATGCGCCTGAGGTGTTTTTTTGAATCTTCCAGAAAAATGCTGGAAAGCTGGGATGTTCTCAATCACTTTCGATGCAAACCGCAGGGGGTAATGCCTCAGATAGGGAATCAACTGGTAGAACCCCACTAGATTCGCATGTCCCACCATTAAATTTGACAGGAAGAAGAGAATCCGGAATAAGTGAATTCAAGTTACTCAGTGGATTTCAGGTGTCGGCTCCCACTGTAGCCACTCTTGCCGGTCTTCTTGGAAACATATCGAACTGTGGTGGGTGGTCCAGCTTCTTCATTTTTTCGTTTGGCCAAACCATGTGTCGTAAAAGCCCTGATTACTGGGTTATTGGACCATATGATTGACCGCTTTGGGCTCCAATGTCCCCAGCATCCCATCCAAAATGATTGCCGATAGATCTTTATATTCAAATCCCCCAACACCTGAAGTAGCCATTGCATCCTGTGAGTGCCCATTAGCACTGATGATCCCGGCTGCTCCAACAAAAACGTGTTGAAAAGTAAACAAATGACAAGTATGAACAAAGCGCTGCAGGCTGCCAAACAATTTCCCCTTAGCACCGATGCAACTCGTGGGTCCCCATCTGGTAGTGCCCATGATCGTTTGGAAGTGCCAGAATTAATTTGCACAAATGTGCTACACTCAGTCGCCACCAAAGACACCAGCCCTTCGCCACTGTAGAGAAGTAGAGCCAAACATAGACTCAGATATGCCATCATGTGAGAAAGCAAATCAAACAGGTGAACATCAAATACATCAACTACCAAATAGGGACCTCAATATTAGATTAGCGGCATGAAACCGGCAGGCTTCAAAACGTTCAATTTTGGAGAGTAAAGAAAGTCAACTGCCCTTGAGCGGAAGCCAGACCATGATGCCATCCTAGCAGTCCTTGCTCGACCTGAAAAAATCTCCACGAACTGTGAGTTGCAAACTTTTGCAACCTCGTCAGGGCGGAGGTAGGATACCATGATCAGAATTGCCACAAACTCCTGCAGCAGGAAGAACGCATACTACTTATTGGCCCCAATACACATCCCCAAAACGTTGTAGAATATGTGTTGTTTGGTGAAACCCAGTCCTTGGGGATATCGGGTATGAACATCAATCGTCTAAGCAAAGCTTCATGGGCTGGGCGCATGGCTGAAAGAGGTATGGAATCCCAAATTCGAATCCGATTGACAGCCGGCAAAACTGCAGAGAAAGCGTAAAAAGTATATTCCATGTGCATGCGCATGCACTGCATATATTTAAAAGGTCAAGTAGGGCGCACAAGCAGGCAGGGAAGACGCTCTTCATCATCCAGCCATCCGCGGGAGGCCATGAAAGCATGGCCCCTTTTCATCACCTGCGTCGGGCGCGGCTGACAGAACATAAGGATACTTTACAGGGTAAAGGGCTGGTGTCAGAAAGAGCTGGTATGAGTCAACCAAAGTAAGTTTGCACCTTCTTTTTCTGCTCTGCCCCGTTTGTTGCACACTTGACATCTGAGGTTGGCAAGGTTTGTCCCTGCGCTAATTGAAGTAGAGAAGCTTGGAATTCAAACTTCACACAAATAAGAAACCCCAAAGTTGGATCTAGGCAGTCGGAAAGCAACTGCGGTCCAATCATGAACGCTTTGTCCCGTTTGAAAAAATGGGATCTTCGGATACCGGACTACAACATATTGGCATACCCATCAGCCAGCTCCACCATCAAATTGCCCAAGTTCTCAGAAGTGGAAGCCTTGATAGCCTCTTTGTTTCGGACCTTGCAATACTTCCAAAACTTGTCCTGACACCCCACATTCTAAATGTAAAGAGGTGTTACAGTAAGCAAAGTTACAACTTTGTTGAAAAAAAACGCAAACTTGAGAAACCCTGGGCTGTAGCGTCCTCGTGCTTGGCCTGGGGCTTGAGGTGAGCCAAATTGACTCGGTAGGCTTCACGGATAGCCTTCCATTCTGCGAACCCTCTTTCACCCTCAGGTGGGTTCCGGCGAGCAAAGCTGATAGCTTCACCCCGGGAAGCTCTCTTGCGCTGGCGGGGTGCGCTCTTGGGTGCTGGTTTGGCGCGCTTAGTCTTGCTTCCATGCTCTGCATCGTCTTTGCGGGTGCTGCGCTTGGGGGGGGTAACAGGAGCATCTTGCTGTGCTGCCTCCTCCTGATCCTGGTGCTCCTCAGCCTTCCTCTTGCGCGTGGTCTTTTTGACCTGGGAACCTGCACCACCTTCCTTGTGGGCTTTCGCCTTTGCTTTTGCCTTCGCTTTGGGGGTGGCCTTTCCTCGTGCCTTCGCCTTCGCCTTACCCTTTGGCCTACCTGGCCTACCTCTTGCCTTAGCCTTTGCCTTAGCCTTTGGCCTCCCACGTCCCGAGGGCTTGCCCTGTTCCTCAGAGGCGTCTGCAGCTTCTTCTTCGGGAACTGAGCGGAACTGGTCCAAACGAGACACCGGCTCCTAAGGGGTTGGCACTGCTGTTTTGTTTGTTCCCCTAGTGACCCAGAATATATTTATAAACCCATAATATAATCTGGTATCCCCACAACGGTTGATTGATTTTATGAACATTTTGGTGCGTCTACATAACATATAAATGTCCTAAAATGGTGCTGCCCAAAAATCACAAGGTTCAATAACGTTCTAATTTTAGATGATTTCGGACACCCGAAGTTGAAACATCTTTTGGGGGATATCTACTTAATGAACTCTTGGCAAGTACAAAACAGTGGGCCAAATTAGGCACACAACCTTATCCTGGTGGTCCAAAGCATTGAACCCATCCGTCTTGGGCGTCCCATCCAACGTTGCCGCAGGTTCAGCAGCGACATCAGGCTGGCCAGGAACCTCAGGAACTGATGCCTGCGGATCAGCCACGGGAGGCAAGGATTCCACCTTGGTATCTTTGGGGTCAGCAATGGCGGAGCCATCCAAATCATCATCCACCGTCTCTCCCAAAACCAGGGTGGGCAAAGTCAGGAGTGTATCAGCCTCCTTGGGAGGTGACACCGGCGGTGGAGAGCTGGGCAAGGCTGCAGAAGCCAGGTAAGGGTCAAACGGCAAGGTGTCCACCAGATCAGGATTCACACCTGCCCAAAGGTCAAAGGTGAGCATGTTGGTTATAAGAGTAGCTGGGAATGATATACCTTTTCAATGACACTGGATGAGGTGGAAATGTTCCATATAACATACTTTTTCTTGATTGTATCATAGTGTGTATATATATAGACATGTTATATAGGTAATATGCCTCATGCGAATATTTCCTATAGGTCCAATATAATCAAAAACCTGACCAGGTAAAGGGGGGGCCAAAATACACAGCCCCTAACCCCCCCCAAGCCTTTGGGAACAGCAACTGCGGCAGCTGAAGGCAACGGCGGCGGCAACTTCTTGGCATCCTGGATGGCTTTCAGGCGACGCCTTGGCTAACAGCTATGGCAGAAGGTGCATATAAGTGACATAGGGGAATAAACCTATATATAACATAGTGTACAAGTGGGAACAGCGAAAAAAAATATATTATATAATATATATATTTGTTTTAAGCAAATTCTAAGTTTCAAGATGTAAGCCCTTTCATTTTCCATTTCCACTACCGTCGATGGCAAAGAAGGAGCACCACCAGAGGTAGGAGGCACAGGATTCCCATCACCTTCAACATTGCTGGAAGCTCCATCACCAGGCGTAAGAATGGCAGAACCAGAGGCAAGATTCCCATCAGACTCACCATTGGTGGAGGCTCCATCACTGGAAGTAGGAAACGCAGAATCCCCACTCGGGCCCCCCGCGCCATCACCATTGGTGACATCATCGTCCAAAGTAGGAGACCCATCACCCTCACCAGTGGTGGAACCCCCATCAGCATCGCCAGCAGCAACTGGCGCAGCAGCCCCAGCAGGAGATTCTCCGTCGTCTTCTCCAAGAGGCGGCTCAAGGGTTCGGCCAATGAGGTGTCCCCAGTGCTCAGTCATAGTGTCCATCAAACGACGAAGGTTTGGGTCCTAGGATGTGCAAAAAAAACATCTAAACCATGCTATGTGATTTGATCCATTTCATCCATTGAAAAGAATATGCTATAGGTAGCCAGGGAACACGAAACGTATGGATGGGGGCTTTCCACTTTCGGACACACAGCGAGATCAACCGCTTCATCCCCCACGAATCTAAGTAGATGCTGCGCGGCTTCTGCTCAATGTTCAGCATGACATAGAGCTGTCGCACCTGCCCAGTCAAAAAGAAATATAGCGATCTATTTTGTTTCTTCTCTGAGAAAAATAAATCCGAGGAATTCCCGAATAGTCTTGTCACATCCCGGCCTCTTCCTTCAGCCAATTGACGGGTGGGGACTTTGCTTCACTAGTGTGGTGGGAACCCCAAACTTCCAGAGCATCATGAACAGCTTGGCGGTTCACACTCAAAGCTGACAGGGAACCAATCCCAGTAAGTTCCACCTTTGGCCATTTCAACATCCTTCCCGTATCCCGAAGGCTTTTCCGAACATCAGAGCATTCCTCCCACAAACAAGCCAAAGCGTGGGTAGGAGGCCATGAATCTCCATCGTCGTCGTCCTCGTCATAAGGGACGAGTGCCACGTCAGCAGGCTCTGGTGGAGCAGCTGCCATGACTTGGAACTTCAACTCTGATCTAGGAAAAACGCTGAGCCCTGGATTGCTGCTAATCCAAGATTACGTGGGAAATCCTGGCCAAGGTACATATAACTAAGTTGGTTCATGATAGGTTATGTATATAATATATGGTCTATATATGGTATAATTTCATGGGGCGTAAAAATCAAGTTCTAAGTGGGGGTCGCCACATTGTACTTTTTAAATTTAAACCATTCCTATCACCCAATGTCTGATTTGGGGTTACGACATGCCCACATGTTTGGATTTGCCACATATTCACATTCAAAATTATTTAACCCAATTCTTCTTAGAGCAGGCAGTGCCGGGGGGAGGTCACCTCCGTTCGAATCAGCAGGCAAGCGAGAAGACCATCGCATGACCTGCGTGCGGCACCAAGAATCTGTTTTTAAACTATAAGTTGTTATGGCAGAAGTTACCATTCGAAACTGAGATGATGGTAAAACAAACTTTGTCATCCTGCAGCAGCAGTGGTATTCAGCCGTGAGTTGAATAGCCATGGTATGGCCCCCACAATCGGTAAAACAGTGCGTTTTCCAAATCTGCTTCCACTATGGGCCCAAACAAGATTTGGTCAGAGCACTGGCTTTCGAAGCACCGACGAACTTGGAAGCAAGTGGTTTGCAGATTTCGGCTTTCCGGTCCAGGCATGTATTCAAACAATTGGCCTTTGTCCATCAAGGCATCAAGTACAAAATTGCCTGGCATCACTTCTGTTCCTCTTTCAAATTCCTGGGCATTACAGTGGATAAATACAATAAACCCCACACAAGAAGATGTGACAAAATACATGTATCTTTCTTCAAAGAGATTCAACCCAATCCCCCATAGGTGTCCCCAACATATTATATTTTTAAAACAGCAAAATTTTGAGGATGTGATTTTACGTTTTGGAGGGGCCCCAAATCAAAAATACGACGCTCACTGCAAAGCAAAATTCTCCTTCTTCTCATCTTCGGTTGCCTTCGACAAGGCGCTGGATTCCTGATGGACGGCGCAGGGAAGGTGCAAAGGTCACCTGGGCCCTGGGTAGCAAAAGCATGCTCAGTCAAAAGTGGGTGTCCTGTTCCAGCAAATCTTTGCAAATACCGCCAGCATGAATATTGTGAATGATGATGTTCACAAGGTCATCTGCTGCAGGGGGTTCCTGGGCAGTGCAACCCTTGACTGTCTGCAGTACTTCTAAGAGAAAAAGAACGCCATGGCGCAAAAGCCCCATTGTAAACAAATAAAGTTGCTGCTACGCCACAGACTTTGGGAAGAGAACTTCCACACAGCTGTCCCAAAAAGCGTTCGGCAAATCGTGGAGGCCTTCGGCGGAAGACTTCTATTGCTATTATGGGGTGAGTACATCTTGCTTTACAAACAGCACAAATGTTTACAAATATCTTTTTGAAATTCTGTCCCCCTGCCTTCTTTTTGAAGCCGGGTGATGGATTCGACATTGCATCCCTCTAACTTGGCAGCCATGGTTCTAGTTGGAAGACTTGGAACCTGATAAATGGCTTTGCTGATAAAGTCGCCACAAGAACATCAAGGTTGCAGGCAAACTCAAATGCAAATTGCAGGCAGGGTAGTGGGCGGAGGTAGCACCTGCTCCCACTCTAAGTTCACCAAAACTCAAGAGGTATGGTGAGCCCAATCAAGGAGAAGCGGCGTGTCGCATTGATTTAGGCAACCAAAGTATGCAAATAATGTCTAAACTACCCAAATGTGCTTTCGGGGCTAATTTTATCAAAAAACGTATTTGTTTGGAAAAACCTGGTTTTTCCAACAAATACATTTTTTTTGCATACTTTCGGTTGCCTAGGTATACATTATACATATATCATAAAGGTATCCCCAAATCATCCAAGTCGCTGGTGACCAGGACGGAGCCTTTGGACCTGGTGCCGCTGGTCACCACTGCCCTGGCCTCGGCGTTGCAGGTGGATGAAGCGAGGCTTCGAAACGTGGCGCCTCGGCTCGGCTCGTGTTTTTCGTGGATTTTCTTGCGCTAAAGTGAAGCGAAAAAAACACATGCACATAATGATTAATTAAAAACAACCAACTACATATGTATATATATATATACACATGTGATTTACTATAGCTATAGTAGAATAATATTAATATATTCATCTATTTTGGCATTTGTCTCAAACCTTGAGAGGTTGGAATTGATCGTGGCGGAGTATGTTGGAATTATACGATATATGATATATAATATATGAATAAACAAATCATGGAGGACAAGGGAATAAGGAGGACATGGGTCAGAAACTGTGTTGGGCTAAGGCTAGGGGGACTGGAAGTATGAAGTCTGAAAACAATCAAAATTTTGTGTGTCAACCTTTCTACGAATGATCGGTTTGTGGGGCAATGGCTGTCTTAAAAAATAAATGTTGTGATGTGGGTAACATAAGTTATTGTCTTTGACGTTTTTGGAAATCATACTGTATCATTTTTTTTGTCACAACAAGTGAAATCCATTTGTTGTTAGTTAAATCATCTTAAATCCCTTTTTTTTTGTCATAACTGTTATGAATCCGCTCGCATTTTTGCGTCATGTTTTCCTCAGGTTGTTGAGACGGAGGTTCGACGCCTAGCAGCACAAGAGACCTCTCTGAGGGTCAGTTTCTCGGCGACGGGGTGATGGTGATACGATGGGGATACAATGGGGATATGATATGATATGATCAGATCCAACCAATCATAGTCAACCAATCTGACGATAATGATAAGGTGTTTATATGTATCACACACTTTGTCTTGATTAGATATTAGACAATACAAACTCAAGCAATCTTAGACAATTGGGTGTGGTAGCTGAAAATTTGGGGGACTGATAAAGAAAGTTGTGGCAATATCTAGAAGGGAACATGATGACTGGAATTTGTAGTACAAATGTTTCAGACAAACCCAGTTAGAACTCACAGTAAAAGTGGGAAACAAAATGCTAGCTCATGGGAAAAATATAACTCGGACATTTTGTTTACAAGATGGGGCCCCATAGTTCGCTACGTTTGTTTATATCTAGTATAGCTAGGGTTTATGACAAACGTGTACTGGTCAACGGATGTTAATGGATGTTTATAGACTATAGACCAACAAACATACATACATTGGGGGGCCAGCTTACAGTATAGAGGAGGACACCTTCGACCGTGATGGGAACATGAGAATAGGTATCCTGCATTTGTTTCCTCTTAATTTGTTTAAAAGGAGCACTATAGTACTTGTATATGATATGGACTGATTTGCCCCAATTTGCGGTTTTCCACATACTCGTATCCAACTCTAGGATTCACACGATCCAGATATCACCACAGCTGACGATCCAGGTTACGAAGTGATCACAGCCATGGAGAATGCGAAACTTGTGCTGAATGGAAGTTTGGGGGCTACCGCCTACCCCAGCAAAAATAGGGGCTTAGCAGCCCCCTAGAATTGTGGCTCATGGTGCTTAGTTAGCTGTTGATGAGGCATATATCCAAAGATATTCATGGGGACTCTCTGCAAAAAGCGGTCTTTGATAACGGTGTTTGTATCCAAAGCAAGCCGAAATGCAGCATGTCTTGAGAGAGAGGCACTGAACAATGACCATTGTAGAGAGTTTTAATCCTTGGATCGAACATCTTTGGCCTAGGCCTGGCTCATGAATTTTGCATAATTCTGGATTTGTTTGTGTTGTTTTATAGTTTAATTTGGCGTATGTTGGTATATTAATGTATATGAGTATATTAAATCAGACCTCTCTTACAATCATTGGTGGTTGAAACACCCAAAACTGTTGGCGATGTTGGTTTCTTCCTTGAAACCACCAGCTGGCGACGGATTCAACAATATCAACACCATACAAAAGCCATCAGTGTGCGGATCGTCGATCAGCCGCAAGCCATGTTCATTGCTTGGGCTTAGCATCAGGACGCAGCTCTTGTCCACAGTAACCACATTGGCGGATCCGACCAGCGTCCCTTGGAGATCTGATGGCGGGGGAGATGGGTTGATGCGGGGTGATATGTTACCCAGTTGGCTTGAGATATCGAGAATTATTGAGCCATACCAACATTGTGAATCCAAGCAATTCCTTTTTTCTGGTTATATGAAGCCCTATTCTTTTTTTTCGTGAACCGTTCTTCTTGTGTCCTATCAAGGGGCCCATGGCACAAGAAGATGCCCTGAGTTTCAGTGTGGGGGGCATCGAAGCGTATCTTTGTTCAATGGTGTTTCCAATTGTTGCTTAATCCACCATTTAGGGAATCTATAGAAAATAGAAAACACATGAACACATGTTCTTATGTTGTTGTTGTTGTTGTTCTTGTTGTTGTTGTTGTTGTTGCTGCTGTTGTTGTTGTTGTTGTTGTTGTTTTCATCTTACACAAATCCAAGATAAAAAGTGCTAGTTTCCCAATTTACAAATTGATCAACACACATCCTGGCTGGTGGTTTGGAACATGTTTTATTTTTTCCAATGTTAAAGAAAACATCAGTTGAAAGAATGGATTCTGCGGAAGTCAAGCCATGGGCAAATCAGGTCCCCTTTGGTTCACGTTGGGATCTTTCCGTCCTGTTCAAGCGCCATCCATCGGAAATCGCATCCCCGTTGTATGCAAAAAATGGACACTATGATGGTAGGGATTTGGGATGATAGATATTATTGATATTATGCATAACTGTATAATTTTATGTATACATATAATATCATATAGATAGACATACATGTTATATACATGTATTTGCACATCATACATAGCTAATAGCATGATTGAATACGAACCAAACATCCGAGAAACTTTCAGGATGTGGCGAGTCGCTTTTCTGACTCCTTAGAACTGGAGGGTCTGAACGTGACTGGGTGGCAGGCGAGATTATACTGACAGGCCACCGTGGCTAAGATATGTGGAGATCTTATGAAAAGTCCTCAGAATCGTTCGGAAAAGAAGAGTGATATACTTCCTATTGACAAGAAGCTGATGTGTTTACCCGAAAAGAAACACTCAGTTTGTTTTTCTCAAGATGTTTGATATGGCAAACTAACATAGATGTGGAAAACATGGAAAACCCAGCATAAAAATAGTTAGATCATTTTCCGCACGGCTTTCAAGGTTTCCACATGGGGTTTCCACATCTTTTGTTACCCTACCCTACTGACGCCTAGAGGTCACCTCCATCCAGATGCTGGAGGTTCCTAAAATCATCAGCACCGAAAGCCATCTGCAGGAGACGCCCTCGGGTTACCCTCGGCTCTTTTTCGTTGTCGTAGCTATGGAAAATGATCATTTTCTGGTTGGTTGGTCGGAACATGTTTTATTGTTCCATATATATAATGTTTATATATATATATAATTATATTATATATATATATATATTGGGAATAATAATCACACCTGACTTTCATATTTTTCAGAGGGGTAGGTATACCACCAACCAGTTTTCATATAGGTACATCAACTGTCAATGGCCATGTTCAATAGCTATGTTGAATTGCCGGAGAGTAACGTGGTAAAGCCATCTAATCATAAACCATCGGCAAATGGTAGGTTTAGGGTTTTGCGTTTCCCACATCGTGGGATACAATTGGCATATAATTTGCGTATAATTGGGCATAGAACTGGTTTAGAACTGGCATATATATATATACATGGGATATGATTGGAGTAAACCAACTGAAGGATATTTGGGTGATTCTGGGTGTATCTAAAATGGACACATACCCTTGCAGTGTGTTTTTAATGGCAAGTCGGTTCAAAAGAAATGGATTTGGGACCCATGTTCAGACAAGACTGTATATTCTATGTCTTTTTGGTAGGTTTTTACACCTCACCCTATCGAATTTTAACATGGAACCCGACAAATTGGGTTCCATGTTAATTATCGCTTCTTGTTGGAAGATGTTCTCCTTGATTTCCCAGATTCAATCGTTGCTTGGAAGGGGAACATCTACCAGGAATGGATCAACATCTGTCATCATGTTTTTTTGGACGGCTACTTGGCAAAGCATTTCGTAAAGGCCATCACTGGGCCATCACATAAGTACGTATATATCTTCAATAAGGTCATGTAAAAAAAAACATCTAGAAGAAATCTAGTGATAGTGTGTAAATGTGTAATGTATATGCATAATCTATATAAATCTATAAATAGTATAGACATATAAATATATATATAGACATTATTAACGTAATTTGATACTATATCCATATATCAGAAACATAGAGACATAGAGTCCGCACCGTAGGATCCACCCACGGAGCACTTGCTGCAAAGCTCTCAGAGTCTCGGTTTCCTTTTTTTGAGATGCCTTCGAGGGAGATACCCAGGGGTTAAAACATGGATTTTTAGACTCATAGATTGTGGTGAATAGTGGTTAAGCAATTCTATTGTTTAGATAATGGTTGATAGTGCTTAATCATGGTTATTATATAACATAACTGTTGAATGGGTATATAATGGTCATTGATGGTTAATCATGATAATGGTAGCAACTATATACTGATAAACCTTTATTCAAGATTGCTACTCACTGGTAAATGATGCGTAATTTGCTGATGATTGACAATGATTGATGGTTATTATTCATATTGGTTATAGTTATTGATAATTAATGGCTATAAATGTTATTGATACTGGTTGTTGTTAGTGGTTTATGGGGAAAACATACGTTAAACATGTGGAAAACCCATGGTTTCCCTAGAAAAACGATCTACTTTCATGTTGGGTTTTCCACATCTACGTTACTTTACCAGATGGTATAAATGGGATATTCCCATACAATGTTCCACTTTACGGAAATGAGGGGATAAAACGTGATTTAATTTTGTGCAATTGACACAGAATTGGGAATATCTGAACCATCTTTTGGTAAATAGCTGAAATGACTAGAAACCGAAAATGAACAAATACTTTCTTCCAGTGATCCCCACCATGGCATTCTATCTGACATATATTCTGACATTCTATCTGGCATCTTATCTGACATCTATTCCGACATTCTATCTGATATTCTATCAGGCAGTCTATCTGACATCTCTTCCGACATTCTATCTGATATTCTATATAACATCTTGCACTCGCAATTGAGGTCCCACAGTGCCCACTGAGCTCCGGAGCTCGCAGTTGAAGCAGAGGCGGAGTTGGCTCTGATAATACCTATAGAATCTAGATCTAGAGACCCTCACCTGACAGGTGGGGAAAACGAAAACAAGTTTGGGGTTGAGCATGGACCAACTCGAGATAGTTGTAATATTGTACTGTAAATTATATATAGACTAGATATTTTGCAGATATGCGGCGCCATTCTGACTAGGTAAATCCAACTTGTCGTTGTTTTTGTTTCATGAATTGTTCTGTCAGCTGTTGGTGCAAGTCTGAAAGTAGAGTACCCTAAAAATCATTGGTTAATCATCACATTCTCGTTAAATGTTCGTTTGGAAAATAAATTCCTTGTTTTTGTTCAGACTCACCCAATTATAGCATTGATGGTGACATGTCCTTCTAGTTAAGCACTGTATATTCACATCAAGTCGTTGCTGGTGCTATACGATGTTATACACCCATTTTCAGACGCACCCCGCCTGTCGGATGAGGATCCGCGTTTTTGAAATATCGATCATTTTGGATGGAGTCCCCCTTCGTGTTGTCATGAAAACCCCGGAGCTTTGATGATCAGAAATCAGATCCAATTAAACCCATATGTTTAACGGTTTCGATCGCAAATTTTGTTGCTAAAAGACCTTGAATGCTTGATGGTTCAATCAGTTCCATCCTGATATGTTTCGATGTTTTGTTGCTACAACACTAGGGTCCACCATCACCAATGACTTACCATTTTTATGGATGGGATTCCAACCATCAATCCATACGATATTGGTTTATGTTTGAATCACATGTTTATGGTAAAATATCTGAATAATTACATCAATCAATCAATCAACCAATCAATCAATCAATCATTCAATCAATCAATCAAACCATTTATCAATTTATTCATTTTTTATGGGTGGTCTATGGTTTATTTTTGGTGCCATATCTGTTAAATCCATCTGCACCCAAGGATCATCCTCTGGATACTGATGGGTGTGGCCATCAGCACTGTAGCCGGCTGCGCTGCTTGGGGCCTCTTGGATGGAAGTGGATTTGACGAACCCATGGGGGATGTAAACCTGAAATGGATGGCTTATGTTTTATATACATGGGTTATATATGGGGGTTTTCCTGAAATAGGGCTACCCCCAAATCATCTATGTTAGTAGAATTTTCCCCTCCAAAAAGAACATATCCATATATTGGCCCCCAGGGATTGGAAACCTCCATTTGGTAAGAATAGTCGGATTTAAAACACAACACACTAATTACTGGTTGGTGGTTTGGAATATTTTTTTATTTTTCCATATATTGGGAATAATCATCACAACTGACTTTCATATTTTTCAGATGAGTTGAAACCACCAACCAGACTATGGTTTATCTGATGTGTTTTTCTATAAGGATACTTGGAGGCGCGGTTGAGATTATGAATGTTTTGTTTTTTTTTAATGGGATTTTAACCACCAGAAGTTGGGATATCGGGCCCCAAAACCATGGTTATAATATTCATTGAAAACCCCAATTTCATCCCCAATTATCAATTGTATAAGTTAGTCGTCAGAATGGTATCATGTTTTTTTTTTTATACATGTCTGGATCGAACTGGGAACATTTTAAATGTTAGGGGAATACTCAAAACGAGTAGGAACTAACGATTTAAATTATAGTTTTGGGGTTGAACCAATCACCCAGAATCACCCAGATAAGGGTATGGGTCCAAATTATCAACCCCCGAAATGGACTGTTGATATTGAGAATAATCCATTGGTGCCCTAATCTTGACCCATTCCCATAGAAGAGCAAAAATATGGGATATGATATGGAATGTTGGTCAACAAACCGAGGATTCAACAAAAGTAGAAACAGAATCAGGATGGGATTGATATGGGAGTTTTACCACCAGCAAATTGGGATATCATGAGAATATGTTTTGGGGGACTAAACCAACCTTCAAGCATATGATTTGGTCCAAAGATGGTTGCCTTTTAAACTGCTGAGCCCGCTAAGCCAGTGTTTGTTGGCATAGGCCGCAGGTTTCCACCACCACTCTCGCAAGTCCAATTTCTAGCATTCCTGAAGAAAAATCAGAAGCAAAGCCGCAGGGTACCATTGTTCATGGCAATGATTACTTGCTACCTCCCCAAGTTGTAGGGTTATATAAATCCGGGGTTGACATTGTGCTGTCATTCTGCTGTCAAAGATGGCGGCATCGCCATGTCATCACCATAAATGTGTGGTTTATTATTGGGTTGCCCACATTACGTATGTTGGATGCATTGACATCATCAACCAGAACACCTTCAGTTCGTCCATTTCTCGTGCTTCGACAATCAGCTGATCAGTTTGTTTCCAAGTTTTTTTTGTGGGCAAAGCCATGCAGCTACTGTGGATGGGCCAGCGATTCATGCTGCTCAGCCCATCCCGCCAGGATCCCATGATTTCAAGATATTTTTTGATGTGTTTCATAGTCAAAATACCTATAAGTTCCCAACGGGTGCAACATGATTTTTAGGTCTTCAACATGTTCAAAAAAAGCTAAATGACATTTTTTAGGACTTGTCTTAGATGTTGGAAGCCGCCTTTGATGTGTGGCTTCCTGATCATGAAAAGATCAACATGTGGGTGTGTCTGAAAATGGGGTACATCCCTGTACATCCCAAAAGTACCCATTTTGATATATTCTATAATACTATATACAATAATTAGGAACATGGTGATAAACCATAGGATTTGTGCGGTACCCTATGGTACCCTATTTTCAGACAAACGTATATTTGTATATTAAGCATATGTATATATGACCATTATTTACACACACATATGTATATCATATATATATACACGTTTTTATGGTAACCCCAGAAGGATAGAGAGGTACATGTTCACTAAATTTGCGATAATTTAAACCTGTTCTATCCTTCAGGGGTTGCTATAGAGTAGCGACACTTGAGGTGCTGGATATCTCTGCGGCTACCTTCATGTCCGACAACGACAGCAGCTGATGATGCGCATGAGCTCCAAGAGTACGCAGAGTTCGGAAGAGTTGCCTGAGCAAATGTGAGGATGAAGTTCGTGGCTGTTGAATAGACTTACGGTCACATGTGCTTGCTATCGACATATACTTATACATATATCAACTATGCATATAGTATGTAAATATTATTACACAGCAATACATATATATATATATGTATATATATATGATTATATATGTCGATGACATATATGTATACATGTATTATGTCATAAATATTTAAGTAAGCCAACATTTTCAGACAAACCCAATTTGGTTCCTGGAGATATGCTGGGTGTTTCTCGACTGGTGAATGATAGGTCTTCGTGGGCTAGTTTACGCGTTGATTGAAGCATACACCAGATCCCAGTAAATACCCGACAAGCGCTGCACTTGTGGCTTGTGCGCCGATGGTACTGTAGATACTGCAAGGGGTTGATACAGGTTCACATTCAGTATTGAATACTTTACACGGCCGTGTCTGAAATGGGGTATAGCCTCTAAAATGTGAATGATAGACCATCAGATCATGTGGTTTAGCGGGTACCGGATTTTCGCCACAAATGCCTTGTTGGGGCTGCAATCTACCATAGATGTGGCCAAGCGGTTTCAAAAAGGTTTAGGACTTTCAAAAGCAGCGATGGAGGGGATATCTCTGCAACGAAAGGTCGTGCCTTGTCAGTTCCAGTGGAATTGATATGTTGTTTTAGCATTTCAAGACATGAACTGAACCTCTCATGCTGTCCCTGAGGTTTCCCTTCAGACACTTGGTTGCATCAAAATGCACGGAATGTGCAAGAACGAAGCCCAAGACTTCGAATAAGCTAAAGTTCTAAGAATAAAGAGTATCAAACTTGTTGATTATGATGATTACAAGACAATCCTTGAACCATCATGAAAACCTAATCATATGAAACAGATCTTTATAAATCGTATCTTTATTGCTAGATATTATGATGATCATCAAATGTGATAATATTGAATAATATAGAGTAGTTGCAACAATCCCATGGATCTCTTTGGGTTGTGTTTCAGCTCGATAGTCCAGCCAAGTGTATCATAATTGTCAGAGTCTCATTAATGTCCCACTAATTTCCAATGAATATCATTAGTATCAAATCAATATCCCAGTTACTCACAATTCATATTACTATTCTTGTCATTATCATATCATCCGTATCTCTTATCACCACGTTAAACCATTATGTGTGTTATCATTGTCATTACAGCATTAATGGTAAATTAATGTATATATATATATATTATCATTATACCGTTATTATGTTCATGATATCATTGTGTCATATGTTTTGTTTTTTTAATTCATGTTATTTGATCAATATCATTGTCAGTATATGTTGGTATCACTACTGTTAAACAATAAAGTTCCATTTGTACCATGTATCATTCTAATTTATCATCTAATAATGTGTTTATCACATCTGTACTGATTTTATCATTACACCATCATTACCATCCCATCCCGCAATTAATCATCATTGACATCTGCAAATATGGTATAATCAGCCCATGAATTAGCGAACATAAATATGATACGTTATGATTATTACCATTGTGATTACTATCATGACATTCACTACAGTTATAGCCCTTTTTCGCCTATGGCGAAGAAGACCTCATCTGAACGTGATACGTTTCACCTAACAGTTACAGGAGTTTATTCATTCCATGGCACTGCTGGCCGGGCCATGGAACGCCACGTGCCTGTTCCGGGGTTCCCGAGCCCTGGACCCAGCTGGACCCGAAAAAGCGAGCTCAGGTGTGGTCAATGCTCAGTCCACCCTGCGTAGCGCTGGAACGCCACGTGCCAGGGACACTAGGGATGAACTGGTTCTGACTGGAGGTTAGGTTATATAAACCATGCCCAAAATGGGTTGTTTATTATGGTTTATTATTGTTTTAACCACATTACTAAAATGATCTAATGACTGAATGATTTCGGGGTAGCCTTATTTTGGAAAGCCGTTTGAACGTTGGGATTTCACCATCGCCAGGCCCCCAATGATGGCATGAATCCCTCCGTCCGTTCGTTTTCGGTCAGGAGATTGGCAGCCAACGACGCAAAAAAAAACTAGCTGACCATTCCAAACTTGCAGCTTTATGTCCCTATTGTTTGTCGTGATATTACTTATATATTGCTCCAACAGAACGTCTATATACAATCTACCGTCGTATACCAGGACCATGGTATACCATCGTATACCATCATATACCACTACATATACCCAGTGTTGCTGTTCACATCGTTTCAATGCAACATTTAAAACATTCTATACCCATTGTTGCGTGTTTGGTTAAATATCTTAAATCCCGACTTTTGTTGGTTATGTATTGTCATGTCTATATGCACATATGCATATATATATATATATGTACAGTATGATTATACATGTAAATGACGTTCCATGGATTCAGGGCATACCGTCATGTGTTTTCTGAATACAACCAACCATACTACTGAGGAAATCCATATACAATGATTCCATGTAATCATGTTTTTAATATATAGAGCCTTTTCCCATGGATAGTATTGGTAACATATAGGTACCCAATGATATATAGGTATTATACCAAGGATGTATAGGTGTATATATATATATATACACACACATGGTCTTGTTTACCCAGCCGGCAGGACAGCAGCTTTGATGCCCCGATGGAGCGTTCGGGCTTGAGCCCCTCTGTGAACAAGTCCATCAGCTGCTTGGGTGAAAACATCGGGAAGAAACATGGCGAAATGATGGTGAAACAATGGGCCAATGATGGTGAAATGCTGGTTAAACAATGGTGAAATGATGGTCAAATGGTAATGAAATAATTGTTAAATGGTGGTGAATTAATGGTGAAATAATGGTTAAATGATGGTTAATGATATGGTTAATGATATGGCTAATGATATGGTTAATGATATGGTTAATTATTTTGTTAATAATATGGTTAAATAATGGTCAGCATGATTATGATTCTGCCATCATACTGAGGATGGTTGCAAAATCCTGCACCAGCTCGTAACTATTGGGATTCTTATGAACCCCTATAAATAGTGGGATAGTACTGGGATAAACCATGTACCAACTGGTGCAGGATTTCGCAACCATCCACAGTATCAGAAGTTGAGACATCAAACATACACCTGTTCACAGGATTATACTAGCTGGTTCAATGGGGATTATGAACCAGTCAATAGTGGAGAAAGCTATCAGCCAACCAGTAGAATGAGATGGGATAGGTGATGATAGGTGTATTTTTCATGGCTCAGTCCTTATATGCCACGATAAACAATGGTTGGATATAATCATCGACAATGGCAGTGGTTATATATTTGGATATATGTGGATAATTGGAATAGAATTGGGTTTCGCATGGGTTTCCTTACTGAATTCGTGATACAACGGGTATGTTGTACAGAAACTCGGAAACAAAATCAATAATTATGATATGATATGATATGATATGATATGATATATGATATATGATATATGATATGAGTGTGTTTGAAAATTGGGACACCCCCCAAATGACGGTACAATAGGGGAAACCCTGATAAAACCATCAATTTCTGGGAGATCTGACTGAGGTTCAAAGCTCCTGCTGGTTGATGATGATAGGAGGTTATATCATAATAATATATATATATATATATAAACTACCCAATATATTGGGGATCATCATACTCACTGGGATTTCCAATCGACCAAGCGGTACAATGGAACGGTGGGCGCTTGTGGGCCTGACTATGGTGATAGAATGGCGAATCCTGTTGTTGTTGGGCAAATATATTTTTAGTTCCCCTAGGAATCAATAATCTATGTTTGAGAATTATTCGTCCTACCAATCTCTTCGCATCATATGAGGTACGGTCAAAACTCTGGTATACTACTTCAGTAAGGATAGTTCTCTGGTGTCTGGAAAATTCACAAAACACTGTGTAGCGATAGGGCCCCCCCAAAAGCGATACCTATAATTGTGCATAATGTCCACATCTGAAGTTGTTTTGCACAAAGTTACGAACATGCAAGAGGCTAAATTTGCGATACCCCTTGCGATACCTTTGCGATACCCATTTGTTCAAAACGTAGCCCCAGACCAGACCACAAATAGATCCTTTCCTTTTACCTTTCCTCTTTTTCCCTTCCTATTCCTTTACTCCTTTCCTTTTCTCTCCCTTTCCTCTTCCCTTCCTTTTCTTTTCCTTTTCCCTTCCTTTTCTTTTCCTTTTCCGTTCCTTTTCCTTTCCTCTTCATTTCCTTTCCTCTTCTTCTTTTTCTTTCCTTTTCTTCCTCTTCCCAATCCTTTTCCCTTCCTCTTCCCAATCCTTTTTCTTTCCTCTTCCTTTCCTTTTTCTTTCCTCTTCCTTTCCTTTTCTTTTGCTCTTCCCAATGATTTTCCTTTCCCTTCCCTTTTCCTTTTCCCTTTCCTTTTCCTTTCCTCTTCCGTTCCTCTTCCTTGCCTCTTTTTGCAAAACCAGGGATAGCGATAAGGCCCCCCAAAAGCGATACCCAATTTTCGGGAACCAAGCGAAGACAATCAGTTTTGACAACGGCTCATATAGAATACCCTGGTGTCACTGGTGTCCGACAAATCCAGTCTGACAAATCCTGTCTACACAAACTGGCTACACAAATGGTGATTTAAGTAACAGACATGCTGAGTTGGCATGATTCAACCAACAATCAGTGGGGACTTGACTTTCACCACGATTTTTGAGGGCATATCAGATTCAAAGGATATCCAACCCTGGGGAGTTCGGGATAGAAACACCATCAAACAGCACGATCAACGTCGAAAATCAGACGGCCTGGCCGAAGCAACATTGGTACAATACAATCTGGGAAAGACAGTGACATAAGATTGATGTACATATATTGAACAAGGACAGACAGGAACACATAGAAACCACGCGCTTTCCTCAGGCCGGAAGAGTCATGACGGAACATTGCGCGCCAGCGCTCACCAGAACACCGGCAAAAGCGTGATTCGAGAAGTGATCCTTTGAGTGCTAACTCGCGGTGCGAGTTGCATAGTTTGAGGAACTCAAACTGGGAATGTTGGAAGACTTTGGAACACTATCATTGACTCAATGTGGTTTTGAAATTAGTAAGGATGTGGGAAAACTGATCATATGTAAATTATTATTGCAAATTGGTCTAAGGCTTTGTCTTTGTTGTTCCGATGAAATTCTACGTCTAGTATTGCTATTGCTTCAGCCCCTTTTTTTTGTTGGATGAAATCGAGCCCTTTTCCTTGGACATTTCATGCATGTACAGAGTAGAGCGCTGGAAGATTCCAGCTGCCACACTGAGAGGGGTGGAGAGTCTTTCCAGACACTGTGTGAAGAGCGCCGGTGTTTGCTCCGCCCCTTTCTGAAACATGGAAAGACATGCGAGCTGCTACGCCCCACCCGAGATTTAGAAAAGGTTCGAATATATTTAAGGATCCTGTAGTCCATTGTATATTCCCATGTATGTGGGATTATGTGGGTATATGTTTGCACAGTGTCATACATCCTTTTATGATCTTTTATGTATATACTGTTTTGTAATTTGGACACATAATGACACATATGCATCATCATACATTCAATATATTTTTGAGAAATATACTATATATATATATACATTGTATTCCGTAATCCAAGAATGCATGATATGCCAATAACTTTCACATGCTGCAGCAGTGCTACTCCAATACTTGTTATCCAGAGACTGTACCCGTACCCTAAATCGAAATCGGATAGTGCCGGCTGATAATTGCAAGGTGTATGCTATTGTATGCTTTTTGCAGTGCAGGGTACTGCCTATTTGCCAATTTTGGGCCGCAGCCGGCGACATGCTGTGCACAGATTTTCGTTAGCGCCCTCACCCGCAGGAGCAACCTCTATGAAAGCAGCTGCGATCTGGAGCTAGATGGAGGGGTCATTATGATTCCTGCCACAAATCTCAGTGACATTCTGAGTATAATCCCAAAAATATAGAACATGCATTATCACATTTAGTGGAATGTTACTCTTCAATCTTTTGAAGGTCAATATATGTAATGAAACACGCAACAAGCTGAAATTTACTCGCACTCTCTGTGTGTTAACGATGTGAGATGTGAATCCAGCACTTGCTTCAGACTGGAAACAAGCATGTACCTATACACCACTACAGTTGTTTACCGTCCCCGATTCATCCGAAATGGGTACAGTTATAGCCCTCAATTTGCTTATAACATCATTGAAGTGATGTACAATGATGTATGTATAACCTTAGTTACAGGAGTGATAATCCCATTTGTAACTGTTAAGGGCCATGAATGTACAACTTGCATGTTTTGCAGTCAAGTTTGTACCTCCGCCCATCGCAATCCGTACTCTGGTATTCCATGCAAAGCACACACACATACACCGATTCGGCGAAGATTTGGCACATGACACAATCAAACATTCCCTACCAAGTGAAATTACAATGGTCCGAGCTGCCCTGTCTCCTACCATCACTCCAGATGACAATGATTGCAAATTGAGTAGTTGTTTCTTCAGATCGCAAAAACTGCTCAAAATGGAAGCGAAGCAAAGTTCTGCGCTTGGAGTTGTGCATTGAGAATCCGAGTTACTTCAGGGTTGGCAGCATTCCGTTGCCAGTTGCAAACTGGTCCAACTGTGAACTCCGTGAACTCCCTGTGTTTTGATTGAGACCTCCCAACACGTCTCAATAGTTGCCTTGGGCCCTTGACATGCTCAAACAGTTAGGCATCACATGAATGGCGCTGTGAGATGTGAGTTTACACAGACATAGACCTGATAAATCCAGATAAGTTCGATAGTTTACCATTGAGGTTCCCGAATGGAACCATAAAATTGACCACTTCAAGAATCTTTACTAAGTACGATTCCATGTTTGGGGCTGGCTATATGATTTTGAGCCATTGCCATGGCCAGCCATGTGACAAGTGATATGAATTGATATGAGATATTCTTTCAGTGCATCGACGGGTGCATGCACACATGCTTTCTTGAAGCATTTCTACATACTGCTTTTTGGGCGTAGCTACACAGCTAGTCTGAGTGGAACAGGACATCCAAGGAATGGTTTTCTTCCGGGGGGGGGCGGTTGAAGCCACTGTAGTTATAGCCCTAAAGAATTGTCACTGGCCAACTTCCCTTCATTTAAGTGATATATGATATATATATATATTTATACTATATTAATTATATATGTATAATATCATGTAACCTTAGTTGGAGGAGTTATATCATCCCATGGCCCATGGCCATTCAAAGACTGTCACTGCTTGGATTCTGATGCACTGCACCATCTTCCTGGAGGACCACAAGTGTCGAAGAATGGCGGAAGAACGCCGTGTAGAGTCGGGAACCTGACTCTGTGAGCCCCCCTCTTTCTGAGCAATCGGTAAAACAACGACGGGCAACAGGTAGCCCCAGGTAGCCCTAGCCGCCCTGAGCCATTGTTGAACAAGCGACACGTTTTTGTGATGGAGAATTGGTATAGGAAAAATCGATGTTCTTCCACATCATGGAATGGCCTTTTCCCCTTTTGGGGGATGAATCAGGAAACCTGCGATGTGCGGATTGCTGAAAGCAAGCCGTAGCAGCCGTAGCACATGTGAGATGTGGCAAGGACCAGATGCAAACCGCTGTGTGTGGCACAAGCAAGCACACTTTGGGATGGAACATTATAGAACAAAAATGGTCTATAGGAATTTCCGTACTACTGATTGTGATTATTCTTGATACATTTGGCACTTTGAAGCAACTAATTAAATCCCTTCCCATGATCACATCATATAATTCTTCCCCGAAAAATACGTGTGTCGTTTGCTCAGACTCTGGTTCTTTGGGCCAGAGCAACCACTTGTGGCATCACAGCGGTGAAGCAGTGAAACGCTAATGCTAAGCCGGTTGAAAAAAGAACAGTCAGAAAACGAACTAATGTTGGTAAAGCAATGTCATAAACCACCCAGATTGATGGTTTATACCACCCCTTTTTTGTTTCAAAAAAATGTAAAATATGGGGGTGGTGGGTCCTATTGCTTTACTCACATATATTTCTTGGGAGGGTATCTAAAATTGGCCACGTGACCGGCATCGATCATTCCTCGTTGGACAGTCAAAGTGAGTCCCCGGAGTTACAAGTTGGTTGCTGAAAATCCGCTATCTAATTTGTATATTATATATATATATATTATATATATATAATATTATATATATATCCCGTAAATCAAAAATGATAGTTTGTGTAGGTATAAATACGAACTTTGCTATCGTGCGACCCCCTTCCTGTGCCGGTCCTAGGCCACAATTTCGCACAGGTGTGGCCCCCTGATTAAACAGGGGACCTTTCTGGGGTTGATGAGCCATTACGCTCCTGGTTAAAATTTGCTGCAGGTTATGGCAGGTCATTGCTTTTTTCTTGTTTGCAATAAGAGACGTGAATTTCACGCACATCTAAGTCTAAGCATATCTACTGAACTTAGAATACCTAAGTCAGCTTAGCAAACCTAAGCATTGGATTTTTCGTTGGCGGGTTATTTCGGAGTAGCCATGTGCTTTGGGTAAGTTTCACCAAGGGCAATTTCGCCTCTCAGCGCAAGATCGCGATTTTCAGGAATCAGTTCATTCTTAGTCATCTTAGTCATTCTCGGGCCGCTGACCTTATGAACTTCAACAATTTCCGAAGAAATGCTAGACTTTGACTTTTTTTTACGACTTACTTAGAGGGTCTTAGTATAAATATAATATGTATGTATATATATATGTATATATCAATATATATATATACACCATATATATATTATATATATACATATTATACAGTATATATATACATCATATATATATTATACACAGTATACATACACACATCCATCCATCCATCCATCCATATATACATACATTCATTCATTCATTCATTCATTCATTCATACATACATACATAAATTAAATTGCAATACATTGCATACATTACATACATTACATACATTACGTACATTACATACATTACATACATTACATACATTACATACATTTCATACATTACATGCATTACATACATTACATACATTACATACATTACATACATTACATACAATACATACAATACATACAATACATACAGAGAGGCAGAGAGGCAGAGACACAGAGACACAGAGACACAGCAACACAGCGACACAGAGACACAGAGACACAGAGACACACAGACACACAGACACAAAGACACACAGACACACAGAAACATCCATGCATACATGCATACATGCATACATGCATGCATGCATACAGACATACATACATACATACACACATAAATATATATATATATGTATGTTCTATACATATATATATATATTCTATGCATACATACGTACGCACGTACAAACATACGTACAAACACAAATACATACACATATACATACATATACATACATAGACATACATAGACATACATTTACATACATAGACATACATAGACATACATATACATACATATACATACATATACATACATGTACATACATATACCTACATAGACATACATAGACATATATAGACATACATAGACATACATAGACATACATAGACATACATAGACATACATATACATACATATACATACATATACATACATGTACATACATATACATACATATACATACATATACATACATATACATACATATACATACATACACATACATATACATACATGTACATACATTCATACATACATATACATACATATATTTTCACATACAATACATAATCATACATACACATACACATACACATACACATACACATACACATACACGTACATACACATGCATACACATACATACACACATACAAATACATACACACATACAAATACATACACATATACAAATACATACACACATACAAATACATACACACATACAAATACATACACATATACATACATATAAATACATGTGTATATATATATACATACATACATACATGCATGCATGCATGCATACATACATACATACATATGCATACATATGCATACATATGCATACATATGCATTCATATACATACATATACATAAATATACATACACATATACATACATATGCATACATTTACATACATATACATACATACACATACATACATGCATAAATACATGCATACATGCATACATGCATACATGTATGCATGCATACGTGCATACATATACACATACACATACACATACACCTACATGCATACATACGTACGTACGTACACACATACATACAGACAGACATACATATGTACATGCATAGATACCATAAAACTTCCATATTTTCTCTTGCTGGGACCTTTGGAGGCGGGTACTCGCAATACGTGTTGTTGGGGTGATTCCCCTGACTGGGGAAGCAACCTGGAAGGCGAATTGCCAATGCGCCTGCCTCACGCAAGACCAGGCTGAGAAACCAGTGACTACCATGAAAGATGCTGAAAAAATGATGACTTAACCAAGAATCATGTGGATTTAACAATCAAATATGGAGATTTATGGTAGTTGAGTTGGTTTATATACCCCCTTAAGTATAGTTAATCAACAATTATAATGGTGAATCATCATGAAATTGATGTACAGTCATGAACTATGATTTCAATGATGGTAAATAATGGTTACCCAACTCAACTATAATGGTGATTTATCATGAGCTTGCTGTTAAGTCACTATAATAACTATAACCATCTCAATTAGACGATGCTGGTGAATTATCAAGAACATGTGTTAATTAAGTTGGCTTTTAACCCCCACATTAACTAGTTTTGTCTTTGGCATATGTTTAGCATAGACCGCACTTTGTGAAGCTAGTGAGTTGCAGCCACTTAGATATCGACCTTGGGGTTGAACGTGGACTAGATAGATACATAGAGGGGTTGTAGTATATGGGTATATATATATATACACATTACGTGGCAACCCCAGCAACACCCCACACATATACAAGACACAAACAAATCTACTAGATTAATCGTAATGTTAGTGTGTTCAATCTGTTTGAGGCGCGCTATAGATAAGAAAACATGGAGGTTCGCTTCAATATGCTGAATCGATGAGTCAAAGAGAAATGGATTAATCAAGGGAACAACAATTGGGACTTCAGCCAGCAGCAACATTTTGGCGAGATAATATATGAAATGATAACAATTTGAAACTGGGATGGGGTTAAGATGTGTTAAGATTGGTGAATCATATCAAACATGACCTATGGCTTTTGGCCCGTTTTTTTTTGTAGATTTAATGCGCATCCCCTTGCTGGCTATTTGCCAAGCCATTTTGGGTGCGATCAATGCCAAGCCTGGATTCCACATGGATAGTTGTGCAAGCCTGTTCCAAAGCATCATTCGGAAAAAATGGGGGAGTGATTGACACCATTGCAATTTAGTAATTTAGAACCAATTCGATGAGTTGAATCTTTGAATACTTCCTTGTGTCATATGTGACTATGGGTCAGAACTCTGGTAGTCCGGTGAGCACCGAAACAGCTGATGTACACAAGTTCATTCCACAAACATATTCCATTGCAGGTTCTTACCCATCCCTATATACGTTAATGTATTTCTATACGTTCATACTTATTGCAAATCTATAATCTTCCAAGTACCCCGCAAAAATGGGTAAACGTCCCCCAATAATGGGAATATTCCTCCATTTTGCAGGTCCTTGGAGAGTCTGGCTTTTTCTATGATACAACAGTAAAATCCCACTAAAAGAGTGATCAATTGAACCTTGTCCATCCTCTTGATAGTTGTATGACACGGCCAGATCGACCGACTGGGTCTGATCGTGGGACAGGTGGGAGAACTCAATGGACTAGGGAGGTGATGGGGTATTAAATGAATTGTATATATATATACATATGTGTACAGAATCATATATATATATATACATATATATATATATATATACAATTATACATATACGTATATATTTTTGTAACTGGATTTAATGAATTTGTTTACTGGGGATTCTGATGATATAATGGCTTTTTTACAGGTTCTATTGGGGTCTATTGGGATTCAAAAGGGAATATAACTGGCAAAAATGTGGGATACATCCAGCAGAAAAGTGGGATGTGCCTCTATTGACTGGATGGATACTTGAGCACTCCATTGTTGTGCTATAGATGGAAACATTGAATGAAATATGTGGGTTTCTTAAAATGGGGGATCCCCAAAACTATAGGTCTGAATTGTCTCAATACTAAAATGGTTTAATCTTGGATGACTTGGGGCTACCATGATTTGAGGAAGCCTCCATATTGACCCTGACCAGTTTGTTCAAAATATAGTGAAAGGCATGTAAAGATGGGCAAGCCACAAGATTGACCCAGAGATTATGGATTAGACATATCATCATCATCATCATCATCATCATCATCATCATCATGATCATGATCATGATCATGGTGATGTTTACTCTCCCGAAAACTAACGTTGGGCAACAAAAAAAAAGGATTCCATGTTAGCGCACCCATGTTAAAATTCATCAGGGGGATAAGTGCCAGGTAGGTGCCATGTTGGTGCTGGTGAATTTGGACATGTTTGCACAATTTTTGGCTGCATGGCATACTAACATAGAACCCCACAAGCTGCCAGAGAGTGCTCATCCAAAAGTTCCATGTTAGCCATGGTGGCTGACACGGGGAATTCGGAACCATTATGCTCTTTGTGGTGGTTGATGGATGTAAGATGCTACGTAATAGCTCTTTTGACTCAATGAGTCATTTTGTCCAAGATGAATTCCAAAGTACAAATTCTGAAGAAAAACATAAACACATACAGTACATGTCAAAAACACAAAAAACAACAACAACAACAACAACAACATATCCTCAACACATCTTACAAACACATCGAAGACATATTCAAAAACAAACCATTGAAATAAATTTTCACCTACCAGGCCCGGTTCCAAGTTGGGTTCCAGGTTGGCTTTCCCGTTGTATTAGCCCTTTCTGTCTATAATGGGAAGCATAGATTTTTTTCTGGACCCGGACGGCCTGTCAGCAATCTCTCCTTGACAGGCCGTCCGGGTCCAGGCGAGCAGTTCCAAGCGCTTTCCCTGGGACCACAACGGGGAACACAACGGGGAGACACAACGGGAAGACACAACGGGAAAATGATGAAAAATGAGAAATGTCACGTTTATGGCGGGTAAATGGGAAAAAGTATCTGTATAACATATTAAAAACAAATATATATATATATATATATGGTTTTTACTTTTTGATATGTGTATTTCTAAATTTGAATATATGCTTCAATGTAAATTTGATATCTTGAAAAGCAATATAGATATATACAAATATAATATGTCCAAAACTAGAAGTTTAGCTGATTTTTCCAAAAAAGAGTGACTGCCAACTATATAACACAGACCTTGCATGGAACCCCTCCACGGTACCTTTCCCATGGTGACCTCCCCCATACCCTGAAAGCGAACCCAACATGGACCCCAACATGGACCCCCACGGTACCTTTCCCATGATGATCTCCCCCAGGCCCACACCCTGAAAGATGGAAACCAACATGGAACCCAACATAGACCCCCACGGTACCTTTCCCATGATGACCTCCCCCATACCCTGAAAGCTATACCTTTCCCATGATGACCTCCCCCATACCCTGAAAGTTGGAAGCCAACATGGACCCCAACTGTTCAACATGGACCCCCACGGTACCTTTCCCATCATAACCTCCCCCATACCCTAAAAGCTGGAAACCAACATGGACCCCAACATGGACCCCCACGGTACCTTTCCCATGGTGACCTCCCCCATACCCTGAAAGCTAGAAACCAACATGGAAGCCAACAAAACAAAACCCCGTTGACACAACCCCGGTTGAGTGTCCGTTCTCCGTGAGCCGTTGCTTGCAGCAAGGCTTTGAATGTGGCATGTGGCTTTGGCTTGCAGCCGAAACCAACATGGAACCCAACCGATATAGAAAATCATAAGTTGATCCTTATCATCAAAGAACCCTTTCATTCTTCCCCACCCATGTCTTCATTTTATTGGCAGAAGGTCTGGCACCGACAAAATTTAAAAAACATCAAAAAGGAATCCCTCTCCCCTGGCGTGGGATGGGGAAGCATATTTTGGAGCATGTTGCGCCACTCAACCCTAGTTTTTCTTAGGTCTAGTTGCGTTTATGGTGAATGTTTTCCCCAGCATGCTTGGGTTGAATCTGGACTGGTGATTTTTTGCATACCCAGTCTCCAGGAACCGGAAAACTAACTTGGAACCTGAATGGACATTTCGTTGGGGGGAAGGGAACGGCGGAAAAAGCAAGAAGTAAAAAAAAAAATGGATTTGAATGGACTTAGGGATCCTAGTTTTCCTTTACACTTGGCAAAGGAGAAAATGTGCTATTTGGACGTTTTTGGGCTGAATCTGGACTGGTGGCCACATTAATTTTGTCTCCCCGCATGCTCCCCCTATCTCCCCCTAGTCAGGCTCTCCTCCACCAACCCGCTGTGTCCCCCCGGGTGTGGTCGCCGAACCCACAACGGAAACCAACATGGAACACGTTTGTCTTTCTTTTGCTCCTTGTTGCTCTTTCCATCTCTTTCTTAGTTTGCTGATATTTGTTATCCTTTCATGTCGCTTGTTTTTTCTCTCTTCGCTGTCAGGTTTTCTGCCTGTTGCGGCTTACTTTGGAAGGTTGCGCGACGAACACGGAACCCAACACATATCGAAAAATAAGTCACGACCTTTTCTTGGAGGTGTTTTGGTTTCAGTTCTTTCCCCACCACAGACCTGGAACCTGAATAGTTTTTAAAATGTGAGCGCCATACGAAGTGAAAAGTGGGGTCGCCCGAAAGTCACTAACATGGAATTTTCAAGGAAAACGCCTTAAAAACCACTTGGGTTCCAGGTTAACCTTCAAATCACCCTTCAAGGTTTCAGATCGCTTTGTGATAACTTATTCAAATTCCACGTTGGTTGTTTCAGGGTGCAGTTTGGGTTCAGTGTGGGCCTGCATTGGGTTCCATGTCAGTTTTTGAGTGATTTTATTGAAAAAGTTAGTTGCATGATTTCCTGGGGAACAAAATCCACATGAGACCGTACCATAGGCTCATGTTAGGAGACCTCAGGAATAGCATGCACGTTGGATTTCGGGGGTGTATTTCTTTGCAAGCAAATACAAGAGTGCGGATGTCGTATGCATGGATCTATGCAGCAGAAGCTACATCACCTCATGGATCTATGGTCAGTGCCGGAATTATAGAACGGAAGTTGAGGAGTACGAAGGTACGGTTATTTACCGTACCCTGTTGTTCTATAATTCTGTTTTCCTCGGAAGGTGTGAAAAAAAAAACGTATCTGAATTTACTCCTAACTTTTTTCGTCGTTCTATAATTCTTGTCGGAGCGCTACTGTTCTATAATTCTGTTTTCCCCCATTTTTCTCACATTTCCCATTTTCGTTCTATAATTAATGTTTCCCGGGCCCCGTTCTATAATTATTTTTTCCGTCGAACGGAAAAATTAATTATAGAACGGAAAAAATAATTATAGAATCCTCATTTTATCTTCATTTTATCCTCATTTTATCCTCATTTTATCCTCGTTTCCTCATCAAATCTTCATTTTATCTGCATGTTATCTTCATTTCCTCATCAAATCCTCATTAAATCTTCATTTTATAGATTGTATATGTACAAATATGCAGTAAATATCATGTCAGTGCCAGAAATTATAGAACGGAGCCAGGAGTAATTTAATTATAGAACGGGGAAATTTAATTATAGAACGGGGAAATTTAATTATAGAACGGATCCCCGTTCTATAAATAAATTTCCCGACTCCGCGCGGAATCGGAACCCGGAGGAGTACAAGGTACGGTATTTTACCGTACTTTTTTACTCCTGGCTCCGTTCTATAATTCTGGCACTGACTGTACATTGATTTTGGAAAGAACAACTAGTGACCCTTCCAGTGAATGTTATCAGTAATGTTAGTAAATAAAGCAATCGTATCCACCATCCCCAAATTTACAATACCATAAATGGGTCATATAAACCATCAGAATATTGGTGGCTTATTGTTGATTTACTAACATTACTCCTGATATGCAAGTGTGTTCCTTCAAACTACTCTTTCACGTAGACTGTATATTCATGTGCAGTATTTAAATGTATGTATATGTATGTATATGTATATATATATATTAAAGTGTACGTACATATTTATATATATATATACTTACCAGGAAAAATCAAGGCGCAAAGACGATGTTGTTGCATGTTTGCCACAGATGTCATATATGTATATGCAAACATATTTGGGAAAGCAACCTTGTAGCAGCTGAAAATGCACACCGATGTTGTTGTGTTAGTTAAAGCACGTTTCCACTTAAATGTTTTTTTGTCCTCCATCCTATTGGGCCTCCAAATCTGAATCTGTAATGCTTGAACTGTGTACGTTGGTTCTTCGTGTTCCATTCGAGTGGTCAAAACGCAGACACGTTTGATCTCTTATCCCATTTGTTAAATGACCCTGCGACTAGCGGGGACCTTGCCACAAGTTGCGGCTGGGGCTTGGAAGACGCCAACTTTTCATGATTCGCAGGTTCTGTGCTTGGGGCGATGGTAACAGCGGATACCAAGTAACGGATCGCAGAGCATCAACATTGTATTGTACTTCCAGTTATACAGTGTGTCTAAGAAACAGAGGAGTTTGGTTTGCTACCGGTAGTTGCTTCACACTCCATCTAATGTGTATCCATTATTACCCATTTAAGGGTTCATTAAATCGCATTCTATCATTCTGCTTGTAAACCAAAATCAATTTATATTCCATTATATCCCAATTTGCATATGAGGAACGTGGTATCATCTTGGATCATCGGACATCTCTCGACCAGGTGCCAACGCTGCCACCTCAAGCAACGCAGGGGCCCGGACAGGCCGATTTTTTTTCAACATGCCAGTGTTGGTTGAGTTTTGCTGTGTGCAGTTATGGCCATTTATTAGTTATATCATGTTATAACTGGATATAAATGGGATTATACATTCCATCAATGGGGTTAGTAAGTTCTATTTCATTTTATAACTAGTAAAGGGCCATCACTGTGGGATTCCAATCTATTCCAAGTGTTGAATAATCAACTAACGTGCTTCGCTGTGAAATGTCCGAATATCTCGTGGCTGAAGTTGTCTACCCTTCGGTATTCGAAACATGGTGATATCTACTATATGTCAACATTGACTGAGGGGTAGATGTTTGTTGGTTAAATTAATATTGGCATAGATATAACACTTGGACTATGTTTGCTGGTTGAATTTCCACACAGTATCCAGGTCAAGCGAACATGGGGACCCACATGGTCGTGTGGGGTGAATCAACAAGACAGTGACACACCAGGAACCAACAAAAAGGGTGGGATCGCTCCGAAATTCATCAGGAATGTACCAAACCCAGAGTTTAACTGACTAAATTGCACGATAACACGGAACTAGTCGGAAGGAATGGCAAGAGTATGTGTGTGTATATATATAATATACACATATAATCAAATTTAATCACATATAATCACATTTAATAGCATATATTCATATACATATATACATATATATATATATACATGTGACTTGTAAACAGGTTTGTGTATAAAACCCCCTCCACCCCAATGACCGTCCAGCAATGACTAGACTCCAAAACGGATCTCACTTTGTTTTGATGGCATGAAAGGTGATGTTTTGGCCCTTGGTGCCTGGAGTTCAGCCATGCCCCAGCAAGTTTTTGCATCCACATCCGGAGATGTTGAAACTCGAAACCGCCAATTTCAGAATATGGAGATCTTTGGAGGGCGCGCTTCTGACTAGCCCCCAAAAAATACCTGCGGACAGGCTGGGGACATGCGTGGACCTTTCTGATTTCATGGGGGAAACCCAATGCCATAAACCTACTACTGGTTTTTACCACCAGAATGGAGATGATATTTTGGGGATTGCTTATGGCATTGGGTTTACCACATGACTCGGGTTAATTTACTGGTATTGATTGTCCATTGGCATTTGCTGGTGGCATATAACTCCATTCGCAACAGACTGTGGATTTTTGTTGATCTCGTTGACTCCCTCTTCAATTGGCACTAATACTGTCCTATATGGAGGCAAACTATGGCGATCTCACCCCACACTGGATATGGCGGCTGGAAAGTTTCGAACATTCGCAAATATTGAGAACGGCTATACATGATTTGCCCGCGTTTTACACCCTTTGGCGATCTTTTCTTTAGAGTTTCTACTTTCACAATCATGAATTATTGATCATCATAGGTATATCCCGCACCATAGTTTGTTAGTATATTTCCCCACCTGTCAGGTGAGAGTTGCTAGATTTTATGTCAGCTGTCCCGCTTCCTTCCTTCTCCTCCTCCTCGTCCGCCGGACCTCAACTGCAATCTCTTGATCGCAGTGGTCCCCGCCCGACCCGAACAGCAACTGCTGGATGAAAGTGATCCCAGCTGACCTCGACCACAAAGAATCTCCGAAGACATACAAGATAGAATGTTAGAAAGAATGTCAGAATGTATGCCAGAAAGTATGTCAGAATGAATGCCAGATAGAATGTTCGAAAGAATGTCAGAATGAATGCCAGATAGCATGTCAGATAGAATGTCAGAATAAACATGCCATATACACTTCCAGATGTTATGTCAGAAACTATGTCAGAATAGTGTTTCAAGGTGGGAATCACTCGAAGAGAGTAATTCATGTATCTAGTTTTTGCCAGCGGGGGGAAAACCGCGCCAGCGTTTTGACCGTTTTTGAAAACACACATTTTTTATCCGTCACATGCACATCGTACGTCACTGGGTTGGGGGGTGGGGATGCTAACGTTCATGTTAACTTGCGTCACGTGCACATCGTACGTTACGTCACTGGGTTGGGGGGGTGGGGATGTAAACGTTCATGTCAACTTGCGTCACATGCACATCTGACGTTGCGTCACTGGGTTGGGGGTGTGGGGATGTTAACGTTCATGTTAACTTGCGTCACATGCACATCTGACGTTGCGTCACTGGATTGGGGGGTGGGGATGTTAACGTTCATGTTAACTTGCGTCACGTGCACATCGTTCGTTACGTCACTGGGTTGGGGTGGTGGATGCACATTTGACGTTACGTCACTGGGTTGGGGGTGTGTTTTGTGTAAAGAAACGAATCAGAAAGAAAACTATTCTGATTCACACAGGTGGTGTCGATGCGATGTGGCGACAAACAAAGTACGCCATACCATGCAGTCTCAGCTCGACCAGATCCAACGGCCATGTTAACCCAAAATTGATGCGAAGCATCAGGGTGTGGCAATGGCGTTGGATGAACTCCAAGACCAAAAGCCTTTTGGAACTCACTTGCGCCTTGAAGAACCGTATGGCGATGTAAGGTGGAAAGAAACACCGCGCACCTTTTCAGGAACAAATTCCCTCTAAATGACAGGTCATCATTAAAAAACCACTTCAAATTCCCGGGGAATTTTAAGCCTATTTTGGGGAATGAATCAGTAGTTTCGCTTTGGCGAAAACGACCTTTTTTTTCAAAACACACAAAACGCTGGCGCGGTATTCCCCCCGACAGGTAGTTTTCCTGAGAAGGTGCTGAGCCCCAAGAAAAATACATTTTTTTTTCTGCCTCAGGAGGTAATTGGATTGATACAAGGGGGGCCCCCTAGAACTACAGTTATATACACCTAGCGGGCCCCATCCTTTATACATCTTTATACATATATATATATATATATATATATATGCATGCATGGGGTTCTTAAAATGAGGGATCCCCAAGTCACCATGGGTTCAATACTAAGGTCACGTCTCATAAGTTTTTGATGATTTGGGGGTACCCCCATTTTAGGAAGCCTCCATTTCTATATATAAATACAGTATGTATTACAACCACATTATAACCTCCATTTTTGCACATCCCATGATGTCCGTGATGCCATCACCAGCAGGTTTTGGTGACCGCTCGACCCACATCAACCACGGTACGCACCAGAAGCGGAGTTTTTGGGTCAGCAAAAAGGGTGTACGGAGCATTTCGCGTACACCTGATACATTGCACTTTTACATAATATGTATGTATATATATATATACATATACATACACACATGTAATTATATATTATATATATATTTAAAGATTTACAGAATATAATATATACATAACGGTTTATATATACATATATATTTATATATAGTCATTTACATCAAGTAACACCCAACAGTATCTAGCATGATAGTATCTAGCATGATCCAACCATTATCCAACGTTTGGGTTTTTTAGATATTCTATCATTGTCCAAAATCATGTTTCAACATTGGTATCCTTTAGTTACAAGTATGTTTCATATATCAGGAATCATCCAACGAATCAAACGAAACTTGGAAACCACCGATGTAAAGGATTGAACAGTTGTAAAGTGAGGCAAAACAATGAGGATGGGCTGTAAACTAATGGGATTGTCATGGGATTATCATGGGATTATAATGGAAAATAATTTTAAGACTCCAGAAGGGTACGCAGATTTACGTTGCGCTGATTTGCCATAGGGAAACTGACCATAGAAATGATAGGTTCATCATGTACGATACATCAAATCATTTGATTGATAGTTACATATCCATGGCTATGTTACATTACCAAAGGCTATTTCTCAACAAACAAAACATGTTCATGAACGTGGTGTTCAGTCTGACGGGTAGTTTTCGAATGGTTTTGGCCCACCGACTTGCATGTGCCCATCATACTGCATTGCTGCGAAAACCATGCTCGGAAAATACAACATATGCAAAACAATCATTAATTATCGTCATCGGCATCGTCCTCATCACCACAATTGTCAAATCGCAATCCCAACAACGCTGAAGAATCATAACCTGGTTGGTGGTTTGGAACATTTTTTATTTTTCCATACATTAGGATTTTCATCATCCCAACTGACTTTCATATTTTTCAGAGGGCTAGGACCACCAAGCAGTAACAATAACAATGATCATCCGTGGATTTTTGTTTCCCCGAAAGATGGGACACTATTGGGGTTTCTTGTAAAGAACAATTCTCATACTGTAAGGATTTGTCATGACATTGTTGAATTAATCCCCGTATTGTCGCTCCATCGACAGTTTAACGGCCTTTGTATACAGTAGTTCTACACAGTTATGGCCATTTATCAGTTATAAGCACTAACAAAACCCCATTTATAGAATGTATAATCCCATAGAAATAACCAGCTATAACTGGTAAATGGCCATAACTGCATGGGATATTCTTACAACTAACTGGCTATGGCTGGCGCAGGCGCCGCGTGATCCGGCCATTGAGTTTGACGTGGGCGACCTGGGCGATGGAGAGGTCGCCAGGGATGGAGATCCTTTGGGCCGTGGGGCTGTTGAAGAATGGGATGGGAGTAGGTCTAGTGCCGTTTGTTTCGTTGTAACTGAGGATATATGATGATATATGCTGGTTGGTGGTTTGGAACATTTTTGATTTTCCATAATAATAATATATGGGATAATCCTTCCATTGACCAATATTTTTGAAGATGGTTAAAACCACCAACCAGTATGTGTACTGGTCTAAAGTTGGATGAGATTAAGCCGGAAAAAAGGGCATGTTTTTTTTCACCGTAGATAGGGGATTTTCTTTACCCATGAAAGGATTCCCCAATAATATAATAAGTTTTGACCATGATACATATTTGCGTGGGGTATCCAAGATTGGCCATGTGTTTGTGTTGTTATTCTACAAAAAAATATCCCCAAATGGTCCAACACGTCAGGAAAGTGAATTCTTATGTTTCACCCAGATCAATGATGATCAATGTATATCATCAGATATTTAATTTGGTTGGTGGTTTGGAACATTTTTTATTTTTCCATTCAGTTGGGATTTTCATCATCCCAACTGACGAACTCCATGATTTTTCAGAGGGGTTGGTTGAAACCACCAACCAGATTCTTATTAACCATCATTAACCATATAAGAACTATATATAAACCATTATTAACAGATATTTAGTTCTTGGGTAACAACAATATGTGGAGGGTCGGATCAGTAGATCCACTACTTGCTGTTTTTTTCCTGAACAAAATAATATATGAGCCCATATATATATATTTATATATATACATACACATGTATGGCATTATAGAATTGATTGGTATATCTTTGGCATGTGGAATTCAATTGGTATGGAATGTGGGATTAAACTGGTATAGAATTCACGGTTTGTGAAGTGTTTCTGATTCCAGTTTGGCACGGAAGTGCCTGCAGCGCCATCTTACCACCTGATGTGATTCTCTTCATGGATGAATCTGATTAGGAAGTGATGTAGGTTATAAGCAAGCCATATATAAATGAGACAACCCAGCTCGAGGGCTTATCCACAAGGGTTACCTACCAATCAGTTAATACGTGGGATGATCCTCTAAGTTGGCTTTCTTTGGGCATGATGAGCAATGAACCCCCCAATGTGGACGTTTCTGCACACTACAAGTTGCATACAAGATGCGGCTCTTCATTGTTTTGGCTTGTGGCGCTTCTACTAAGTGCTGCTGTTTGGTTGAGCACTTGAATGCTAATGGTAATGAAATGTATAGAGGATGAACTGGACAGCCTGCAATGTAAGTGATTAATAACTCCTTTTTCTCACTCGCTAAAAGACAGCTTTGGCGCAGTGTCGCAGCAGAACATGACACCGAGAAAGGCACGCGCGTGGAATCCAACGTGAGCGCATCATCACGCAGGTAGGAAAGGGGCACCAGAGCATGGCTGCGCGCCCAACAAGAAGTTGGCCTCGAAGCCCCATTTCTTTCAGAATTCACCTACAGGTATGGCCATTTACCAGTTATAGCTGGTTATAAATGGGATTATACATTCTATAAATGGGGTTATAAGTACTTATAACTGATAAATGGCCATAACTGTATTGACTCTAAACATTTAAAAAATTGACAGAGTTAGGTAGTCACACGTCAACCCTCCTAACTATGGGGACCCACCCTGTGCTCTCTTCATCTCTTTTCGCAGTTTGCTTGCCAGGGCTTCAAGCCGCCGGCACCCGTTGGAGACGGCAACTACATTGCAGACGATCCGGACAGACCTGGGAAACAATGAAGCACCTACGCACCTTGCGACACAGGTTGATCCACACTATAGGCAACATGTTTTTGGATGATGTTTTAATGTTTTTTCTTTGCGCCATTGGCTTTGCAAATTCATCATCAACCGTTTTTTTGAGTGCTCAAGTCCCAAAACATGTTTGGAGCAGCACCATTTTCTAAGGAAACATGACGTGGGAGGGTATGTCTGGGGACATGCAAGAGTGCAGGACGCGCCGCCAGCCGATGAAATCACAGGCCGAATGGGTCCAAGTTGCAAGTAAGTGACGGTAAGGCAATTGACATAATGATGAAAAACCAAAATAATTTGGAGACGTTGCTGCGTGCTATGCTGGGCGCGAGAAACGGAAGTTGCACGCAACCCAATCCCGTGCCTTTTGCGGGAAGAATTGTGCGCCCAGAGGGCAAGAATACGAATGCTAAATGCTGAAAAAGAGAGACAGAAACAGTGACTACTAGTCAACATTGGTCAATTCAGTCCATTCATTTTTGCATATTATTGCAATGTTTTCATTTCTGATTTCTATTCCATCCATGGTTTGAAGTTTTGAACAGTGATCACAATGAAAACCTGTTCATTTTTCAACATGTAACATATTCTACATTTATTCATCTATAGGGATGGATAGCTCAAGCACTACTCGATGAACATCTAAATTGGCCGGCGAATTGCAACGAAAAAAATGGTATAATTCACTCGCCAGGCACGCTTATTGGTACTTGAAATTGACGTGTTTTTGATTTCAAGACCGCCTAGTTTGGCAATGTTTTGTTTTCTTTGATGCATTATTTTTGTTTGTGTTTTGGAAAAATGCAATCCCTGCAGAATTATATAATCAATATGATTTAGTGATAAAACAATAATCATAATATTTTGTTTAAAGAAACGTAATATGGAGGTTTCCTAAAATGATTGTACCTCAAATTCGACCATTTGAGTATTGAAATCCATGGTATTGGGGATTTCTCCATTTTAGGAAACCTCCATTTTGGGATTCCTTTTGGACACTGCCATGCACTGCTCAGATCCTGCAGCTGGAGCTGTAGATACCACTTTGATCGTGGTGATTGCGAGCTCCAGTTTTTGCTGTCTGGTCGCGAGCTCGGGTCGACTGGATCCATGGAACTGTCGGAGGTCTCCTACAATTGGGGTACTCCAATAGCTGGATGGTTTAGTTCATGGAAAATCCGAAAATGAAATGGATGATTTAGGGCTACCCCCATTTTAGGAAACCACCATGTTTATATTATATTTATTTATTTATATATATATATATGTTATTATTATTATCATAATTGTTATTGTTAATTATTACTAGTTTTGTTTTTTTGGGATATTTGTGTTAAAATTAAGGGGGCCACAGAAAAAAGGAACAACCGACATAAAAAAAAAAAAACACTGCAAAACACACGAATCGTGAGTTGGGGCCGAACATGGCTCCAAAACAGGGGCCAACCTCCCAACGAGTCGGGTGCCGAAATGCCCGAACATTTCTGAGAATGTCCACTTTAGTTGGATGGGTTGAACTTGAACATCTATTTTCAGCCGTGAATCCACCTTGGAACAAGTCGGAGTACATTTTCGGACATCTGGATGCATTTAGAGACGACTGTGGCACAAATTTAAAAATGGTCCATGCTGTTTTGTTATTGAAGTGGATTTTCGGGTTGTTGTTTCGTCTACAACGTTGGACCCATCCATAGAATTGAAACGTAGGATTTGGTAGGTGTTGAGCAGAGGTTTGGAAGGAAGAACTTTAGTTTGGTTTCGTATTGCAAGTTGGCAATTGACCGTCACTACTTAATGATTCATGATTTCTTAGCATTTGATTGGATGATTGTTTTTGCTTTTGATTATGCATCAAGAAGGGGTCCCTTTCAATCAATGGTTGCAACAATGGTTGCCTATCAACCAATGCTTGACGACATCTCAAAAAGGGACAGGCTTTGTGACTGTCAAGAGTGTCGGATTTGACTGTCAAAAAGGGACAGGGTGATGGAGTACCCTCTGGTAAACATACAAAAAGCTATTGAAAATTGCCATTTATAGTTGATGTACCATAGCTATGTTAGTTTACCAGAGGGTATCTTTCAATTCCGGTACTTTTTGTTCCAGTCGAGCTCTATGAAGATTAAACAGGGCAACAAGACAAAGCAGAAACCACCTTCACTGGTTGGTGGTTCGGAACATGTTTAATTTGTCCATTCAGTTGGGAATAATGATCCCAACTGACGAACTCAAAGAGGGGTAGGTCAACCACCAACCACCTTCACATCCTGGGTATATGGCTGAATGGTGTTCCACCATGGCTGACTCCCATGCACTGACCCTGAACACGAACGAACCATGAAACAATCCACTTGCGGATAGTCATCCTGTACGTGAAAGTCACCCTGAAAGTCAAATGACTCATTCTACCCGCCATAGTAGTGATATGTAGTGATATTCCAGAATTGTTCCAGGAGTAATCCATTGGGATTTTCTGGGCTATAGAGAAGTGACGTAAACTTACTAGATCCTCCGAGGTTTCAGCAACTCGTCCTGAGGCCTTAATCATGCTGGGCTGCGCCTTCTGGACAGGTATTCTGATGCGAAAACCCACGCGCGCGGGGACCCGGAATGGAGCTAGTGGCATGAGCCAAAAAAGTCTACAACCAAATTGATTATATATAATTACATGTATATATATAATGTTTGGGAATGATTAAAGAGATGGTACCCTATTGTGAGAACTTTCTTGCTCCTAATTCAGTCACATGCTAATTGTTGGGGGGAACTCTATTGTGAGATTTTTTTCAGTTTTTTTCATTTTTTTTTTATTTTTTATTTTTTCAATTAGTTTTTATTTTTTTTTAAAAAAATATATTTTTTCAATTTTAGTTTTTTTCCAGATTATTTCATTTTTTTAATTTTATTTATTTTTTTTTTAATTTTTATTTTTTTCAATTTTAGATTTTTTCCAGATTTTTTCCAAATAATTAGATGCCTTATTAAACCCTTATTAAAAAACAGCACCCAGACAATTTTTCAAGGGGATACCTCATGAGTGGCTCAGTTACTCAATAATATAATTGTTTGGATGGTACTCTATTGTGAGCACCAACTTTTGGGAGTGAAAAAAAAACTTTTCTTCACCTTTCTTTGGGTAAAGCTGGTCCTTTTACTTTAGAAAGCCATATTTGTGTTAAAACTAAAATGCAAGGTTTTCCAAATAATTAGATGCCTTATTAAATCCTTATTAAAAAACATCACCCAGACAATTTTCAAGGGGATACCTCATGATTGGCTCAGTTACTCAATAATATAATTGTTTGGATGGTACTCTATTGTGAGCACCAACTTTTGGGAGTGATAAAAAAAACAAAACCCTTTCTCCACCTTTCTTTGAGCAAATCTGGTGCCTTTACTTTAGAAAGCCATATTTGTGTTAAAGCTTTAAAATGTAAGGTTTTCCAAATAATTAGATGCCTTATTAAACCCTTATTAAAAAAACAGCACCCAGACAATTTTTCAAGGGGATACCTCATGATTGGCTCAGTTACTCAATAATATAATTGTTTGGATGGTACTCTATTGTGAGCACCAACTTTTGGGAGTGAAAAAAAAACTTTTCTTCACCTTTCTTTGGGTAAAGCTGGTCCTTTTACTTTAGAAAGCCATATTTGTGTTAAAACTAAAATGCAAGGTTTTCCAAATAATTAGATGCCTTATTAAATCCTTATTAAAAAAACAGCACTCAGACAATTTTTCAAGGGGGTACCTCATGAGTGGCTCAGTTACTCAATAATATAATTGTTTGGATGGTACTCTATTGTGAGCACCAACTTTTGGGAGTGAAAAAAAAATAAAAATAAATTAAAAGTAAATTGAAATCAATTGAAAGTAAATTGAAAGTAAATTAAAAGTAAATTGAAAGTAAATTGAAATCAATTGAAAGTAAATTAAAAGTAAATTGAAATCAATTGAAAGTAAATTGAAATCAATTGAAAGTAAATTAAAAGTAAATTGAAATCAATTGAAAGTAAATTAATTAATTAAAAGTAAATTGAAATCAATTGAAAGTAAATTGAAATCCTTTCTTAATTTGATTGACCAAAAAAATGTTGAGGGGGGGCAAAAAAAAGTGCGAGTTATAGAGTATCCTCAAATTGTTTGGGGGGGGGCCCTCACACTAATCAGACGCAAACATTATATATATATATATGTAATTATATATATATATAATTATATACAATTATTTATATTAGATAATATATCATTATATATATAATGTATCATATAATGGTGATTTAGCCACTGTATCTGGAGATTTGTTTTATGGTTCCCAACCTGCCACACCAGTGTGCACAAACTGAGGCGTCTCGGATCTGCACTACGTGGAGACGCCCGCGATCTCGTTGCACGCCCCCAACGGCGATTGTCCATTGCCTGGAGCCATGGGGCAGGCGGGAACCCGGGAACCCTTAAGGGAACCCATGGGAAGCTGGCATGGTTTCCTGCAGTTATGGCCATTTATCAGTTATAAGTACTTATAACCCCATTTATAGAATGTATAATCCCATTTATAACCAGCTATAACTGGTAAATGGCCATAACTGTAGAAAATCACAAACAAATGGATGATTATACCCCCATGGATTGAAAACTTCCAAAACTTCCAAAAAAATCCAAATGAAGGTCATAAGATACGGCAATTTTTGTTGAAATATGTTGAGTGTATAATCTCATGTCTGAACAAAAATGGCATCTTGCAGTTTCAGGCGGGAAATAATGTATAATTTGTTTAAATTGGACACTTCAAAACACGTAAATCTGCTTGATCAACAAGACATCCGGCATTGATCATTCTGCATGAGATGTATATACTGATTACCGCCCATTCCATCAATTGGTTCATAACCCCCATGAAAGTCATGAAAACATATAAAAACTTTAGCTATAACATGTTATAGCAGATATAACAACGGACCCTATTCATGAGTTCTTTGCGTCAACCATTTGCAGGTGAACTCCACATATTAGATAAATTCCCATTGAAATCTCAATGTTCCCTCGTTAAATTATGACCCAAGTGACCCAATTTCAATCACCACTTGTTCCTAGTTCGATCCCAATTTTTTCGTTGCCTAAATCACCGTTTTTGCTCGTAAAATCCCTATGTTGCCTTAATCCCAATTGTTGCTACTACGATCCCCTATTTTTTGCTGTTGAAATCCTTATCTTTTGCTGCTTGAATCCTTTTTTTTGCTGGTTGAATCCCAATTGTTTGATGGTTGAATGTCAAATCCCAATCTTTGATGGTTCAAACCCAATTTTTGAATCCCCATTTTTTCTCGGCGAAATGCCATCCGTTTCTCGCCAGGAAATCTCCTCGCGCGCCTCTTCGCGGACCTCCTGTGGCAGCAGGGGACCGCAGGTGCGGATCCGCCAGTTGGTGGATATTTTCCTTAATAAAACCTATGGGAATACGTAATAGGGAAATTAGGGAGTTATAGGCTTACAAACTCTTATAATCCATAATAGTATGGGAATATCAATTTTGGGATTAAAGGGAATATCATCGGATTATAGAAGCGGGAATATCCAAATTATGGTTTTAACCTGCCTATAAAACCTATGGATTATTTTCGGATTTATAGGGATAATCAAACCATCCATGAGTGATAAACAATTAAATAGTCAATAAATCTACCGTATCTGATAGATTTTACCATATCCATCTATACCTTTAGAAGTATCTAGTGTATGTCTGAGAAACATACTCTGCCAACTTAATCTATCTTGGGTTTTGAAATTTGTATTTAGGTCTATTTAGGTATATAGACACGTCATTTGGGATCAGAGCGAGCTACACAACAGTCATCATTTTTACCGGCGAGCGTGGCCAGAATTCAGGGATGCCTTTCCACCGGGGTTTCTGGGTGCGGAATTATGCCATGCCGACACCAATGGGAATACTGTTTCCACCGGGAAGTGCTTGTCCGTTTTTATCTTGGGAGAAGGTTGAAACCTTCTCCGGCAATTCAGATAATTAAATAACATTAGACATACATTAGACATACATTAGACTGCACTTACATGTAATTCCTGGTGAAAATGCTTCAGACCTTCGGTCAACATTTCCGCCGAATCTTCAGAGAACCAGGGAATTCTCCCCATCGGAGTTGGATTTTGTAAAGCCTGGGGAGGTCAGCCAGATCAGGGAATCACACATGGCAAGCTGGAAAATCCCCAAAAACATATATAGATGATTATAGATGATTATAGATGATAATGTTCCCAACTTAAGACATCATGTATAGTTTATTGATGTTTATTGTACATCGCCGTGCTTGATGACCAAAAGGTCGTAGATGTGCTTGACATTTTGGTGATGATTTCCTGTCAAGCACTATGATGCGTTTGTTTAATTATCGGATATGGGGGTGCCTGGTTTGTTTCCAGCTTACATCAGGAAACCCAGCCTGGGCAAGCCAAATGGCTGGGTATTTAAGGAGATACTAATCATCCAAAGATAAGAACAGCTGCACATTTTGTGAGGTATGTATTATGGCCAAACATCGGGGGCTAGCATAGCCAGTGTGTCATAAAACGGAAACTTGATGCTTCGGCTATCCGGCATTTGTGGCAGACACATGTCTACCATCGTGTTGGCCATGGTAGTGTCAGGTGTGATTGTAAATCAGCTCAAATAATTATACATCCCTGCATGGGCATACAATGTCCCCAACATGTCCCGTATTGTTGAGGTTGGTTTGTTGCGTTTTCGGATTTTTTGAGTTGTTGTTGAAGACTTTTGTGAGGAGTCACTTTCTCATATATATTATATATCATATATATATATATACACAATGTCCTCGGTACAGGCACAGTCATTGGTTTTCCTTCACCTGCAGTCCTTCACATTTTTGGCAGCTATGGGCCGATTTTGTTCCCAAGCATCTTCAAATGCAAGAAATTTCCCAAGCAGAGAGGCTGTGGCAGGATCTGTGGCACCGACGCTCGATTAATGACGGTGGCCGGCTTTGAAGCTATGGATGTTCGGACCATTCGAGGGATGGGCTTCGAGATTTGCCGGGATGACTCGAGAGAGGAAGCATCTGCATGGTGTTCTCCGGCTTGGTCCTATCATTGTGTGTTTGTCATATCCCACTTTTAATGTCGGACATATCTATGAAATTCTTTGAAATCCCCAGCCATATCTTCTCATATTTCTTGATACGACCGGATAAGACCCAGTTTTTGGTTTGTTAATAATATGCTCCGTTTATTGAATATGTGCTAACATTTGCCACCAAGATGATCCAGTTGTGTAGAAAAGAATGGTATATTGTCAACAGACGGGTAAGTCATTGCATATGATATATATATATATATGTATGTATGTATGTAATGTAATGCAATGCAATGCAATGCAACGCAACGCAATGCAATGCTAGTGTAATGTAATGTAAATGTAATGTAATGTAATGCAAGGTAATGGAATGTAGTGTATGCATGTATGTTTGTCATATGATATATATATATGTTTATATGTGATGGATATTAAATTATATATACACACCTGATTCTCATAATACAACTAATCATGGATAATCATATATTGTATAGTCATAAATTGCATAAATGATATAAATCATGCATTAACAATGATGATATCTTTATTTTCCCATTGCTATACGTTGCTGGATATCTTTCAACAGGAGCGAAGCGCGTCCCGCAGATCCAGCAACGTCTCACAGACGGTGTACACCAACCAGGTGTCCGCTGAGAGGGGTGAGTGATGGTCTTCAAAAAGGATAGTTGGATAAATCATTACCGTAACTAATCATTAACTATTAATCATTAACTAATCATTATCTATCATATACATATATATATATATACATATGCACATCAATAATAATATACAAAAAGTGTGATGGAAAATGGTCGGTCCATCACCGGATTTCCCACGTGACAAAGCCCTTTAAATTGGTTGAACCAGATACTGATATGTATTATATATATATAACGTGGTAAATCGAATGGCATAAACCATCCCACAAATCACTACTTTTAAGGATGGTCTAAAATGTATAAACCACCTCCAGATGGTAGGTTGATGGCATCGGGTTGTCCACATTTCCCCCATCTTATGGACAGACAGACCTAGACGTCGCTTAAAATGATGGGTACATGGACCAAGTCTCCCATGGCGGAAGCTTAGTTTTCAGATGTTTTCAGATCACAGTTCTGTCGATGTTTTCAGACCCCAACAGGGTTTGACCCAGCCCTTAATCCCTACAAAAAGGGGTCAGCATCCTACTAATTATTTACTTGACACTGATGTTTGCCAGGGCAGTCAGTTACATTCGTGTCATGGTCAAAACATGGGGTGTTTTTTCATATTCGGGGATGGTCATCAGTCCAGTAAATAATAAGGTTCTTTTTCTTTTTGTTAATATATATATATATATCACTAGAAGGGTTCCCTTTATGGGATGCAAGACCATAAACCATGTATACCATGGTACATGCACAGGTCTTTATCGTCCGCGCTATGATGCTGTTCAGTTGACAACTTGCCCTTTCACAAATGTGTTGACTTCCTGCTCAAAGGGCCACCATGACTGTGAGCCACATTAATCATGTAAACTGATATTTATCACAGAACCATCAACAAATTGGAAACATGGGGAGCCTGAAACTGAAAATAACTTTCTCCAGAAGCGCAACATGAACAGTCCAGCAAAACAACCATTTTCCAACGCCACTTGATGAGGGATCCGTGGCTTAGATTCTGTTGTTATACAACTATTTAACTATTGTTTAAGGCACTATATAAGTTATTCCAACCTTAGCACTATTCGTGCTACCCAATGTTGACCATACCAACTTAAGATCCATCCATCGGTTACTCATCAAAAATCCCCCGTTTTCAGGCAGACCCGTTGCCTAGAGATCTGGAGTTATCTCCCACATAAGGTTCCACCATTATCAATTAAATCCTTTTTGGCTACAATGTTGATCTCTATTGAGCCATCATTATAACATTTATAACGTCTCCCATCATCGAATGTTCCAGACTTATTATTCTTGCTATTATCAAATCATATTTTTTTAGAATATACAAAAGTCATTTGATGACTTTTGAGGATGAACTACCATGTTGGTTATATTGTCAATAAATCACTTCTTTCCGTTCAGAAAGCAGGGTGTTGCACCGGACCATGACTGACAGGTGGCCGGAGCTGGGGGTCCCTTCTATAACCCACAAGACCTGGAGGCGCAGGCGTGGAGCCAAGTTTTCACTTCGATTTTGGTAGAAAGAACTATAAACATCAAATTTCATTTAAAAAAAAACACTTCAATTTTCACTGATTTGTGTTAAAAGTTCGTAAAGGTTGTTTTAAAAAACAAATTTCACGTCAATTTTCACTGATTTATTTGAAAGTTCATAAAGGTTTAACAAAAAAACAAACAAACATATCAGCCCCATTGTTTGTTGGAACATCGATGATTTGGGATGAAATTTGATGGATGAACATTCGTTAACATCGATGAACATGTCCATAAAGAACCATTCATGTTTATCCAAAATTTACTATCAGAGGTGAACTAACGTAACTATGGAAAATCACCATTTTTCATTGGTAAATCCACTATTTCAATGGCCATTTTCAATAGCTTTTTGTATGTTTACCAGAGGGGTATCATTTGTTATGTCTCTATATGTTCTATATGTTCAACCATTGTTGGGATTCGATGATGATCCCCAATGACAAGCATACTTTTGGGATGGTGAGACGGGCTCCAAATGACCAACAGAGGTGGGCGTTTCTGAATTGATGTATAGAGATGAGTGGCACAAGGAGTAGAATGGTCCAATCTATACAAGTTTCGGACTGGGTGGACAAACCCAATGTTATACGTATACATATATGTATATATACATATATATACATATATAATCATGTATATATATACATATACATATATATATACATATATATACATATATATATATACATATACATATGTATATTATATGTATACATATTATATACAATATACAAATGTTTATTGGCAGGATTGGTAGTTTCAAGAATGGTACATATTGTTGGTGATCATCGCAATCAACCCATATTCATCTACATGTCTCCATAAGAAATGGTGGTTTTGGACTGTGGTGCTGATGAAGAAATCAGTAGTGGATGTTTGACGCCTGTTTCTTGCTGGTGAAATCCTCTATTGTTGGTTTCTTGTCAAAAAGAGGAAACAATGATGGTTGTATAGTTTACCTTTGATTGGTGGTTCATCAACCTGGTTTTGGTCAATTCAACAATTAGGATTTGGTTACTTGATTGAGTCTCTGTTTTGCTCCATGAACTCTACTGTATCTTTAGCTCGGGGCTGTGGTCTTTTGCGACCGCCAGCACTTCCCAAGCAGGATCATCATGCAGGATTGTCTCAAAATAAGGTACCCCCCGCGAAATTGATGGTTGATCATCATCTTTTCCATTTAAATTGTTGTTTGTTTTTTGTGTTTTTGTTTAATACGGGTATTTTGGTATCCACCATTTTTGGTCAAGTATGATCCCGGCAGAAAGTCTTTGTCAAAGTTGCAGGTTGTGCCATGGTCACCCTACAGGATTTGTCCTATGTTGTTTCAATTCGGTGCCGGTGTTTTCTTGGCTAAAATCCCTTCGGTCGAAGCATGTTTTTCCGTTGGATCCAAATTTTGAATCCAAATTGTTGTTTGCAACATCCCAAGTTGTTGGTTTTGTTTTTACTATGACATCAATCCAACATGTGTGTCTTATGTATTAAACATATTTGTCTTAATCCCAGTCAACACGCACATATATGTATATATATATGTATATATATATATATGTATATATATGTATATATATATATATATACACATATATATATATGTATATATATATATATGTGTGTGTATGAGTTGCATTTGTTTGCCTATCCGCTGGTTTGGAGGGATTGGTTAGGAGCCTAAGGATAATTATGTTCCCTAGGAGCTTCAAGGAGCTTTACCACCTGATAATCAGTTGATGGAAGTACATGCAGTCCTTAGAACTAGACAATTGAACTTCTTGTCCAAGTCTGAAGATAAGTGATATGGTATATACCACTATTTGACTATAGTTGGGATAAATTTGTGGAAACAATCTAACAATGGAACTTCCAAATAAGGATGATATACACCACTCCAGTCCCCATGTGCTCCAGGGACGAAGCAACTCCCGGCGCAGCAGCAACGCCTCGGTGGGGTCACCGAAAGGGGCGAAGACGCCTTGGGGGTGGGGATTTTTCGAGGTCAAATTCGTTGATGAACCATTGAACACGGGAAAAACTCATGGGTCGATCAGATTTGGACAAAACGTTAGTTTTTTTCTTACAGATGCAGCATGGATTCTTGATGGACTGCTAGTTGAGTTCAAATGAGTTGATGATCAGTTGAAGATAAGCGCAAACAACCCGGAAGTTTGCCCATATGGCCCATATCCAAATAACACACCGAAACACTGTGCTTGTCACCCGAGGATGAACGAAACTTGCTATACGCAGCATTTTGACTTTAAATTTAGCTTTCAGGATTTAGGGTTTTAGGGTTTGTGGGTTGAGGGTTTTAGGGTTGGACTTTCAGGGTTTTGGAGTTTATAGTTTATTGTTTTGGAAAGTTCAAAAACGCTAGCGCTACGAAGGGATTTGAGCATGTCAAAGGATATGCGGGATCGGTCACGTGCAAACGTCAAGGTTGCAGCGAACAACAATCAACTACTTGGAGAGTCAACCGATTCCTGGTGACATGTTCCCCAGACAAATGTAGATTGGAACAGCAGAAATTGGGAATCAAAGATAATCAAAGCATATTTAAGAAAATAAATAGGATGATATATCATTCACAGATGCGGAGATTTCGCTGATTTAGGCTTTGGGGATTGTCAAACGCGAAAAAAACAAATCGACCCAAAAAAGAATGTTCGTCCCCTAAGTTCTATTTGTTGGGATGAGAATGGTGTTATTTTATTAGGTCTTTGGTGTTACCCGATTCTTCTTTTTTTCCATTTTTCCCCCATAAAATGGGGGACCATCTATGGATGAACCATCCATTAATTCGTGAACAGAAGGGATTTCTTTGTGTTGCGTTCTGGATCAGATTTCCGAAGGTGCCCATCTGATCCCTTCCATCAGCAAATTCGCACGTGGGATTCGTAGAAGTTTGGAATTTGCTGCATGTGTATATTTATAGAATTATAGTCATCACAAAAAAGATGCTGAAAAGATCCGAACATCATTTCCAGGATGTATAGATTATATTTATCCCATATTGCCAGGTTTCCTACATGTTCTATGTAATTTTGCGGTTGCTACGTATGGATTCACTCTGGGTGGGTGAAGCAAGTAGCAAGATGCATGAGAGCATCTGGACAAAATGCACAATGGAGATTCCACTCAAAGGGTGGTTAAACATGGTTAAATGAATTCAGCTCGTGAATGAAGCAGGATTTTCTGCTTGGTGGTTTCAAACATTTTTATTTTCCAAAATATATGGGATAAGCCTTCCCATTGTCTTTCATATTTTTCAAGATGGTTAAAACCACCAACCAGTGAATTTCAACACCAGTTTCACTGCATTGCATAGTACGAACCGAGGAACTTGACCTTCACAGATCCCCCCCGATCCAAGGGACAAAATCCAACCCGCAACGACGGCACGGTTTAGATGCAACTGGACGGATACTTCCAACAGTAATGTTAGCGACCCAGTGCCATCAAGCTATACCACCTGGGGATGCCGGCCCAGTGGTCATGTGGATGTCATGTGGGAAATCCGGTGGACCGACTATATACCATCGCACATATTTTGTAATTATTGATTATATTATCATCATATATATATATATATAATATTATATATGATATGTATATGTATATGTATATGTATGTGTATATGTATGAACCCACATCAGCCCGATTTCACAGTGGTTTCAAGGAAAACTCGCATCCCAACTGAGACCCCCCAACGAGCACCAATTCCAGGTGGGAGGTCCTTTCTACAACCCACAGGACATACAGGCTCAGGTGCGGGGTTCGAGGTGTCAGATCCATAGGATCCCTTGGTGAATGGTGGTGATAACCATATATTTTGTTGGTCAAACCAGGTAACCAGTCCAACCCAGATTTGTTCACTACTATTAAGTCTAAGTGACTAAAGTGACCAAAGCCCCAAAGAGCTAGTCCTGGGAGAGCTGACATCAACTGACTAAACTCCGTTGATAGGAGAATATCCAGTGTTTCCTTGTTCGATTCTGAACTGCTTGAGACAACATTCAATCTGTTCTTGTTCGGGTAAAATAAAAATATATAAAAATGAACAAAATTCAATTACCCGAACTTGTTCGATTCTTAAGACAACATTCATTTTTTCAATGTTTCCACAGTTATGGCCATTTATCAGTTATAAGTACTTATAACCCCATTTATAGAATGTATAATCCCATTTATAACCAGCTATAACTGGTAAATGGCCATAACTGCATGGCAAAAATTGACCAAAATCCACGACCGTCTCCCCAGTCCCGTGGCAGGGCCGAAGCAGCTCCCGGCGGAGCAGCGCATCGCAGGCGAGGAACTGGCCAAGACAGTCCCTTTCTGCATTCGTAGCTATGCATGGTTTATCTATGGCCATCCTTCTCTCTCTCTCTCTATTAATATATATATATATACATATTAATAAATTGATATAATTATATATATACTTGGGCATGTTGCTAGTAACTGCTACAGTAGTACACTGATCTGATCTACGTGCAAGTCTAATGATTGCTGATTTGAATTGGAGGATTTTGACCCTTGGAATCGGTAGTTAAGCATCCATTTGGAGTGATTTGGGTTACAGACATGCATGTTTATGACATTTATATGCATTCTAGGATTTCTTCATATTGGGATCTCATATGGGGCTTGTAGGTTTTTTGCCGGGAAGTGGATGAGTACATATGAGTACATCATGCCATGTCGGGAAGATCCATTGAATCACCAAAACCATCAGCATTGAAGGGAAACAAACAGGCATAACTTTGCACAAGGACCAAGAACAATGGTGGGGTTTTCAGTGCCCCCAGAAATAAGGACGTCACTTTTGGATCGCCCGCAATATGAACATTGGCCGATCAGCAGAGGTTTCGGGGATTTAGCGAGGATCTAACGGGGAAAATACTGGGAGATAATGGGGATATAAGTATTAGGGGATATAAGTAACCAACTATGGTGACTTCATCACAGATGGGAATTGATCACAGCAACGTATCAGACATTTGAGGAGTTGGTTCTTCACAATTCAGACATATATTCACAGAAGAGATGTTTGATTCACAAATAGCAGGGTCCACAAATCGTAAGGCTAAGCTGGTTGCATCAACACATTGGAAATCAGTTGGCTAAATATTTGGTCCCTTTAGGTACCGTAAAGTTGTTCCTTTTTGGCCAACCACAACTTGAGATCCCACATGATACATGTAAAAACTTTGAAGCTTCCGAGATATCCCCATGTTTGGCCAGTGTTTGGCTAGTGAGATCCTTTTTTGTTGGGTTAGTTGATTCATGTGAAGTCCCCAATGTTCATTTTAGTTGGCACATGTTGGGTTATTCAATCCCAGGATGTTGACGGATTTGATCCCATATCAACGCTAGTGGAACCCAACTTTGGCTGCTTCAAGCGCCATGTTTTGACAACTTTGGCTGGGCAGAAATGGACCGCCCCGCTGGAGGTTCCAGCGGGTGGACCTTTCTACACGCCGCAGGCGGCGGAGCGGGTTTTTTTTTCCGATGTTTTCCTATATGTTTGGCGGATAGTTTGTGTGTCAAACTTGGGGATAGGCCGATTTTTGGCATGTTCATACGATTTCATACGTATTCAAACGCACTTCAGAGATTTTAATGGGAAACATGAGCATGAGATTGTTACAATTAGACTTCTGAGGTTCCGAATTCTGAAAAATCCTAATGTATACTGCAAAGTATCTAAAGAGGCTGGGCTGGAGCGTAGTGATTCGGTAAAGGGACATAGCAAGGGGAAAGTTGTTTGTCCGGAAACTTATATTATGGATCAGAGATTTGAGTTGCCAGAGTAAAGTGCCCCAGATGGCAAGTCAATCTCCTCTCAGTCCATGATTTTAAGGGTGTTGGGTCTTCAGGTTCACAGCATAGGACTCTTCAGTCTTTTGCCCAACGCAAAAATATGGGTTGTGTCAACCCTCCATGGATCAGCAGACGTAAGGAGGCAGCATCCAGCCATTTTTGCCGCTAGGATATCGCCGGGTCACCAGGTAGCAGGCAGGGCCGGGGTGGTCGGACATGGACCGATGGGGATCCATGGTGGCTTGTAACCTTGAAATCTTTGGGGCATATGGAAACATATGGAAACATATGGAAACATATGGAAACTCAATAAGGAAACATATGGAAGCTCAATAGAAACTGAAGATTTTTCAAGGTCAGCGGTTGAAGAGGTTGAACATGGCTGTCCATTGAACTACATGTTCGAAGCTGTTTCTGGTTGCCTCGGGGCCTGTGGATGGGGGACCCACGGAACTGGGTGCCAAAGAACTTTTTTTTTTTCTCGGACAGATTGGTCAATTTGAGAATCAAAGATCCAACATGATCCACCCAGTTTTGGACCATCTTTGCCACATTCCAAGCAGTGGCCCGAACATCCCATATCAGCAAAACGATCACCCGCCGAGGAGAAATAGCGAAGCGGGCCAAGAGGGGAGCACCTGGGCGCACAAAGTGCCTGGTGACGATCGGGACTTGGCACCTTCCAGCAGTGACTCGGCGCTGAAGGTGGGCAAAGTACCAGTGGATCCAGTGGAATCCTGGAAAAAAAAGAAAAGCGAAAAAAACGCCGATGAAGAAACCATTGAAACCATAGGATCCATGGTGCTGCTATATATGGTAACATTTACCATCAATATACCCCCTTTATGTTGGCATATATACCAGCACCATGGATCCGTCATGGGTTGTAGAATGTTGTAGAATTGTTGTAGACTGTAGACTTTCGATAAGGTTTTGTTCAAGGGCCAGAGCCGATGGAGCTCGAGATCATGACGCCCCAAGAGTTTGTCCATGGGCCAATGCCTCAAATTGGTCATTAAGACATGGCAGAATGCGAACATTGATTTTTGAAAACAACCGGATATTTGAATACCCTACTCCATGAGAAACGCATCTTTGAGTGAACTTCATACTGCGTCTCAGGTTCAGCTCAAAATCCCGAACAAAAACATATAAGTTACAGTCACAGTTTTCAAAGTCCTCACTATGCATTTTGTTGAGGCTAATCGCTGTCTGAAAAGGCTTCAAGTGTACCTTTAAGAAACAACCCCTCAAAGCTTAACAGTGTGGGGCACCCAAAATAGCGAATTATGTGTCTAACTTCAACAAGTCGGATTTACATATGGATATTGCCGACGGGGGGGGGCGCCAAAGTGTGCAATGTTTCATTGTTGAAGTATAATTGTTGAATTAATTAATATTTATCAATAGTGTTTTGGCTGATAGTGGTCATAATAATTATGAGTAATCATTATGAGTGGTTACTACTAGTATAATTAGTAATCATTATCATTACTATCATTATTGATACATTATATATTATCATTACGGTCATACTAAACAAAACAATTAGTGGTCATCTAATTATTTGTTTATCTTGATACTTGCTATCTTTCCATCAAAATTCAGTGGTTTACTCAATCGTTTGCTTCCCGTTTTTGACAATTCCTGAAAAGGGGGTCTCAATAAAGATACCGAAAAGTCTTATCCGGAATATACGTGTGTATATATATATGATATATAATTAATATTTATATATATATACATAAATATATATACATATATATATATATAGGCTCAAGGCTGGGGGTTCCCCGGAGCTTCCAGGAACCCTCAGTCTTGAGCCTATACTACAAACGTCGTTATGGGGGGGGTGTAATAACGTCATGTGGAGTGCGTTGGATTCAGAGTTGTGGAAACCTTGAGGATGTTGCTTCGTTGACGATGTTGTTACGTTGTAAGTATCGTTGTTGCTCTCGCTCCAAGCAACTGCTTCAAAAAGCCCTTGTGGACGTGAAGATGAAAAAGGTGTGATGTTCATTTCGTCCATGGTTCTCCAGTGAATTATGACATTTCCTAGTTATCAACAAAACGACCAATGGTTAGAATGTTGCACACAATTTTGGCCATCCATGGAAGATGTAAATTTATCATTTTTCTGCGCGGACAAACGTCAAGTTTATCCGCGCCGACATTGAAACTTTGGCGATCGAACACTTTCAGAGAAAAGCATAAAACACTGTAAAACACAGTGTAAAATCAACATTTTCCTTATCCATACAAATAAAATGCGATTGGCTTCCGGGGAACCCCCAGCCTTCGCCCTATACATATTTAATTATATATATATATATATATAGATATAGATATAGATGGTGTTAACTCCATTTCCAGGTTGCCCACGTTTCTACCTATTTTGGGGTTGCTATGATTATAACCAGCCGGATGGATCCACTCTCCGCGCTCCAAGACTCCAAGGTAAGCTTTCTGTGCAGTCGGGCCGTCGTATGAGCAATACCAGTGGCGATGCTTCTCCGGGTGGTGGAGGCAGGGAACAGCCTGGTACAACGCCAAGTTATAACCCCTGGTTATGTCAAAATAGCTATTGAAAATGGCAATTTATAGTTGATTTACCCATCATTGTGATTGTCCATAGTTATGTTAGTTTACCAGAGGGTAACCCTCCGTGAGGTTTTCTGTAAGTGTGTGTTGTTCTATTTTTACCGCAGTTTTGGAGGCGTTGACACCCCAGAAGACGGCGCCTATTTGTTTGTTCTTGTTCTCTTATGTCGTCTATGATGAGGTTTGGGGGAGTGGGGTGGGGCGGGGTCCAATAACACCCCTTGCTCTTACTCCTGTCCTTGATGCTATGTTATTAGATTCTTCTTGCATGTGATGCTACGTTGTAACCTTTTCTCACTTGATGCTGCGGAACTGTGAACACCAAACACTGGCAAATGATGCTAAGTTGTTAACTTGTTCTTGCACTTGATGCTACGATATAAGCCTTATAAGCTTCTTTGATCTTAGTGACACAGGGAAAGCAGGAGTTTGTTCGAACGATCAAAACACAAAAGGCAAAAGGTGTCACTACAGCTGGGGCACAGGTCCTAGATTCCTAGATCGGTGGTGGCAAACTCTGGATGGAGTGCTGTCTTTCACACACACACACACGACTCAGTCACACACGACTCTTTCACACACATCTCTGTCACACACAGCTCTTTCACACAACCTGTCTTCCACGGATGAATTCAAATAAAGCAGCCACACACACAAATATAATGATAAACTATGATAGACTATACATGAACCAACGACCCAGGGACTCCGGCTAATTAGTTCAGGGTAGCTGTGACCGTTTGTGTGCACCATTTTCCTTGCCTTTGCAAGCCCCACCATGCTTGTGTCTTCAACATCTCCACAGCCTCTACAAATTAAAGGAACAAAACAAAATCTCAGCTCTGGGGTTGGACATGGATCCAGTGGATATATATATATATATATCGATATATTCAATTGTATATTGGAGATTGATTATGTCACCCATGGTGACTCGGGGATCCTCCATTTTAAGAAACCACCATATCACCCCATATCTAGAGATGATGGATATATTTTTTTAGACAATGTATATCCCACAATTACTATGCTAGTAATGTCGGTATAGTATTGATATATCATGATATATATATATATATATAAATAAATGTAATTATACATATATAAAAATGATATGTATATATATATATATACATATAATAATGATATATATATATACATATAATAATGATATATATATATACATATATATATATACATATATATATATATACATATACATATATATACATATTTATATTTATATTTTACTATTACGGTAAATATGTTTAGATATATGATTTTGATTGATCATAATATAGATAATATATCCCATATATCCCACAAAAACTGTGACATTTATGGTTCCTCACGACACCAGGCTCTGGCGGCGAATCGCCTGAGCGGAGAAACGTCTCCAACCAGCCGCGGAGCACCACGCATGGCACGCACCTGTCCACGGCGGATGCGCGGTGCCATGGCAAAAATGGGGAGTTTAGGGAAGAGAAAAGAGAGAGAAATGGGTGATTTCAATACAGGAATATATTCTCATGAAATTACCCTAAATTTGCCATAAAATTACCATACGATTACCATAAAATTACCATAAAATTACCAGAAAAATGGGTGATATGCCCTGAGTGAAGTTGGACTTACGGAACTTATTCAATGATTTACACCTAAGGACATATCCCTCCTATAGGGAAAAAATGGAGTTTTAGCGAAAATGATGAAATTCGGGATTTCACGGACAAGAAAAATCTGGGTTTCTCCAGCGAATATATGGAGTTTGTGCATGTTTTCGCTGTAGGGCTCTGCGAGTTAACATGATTTAATCATGAACAAAGAATTTTTTTTTTGGAACAGCAAGAAATGATGGTTTTACTGCAAAACAGTGATATGTCCATCAACAAAGTGATGTGAAAGACCAACAGTTGGGATTTAATTCAACAACAAAGACGAATTGGGATGGATAATCGACTTTCAACCATCAATATTTCGGACTTGAAATCATTAACCCATCGCGTCTTTCACCATCAAGACTTGTGGGTCTGAGCATGAAACATAGGGGGCAATCAACCAACCATCAAGTTAACATAGGGAGGTAAGCATCAAATGATGATGTTCAACGGGTAAAGACTGAATGAGTTTGAAGCAACTAGGGGATTTGAACCGACTATTAACTCGAAGGTGCAAACCATGAATTGCAAGTGGGTTTCAGATTTTAATTGGGGCACAATAATATAGTAGTGAGTAGGCATGATGCTAGGTTCGTTGCTTCAATTTCACCACATCATATATCATCCACCATATCCATTTCATGTTCCATCATTTTTCACCATCATATTTTCCATTCATCACCCATTTCCACCATATCATCAATCATTGTTCCAATATTTTTCCCATTCATCTTCATTTTTCATTTTCCCATTTCATGTTTCCATTGTCTTTTCATTCATATTCCCATTCATCTTCATTTTCATCTTATCCATCATATTTTCATTCATCATCTTCATTTTCATCCATAGTATCATAGCGACGAACCTAGCATCATGCCTACTCATAGAAAAAATAGGTAAGAAAGAATAGTTTAAATTATCTTAATCAAAATAATTTAAATCATTTCATCATAATTTTATTTCAGGATAATAATTTAATTGGTGTGGTCTATTCTTATTCAATTCATAGGTCATTTTAACAAAAATATTCAAATCCCTTATTGTATTTTTAACATTTAACTTTTTGCTTTCAATATACAGCTTAATATTTTCTTTGACATCTTCAACATCCTCGTGAGCAAGTTTCCATAATATATTTTCCAAAACATCATATTTCTTTTCACTTATTCTCATTACTTGTTTAACATCTTTTAAGGTTGGTAAATAATGATGATAAACAATAATAAATGCCAATACATCTTCTTCAACATTTCTTTTTTTTCCTAATATTTATTTGACATAAACAGTAGAACAATCTTTGATTACACCTCCAAATACAACAGTAATCACACGCTTCCTCATCATAGTTATATTTAATAATATTATTCACTATATCATTTGGTAAATTCAATTTATACAATTCCATATTTTCTTTTTTGAAATGACAACAGTCATAGCATTTTTTGTTAATATAATTATTAATTTCATTCCTCAACATTTTCACTCTTAATATATATAGGTAATATTTCTTTAAATACTTTTAGACTAAAACTTAAATTAGTATTAAGATTGACTAAATTAATATTAATATTAAAATGATAAAAATATTTCCTTTATCAACTCTTCTAAAAAAGATTAAGCTAAAATAACTTAAATTATCTCAATCAAAATAATTTAAATCATTTCATTCACAAATACTTTTTAATTCTATTTATTATTTTGTCACTTGTTTTTTTTATTGTAAATATTATTTCCTATTTTTTTTTGAAAATACCCCATTGTTTTAATTGCTTTCTTTACTGTATATTTAAGTTCATTTGAATCACATTTACAACTTATGTTATTCATCGCTTCGTAATACAAATCATCAATACTAAAAGACATACTATACAATCTTTTCACCATATCATAGTATTGAAAAATAAAATCATTATCATTTCCTTCATCGTCGCATTCAGTTAATAAATTGTGAAATTCTTCTTTAGTTAAAAAATCATTCATCTGAATAAATGTCCATATTTCTAAATCTTCATCAAGGGTATTAACACTTCTAATATCAATATCAATATTTCTATCATCCATAGCATCAATGTTTTTTACTACTTTGGAGCAATTATCGCACATAATATATTGACACATATTATCAACAACATCATTCATAAACCCTTGTTTCATTGTTAGTTTAATCATATTACAGTCTTTACATTTGTAACTCATAAACTTTTGTTTCAATACATTTTTAGCATCCATACCTTCACGGACAGTATCACTATAACAACTATACTCACTCTCAGTATCACTCATTATTCTAATAATCTTATATAGGTAATATTTCTTTAAATGATTTTAGACTAAAAATTAAATTAAGATTAATATTACAATGATACAAATATTTCCTTTAGCAACTCTTCCGGATTTCAAGAGAGACTTTGAAAAATCTCTCTTATCAAACTTTCAGGTATTCTATACAATTCTTCCTGTGTATGTCTAATAGCAAAAGGATTATTTTTAAAATCATTAGGTAAGCGTTGCGCCGTTTCAATGTGCTTATTATCAACTACTTTTCCGCAGTCTTTCTTACATAAGGGTCTAGGCGTCCAATTAGGACGTCGCAAAATCTCGCGACGGAGTGTCGCAAAATCTCGCGACGGAGTGTCGCAAAATCTCGCGACGGAGTGTCGCAAAATCTCGCGACGGAGTGTCGCAAAATCTCGCGACGGAGCGTCGCAACTTCCCGCAACGATTTTTTGGGGCAAGTGCTCCCGATATAAGTCAAATGATTTACTGTATTTTTGATGATGTAAATTTTACCCTTACTGTAGTCCCTAGTCATACGGTTTTCTATTGATTATTAAGGTTGATATATCTTTAGATGGGTTTAAATACCTAAAAATAATTATACCAAAATAGGTTTAATTGGTATAATCATTTTCAAACAATAACCATCATCGCTTCGGTAATATCTTTCTTATACTTTCTGTTGTAGTTTCTTTCCGGTGGTGGTTCATCACTATTCGTTTCTTCCAGTTTTTTGTGTTCTTCTTTTTCTGCTTTCTTCTTTTGATAGTATCTACGCTTACTTTCTTTTCTGCTTTCCTTCATGTCTGGATTGTCCCTTGTCCTATAATAATACAGTCTTTGATACAATGCCATTTGTTCTTTGATTTCATCAAGTGTTAAGTCTTCATGTTTTTTTGATGACATTATTATTAATATAATCTATATATTATTATTTCTTTAGATACATTTTAAGTCAAAAATAATATTTAAGTTTTTTCGTAATTATGGGATTTAGTGCCATATATATCTAAAGAAATATTTGTATTATTTTCCAATATATGTTATGATTAAAAAGTCTATAAAGAAAAATATTGATGCTTTAAAAAATCTACGAGATAGTAAAAGAGGCAAAATTCCAAATACCATTCTGGGTAAAGTGAATAACATTGTTGAATTATATGAGCAGAGAAAAATCGTTCAACTATCTACCGCACAAAATCTTATCAACAACATTTCAACCAACAACCCCAAGAAAAGAGCAAAAACATTAGAAGAATATGAAAAGAAAGTTGAAAAATATGAGACATCAAAACCAGCAGGAGAAAGAACAGCACAGAATGCCCAAAAAGCAAGAGAAGGAAAACAGATAAAAAATGTTAGAGTAAGATTAAGAGAAAAAACAAAGGCATCAGCAATATCAAGACTTGTAAGACAAGCAAGAGAGAGAGGGATAGGCAACAGGAAATTATATTCAATTGAATTCATGCTTTACTCACTGGAACCCATAGGTGCCATAGTCAGAGGCAAGAAAATCAACAATCTAATCTATTATCCAATGTTTGAAAGAGGAAGACCCAGACAAGCAAGCATCAAAGTAGGGGAATTCATTGAAACACTGACTAACAGAACAGTAACTAAACAGCAAGAAAAACCGATGTTTAAAAAACTGATGATGTTTCTAAAAACTGATGGTGGCTTAAAAGATGCCATGCCAGACATGTTAGATTATGTAGATGCCATCCAAATAACTAAAGTTGAAAAGACTGATGATGACGGCAGACCCGACAATGTAGAGGATGAGGGACTGAGGGAAACAGCAAATGTAAGCATCTACAGTTTTTATCATGAGTCAGTGATTGATGTTGATAAAGAAACCGTAAAGGAAGCAATACAACATAATAATTTTAGAGAAAATGAGTGCTGGATAAATGAACTCCTTAAAACTTATGAAGGGTCTGAACTGATGAGAGAGAAGAGAGGAAAATTAGCAAAAACATTATCAAGAAACAAAATATTAGAACTACTAAATAGGACAGAAGATGACATACATGAATACGGCATATCCATTAATCAAATGGAAAAGGTGTTTAAGTTTTTCAATATACCGGTCAAACTATATAACTACCGGTGCCAGTTGATTTATACATTTGAACCTAACAACTTCAAGAATGGCAGAAGAAAAACCATCTTTGTAGCATTCATCAAAAACAATCATGTTTATCCAATCAATGCCAATCAAGATAGTTTATGTCAGTTGAAAGTGGGTGAGCAATATTGTGCCAAAGCATCCAGTAACTTTTATATCACCGATAAGACTGAACCACCAAAATTCAAAATGTTTAGTCATATAGATGAGTTACTGAAAATGACTGAGCATGAAGAGCATAATCTAATACATAAAGATAATAATTTGAATGAAATATTATTCCAATTTAGGAAAGCAGGTTACGAACCCATGGTTAAATACCAAGGTAATAGAATAGTAGAACTGAGGGCAAGATACACTGAAAAGAAAACAAGAAAAGTAAGAACTTACATTATCAAAACTCAAGACTTATCAAAGGAAATCATAGAAAGAGATGTATATACTGATACTGAAGAAAAGTATAATAGAATTGTTGAGGCAATGTTTGATTTTAACAGCAAGGTCTTTTCAGAAAGCCATAAGTCAGACTATAGTGAGTTGGATGTAACAATATTAGATGAATGTAGGACAGTAGTTCCATCAGGTTATTTTGATAAAAATGTTGATGTAAAAACATTATGTGAGATTGATAGGACTAAAGCTTTTACATGGGCATTTACCCAGATAAAAGAAATACCAGTGTTTAGTGAGTTTGATGACTGGAAGCATGGCGACGCCCTGCTACCTAACGGGAATAACTGGGACAATACAAAGATAGAAGATTTGAATTTATACATGGTTCAAGTTTCTTCATCTAACATTTTCTTCAATAAAAAGTATAACTTAGTATATGGTAAATTCTTAAAAAAGTTAATTGAAAATAAAACTGATTTAAACATCATTTGCTACAAAAAGCCCTACTACATCCATAAGGTGAATTACAGTGATGTAGTGGATGAACTGAATCAAACATTTTTGAGTGATGACATTGAAGAAGACAAAAGCAACAAAAAAAGAATAGCAAATATCACCTTTGGAATGCTTGAGAAGTCTAACAACACTGCCCAGAGAAGTTACATCTTTAATTCATTGAGGGAAGCTATTCATTATCAAAGGCAAAGTGGTGGAAGAATATATGCCATTCAAGAAGAAACAGTCATTGATGAAATAGATGAGGATGAAGAAAATATTAATTTAAAATCAACAAAAAAAGAAGGTGAAACATGCTATATCTTAAATGTGACTGATAGAACGAAACTGATGAACGGTTTTAGATTCATAAAAGAATTACTTTTACAATACCATAATTTTTCAATGTATGAAGCATACAATAAATTAATAGAAAATAATGTTAAAGTTTATTCAGTGAAATCAGATGCTTTTACCATTCATGAAAATGATTTAACTCAAGTGATGGGAAAACCAAATCATTTCATCAAATCATATCGGACTGGAATTTTACAATTTGAAGCAGGCACCATAGGCAACTGGCGATTGACAAATAAAGGAATCAACTTTCCAACATGCCAGTATAAATTTAAACATAATGATTTGATTGAACTTCCAGTATATGAAAATGAAGGCATTGATGTAGTGGATGAGTTTGACACTAAAACTATTTGTAATCAAATCATTCAAAAAAACCCATGTATGATTAGGGCAAAGTTCGCTGGGTCGGGCAAGTCATACATAGGACAGTATTTCAAGAAGTTAGGTAAAAATGTTTTGTTCATTGTTCCTCATAATAGGTTAAGTCAAGAAATAGACGGTGAAGCAACCACCTATAACATGTTCTTCAGAATTCCGGTTCATAAGGGGGATGACTTACCTGAGTTTGACCATAGCGATTATGATGTAATATTTTTTGATAAAATTTATATGACCAACAGGCATATCTACAAAAAGGTATTACACTTTAAGTATCAACATGAAGGAAGTAAAATTATCATAGGTGCCGGTGATGCAAAACAATTAGAACCAATCAATGACTTAACCAACACTCAACCTCATGACTCTTATGCTGACCAATGTATGGATAAGATTTTCAAATACAATATTTATCTTAAAATTTGTAAGAGAGTAGGTGAGAAAGATAGACTGGTATTAGAAGAAATGTGGAATGATTTTTGGATACATAAATCACCTTTAAGAGATATAATTACAAAATACTTCAAAACAACAAACAAGATAAATCCAAATGATACACATATTGCTTATACCAATGATAGGTGTAGATATGTATCAGATGAAGTCAGGAAACAGTTAGGATACAAGAATACCTATGAAATTGGAGAAGAAATTGTATGTAAGCTTTACCTTAAACAAAATGGAGAGAAGTTTAATGCCAATATTCGTTATAAAATTTTATGTATAAATGGTTCAAAAATTACAATAGAAAACATCAAAACCAAGAAGAAACATACACTGGATGAAGAGATTTTATACAAACACTTCAGATATGGCTACTGTTCAACTGCTCACTCTTACCAAGGGGCAAGTGTAAAGAATAATATTACAATCCATGAACGGCAAAGAAGTAGGTTAGTTACAAGGGAGTGGCTTTACACGGGAATCACCAGAGCAACCAATCTTAACAATGTATCATTTTATGAAAACACTGAAGCAGACGCCTCGCCAGAGGCTCGCGTGCTTCGCGACCAGGAAAGAACAGAACAACAACTGATTAATTATTTCAAAAATAAAGTTGAAGGATACAGACAGCAAGACAAAAGAGCATCAAGGGAAATCAATGAAGATAATTATGTTGATGTGGAATGGTGTATGGATAGATTACAATCAACATGTGGTAAGTGTGGATGTGATTTTTATTTTGAAACTAAAAAAGGGGTAGTTACAAGTAACTTCACGGCGCAAAGGATAGATAATGACCACAATCATTCAAAAGATAATATTATTGCCTATTGTAATTATTGTAATTGTTCATCTAAATAGTTTTAAAAAGTTTTAAAGAAAAGATAGTATAGGATAAATATAGATATGAATAAATACCAAAATGGTAAAATCTATAAGATTGTGGATGTTGGTTACAACAAATGTTATATAGGTTCTACATGTGAAGCATTAAGTCAAAGAATGGCAAGGCACAGGAGCAACTACAAAAGGTATTTGCAGGGCAAACATTTAGCACATACCAGTTCTTTTTTTTTGTTTGATGAATTCGGCATTCAAAACTGTAAAATTGAATGGATTGAAGACTATCCATGTGACAATAAAAATGAATTAGCGCGACGTGAGGGATATTACATTAAGAAAAGTAATTGTGTTAATAAAATTGTTGCAGGTAGAACGTCAGAAGAACTTTATCAGGACACACATGAATATCAACTACAAAGATTTAAAGATTACTACAGCAACAATAGGGACAAAGTCTTAGATATAAAGGCGCAAAAAATAAAATGTGAATGTGGAGTGACACATGCAGTTTCAAACATTTCAAGACACATCAAAAGAAAACATCATCAGGAGTGGATGAAGCAACAAGAACGAGAAGAAGAACCCTTACAACAATCAGATTAAAATATAATCTTATGTTTATTAATAATGAGTGATAATAAACAAAAGATTATCAGTGACATTTACAATGACCCTTCAGGTTTTGGTTCCAAAGCAGTTACACTAACAGATGCCAGAAAGAAAGATAAATCAATTACCAAAAATGATGTTGATGAATTCTTCAGAAAAAATGTTGAAGTAAAAAAACTGCCTAGAGGTCAGAATTCTTTTGTAGCATCACATCATGCCTATCAATACCAGTTGGATTTATTTTTTATTGGTAAAGATGACTTTGAGAATAAACAAAAGACTAGAATTGGGTTGGTGTTAATTGACATCTTTAGCAAATATGCTGTGGTGCTTCCCATTGCATCTAGAACTCCGCCAGACCTTCTAGCAGGAATACTTGAAGGAATACAAAAGATGGGAGAGAAACCAAAAATGATTTATTCAGATGAGGAGAGTAGTTTAATTGGTGACAGGGTTGATATAAGAGGTGCTTTGAAAGATAGAGGGATAGAATTACATACCACTAGAGGTCGTAGTGCTTTTGTTGAGAGATTTATTAGAACCTTTAAGGATATGTTATTTAAGAGAGTTGAAGCAGATGAAAAGAAAGGAAAACAAAATATAGATTGGACAGATTACATATTTCAAATCATGATTACTTATAACAATAAAAATATCCACTCAAGCACCCAAATGACACCAAAGGAAGCAAGACTGAAAAGGAATGAATACGCAGTGAAACTAAATTTAGAGTTAAGGGCACTGAAAAATAGAACCTACCCTGAACTGAATGTGGGAGATGAAGTAAAAGTAATGAGAAAGAAAGCAATTACAGAAAAAGAGCGCAGTAGCAGATATTTAGCAGACACATTTAAAGTTACAAGGATTGAAGAAAAGTTAGGACAAAAATATTATTATTTAGAAGGCAGACCCCGTCCCCATCTTCGTTACGAGTTGTTGAAAGTGTGATGAATAATATAATTAATTGTTTTATTATATTATCTATCATTTATGCCTTATTGAATATATCCATAAGTTTTTTGTATAAAACCTTTTTGTATAGTTCCTTTGCTTTGTTTGTATATTTTGATTTTTCTTTTCCCTTTGCCTGTCGGTATTCCATAAATATAGCGTTGAATTCCTTAAATTCTGCTTCACTTATTATATCCTTATTTTTGGCATTGGTAAATTCTTCATATAACTTTTGAATTCCTATTTTGCTGGGTATAAGTGGTTTTCTTTGTTTCTTATTTGATTGTTCTGATTCTCCTTCATCATCGGCATCTTGTGCTGTTATTGCTGGTAATGCCTCATCCTTCTTTTTGTTTCTCTTCTTTCTTGTTTTAGGTTCATCTTCTGGACTGCTTCCATCTCTCTTTTCGGCATCTGCTCTTGTGTCAGTGTATCTTATTTTGGGTCGCCCTGCTTTACCCTTTGGTTCTATTGCTGTTTCTGGACTATTTCTTTTAGGTGTTTTGGTTTCATTGGGTGTTCCAATGAAAAAGTGTTGGGTTGTTGCTGGTCTTGGTAATGTAAGTGGTGATGGTGGTGGTTGGTTGCTTGATGTTGCTGTTGCTCTATTTCTCATCTGTGTGTCGGTCATTAATTCGTCTGTGTCTGACATTGGAACTGGTGTATCTACTGGTTTGATTGGAGTAAATGTTCTTGGTGAGTTTATGTGGTGTATCTGTTGGGTGATGGTGGGTTTGTTTTGCTTAAACATTTCCCCTCTGTGGTTCATTGTGGTTTCTTCTCTTCTCCTTCTGGATGCTTCCCCTCTTTGTTGTAGTTCTGTCTGTATTTGACTTGCTTGCTGTGTGTTGAATGTTGGTGCTGTTGGGGTTGATTGAGTTGTTGGTTGCCCTTCATCTACATTCATTGGTTGGGTTGGTCGTGCTATTGTGGGGGATGTTGTTGGTAATCTTTGGTTTCTTTCAACATGAAAGGTTCTTCCTGCTGTTCTTACATTCTGTCTTAATAATATTTCTGACATTTGCCTTAATAATAATCTGCCCTGTTCTTCCTTTAATTGTTCCATTGCATCACTGCCATCAAACATACTGCCCTCTGGGGAATTTCGGAAAAAAGTAGCATCCCTATTTGGCAACTTGCCCGTTATTTTTTCATTGCTCTCATCAATAATCCCTATTATTTCTTCATAGGTGGGACGACGCTTTAATCCGTGAATATTGTATTTATCAACTTTTGCCATTATGATTATAAATTATTTTAGATAATAATTTATAAAATAATGCTTAAGTAAATTTAAGATTTTTAAATTGATTTATTTGATGCTGTAGGTGTTCTAATGAGTTGTGCGCGAGGTTGTCTCGCTGTATATCATTTTCCATTCTTTCAATTTGATTTCTGTAATTTACTCTTTTATTTGCTTCTATTATATCATTCCTAAAACTTATCAATTTATCCATTGTTTCTCTTTTGTCTAATTGGTCTTTTAAATATTTCATATATCTGCTGTCGTGGTGTTTGAATATACCATAGTTATTACCCGTTGCCGGTTTGCTCATTTGTTGGCGATAGTTCATTGTGGTCTGTCTTTTCTTTTGATACATTTTGGTATATATTTATTGAGATAAATATATTTCAAAATCTATAAAATCAAAATCAAGATTTTGATATATATTTATTTTAGATAAAAAAATATATCTTTTTTAATCAAAAACAACGCTCCCGCTTTCTTGAATTTCTAAAACACTTTCACTAACCAAATGAACCATAATTTCTTGGATTTGTTCAGTTTCTGCTAAAGTTCCCTCTGTCCCTTTCAATTTAAAAGTGATTAAACTTCCCATTTTGGTATTGACACCTGTGAAATTCACGTCTGCCATCTTTTCAAAACTGAATGCCATTACAAATTTATTTGAGCGATATTGTTTATAACTTATATTTAGTGAGTTTTGGTCCGCATTCATATAATGAAGCGTCCGCCGTAAAAGTAGAATGCTTCTGATAAACTGCTCACTTCAAACTCTGGATACTTCTTTGAAGCTATTTGAAGTTGGTAAGTAAGTGCCCTACTACTATCAGCAAATCCCTTTCCTGCTTGTAATGGGACGGTTTCTGCCAACGGTCCGTCATTGATTTCTGAATTAATCATAGGATTATAAAAATAGTTCCATCTTTTACTGACATAATTATCTGGTAAATAATACCCATATCTGCTTCCACCTCTGGGAGTTCTATAAAGGGTAATGAAAGCATTAGTTAATTTAGATGCCGACTTAACAATGTTCATATTAATTTCACCTCCTCCCGTGTTAAAAGTCTGTGTAATGGTGTGGTATTGCGGGACAATTAATTTTAATGATTGGCCTTCCAATAAATGTTTTGTAATGTTATTATCAACTGTATTATCCAATGTGATGACATCAGCACGGATAATTACATTGTTAATCTCCCAACTTGTAGAAGTATTACCATCTTGAAAGTAATATCCTTGCTTATCAGTTTCAGTATTAGGATTGGTGGTGGCATCGCCTTGGGGGACTACAATAGGTTCATTTCCATCACTTACTATAGTAAATTCTAATTCCAAGGGAGCAAAGCGCAGTGGTAAATAATAGTTGCTTTCAAGTAACCCACAGTATGGTTTATGGGATAAGCGGACTTTTGCATTAGCGCCCGGAATTCCCGACAGGGTATGTCTTGTAGGTCTAAAATCAACTCTTCCGTATTCATTATGGTCGGCATTTGTATCAACAGTAGCAACACCACCAGCATTAGTTGCTCCTGATGTTGTATAGTCAATAAAATTATTCAACCCATTAGCATATTTATGATAATCATCATCCCAAGAAGGATTGACACAACTCTCAATATCATCCATTTCATTAACATCTTTTGACTTAAAGGATTTGAACAACTCACAGTGTCGGTTGTATTCAATGATGTCCTGAACCATTTGTCCTCCTACTGTCGCTCTATATCGTTGAAAAAATGAATGAAGACCACCTAATGGTCTCAAAAACTTTGCCCTTGCCCCATCGGTGTTTTGTAATGTAGCGAACAATCTTACACTGCTTAAATCTAAATATTGGTTGGCATCTCCACTAATATAAAAACGAATATTCTTATTACCAGCATTTGGGGCATAAACATTAGAAGAACCGGAAGGAAAGTAATTTACTTGACGTCGGTCAGTTATATACTGTGATGTTTCTGGAAGCCCAAAGTTAAGTTGGTTAATCATTACATCAGAACTCTCGCTCACGATATTATCCATTGTTATATATGATTTAATTAGATATTATTTTTCTATATTTTTATCTATTTTTTCTTATGTGGGATTAACTTAACATTTTTTGTTTGAATATCATTACTTAATTTTTCTATACTATTTTCATTATTTTCTATCAACTTTTTTATAGCATTATATTCTTTTGGTGCTTCATTCATGTCCTTTTGTAGTTTGTTATAATTTGATTGTCCTTTTGTTAGTGCGATTGGTTTTGGTTGATGTTTATAATCTATTTTATGAAACATTATTAATATTATATACAAAATAATATTAGGAATTCTGACTTTTCATATGTCTTGTCAATGAACCTCTTGTTATTCCTTGACCACAGTGATGACAATTGACCTTTTTACTGCGCCAATTCTTTTGATATTCTTTGACTTTTTCAATATTGTTTTTAGCATACTCTTTTTGATAGATAAGTCTATCCTCTTTTCTTTCTTGATAATATACTTTATGTTCTTCTTGTCGCTGTTCTTTATTATTCCAATAGTATCTTTTATCCATTTCCTTTTTTCGCTCTTGGTTTTCTGCGTTATTAAACCATTCCTTACTCTCCCTTCCTGCAAGTCTGTGATTTAATGATGGTCTCAATTCCGTGATATATTCACCTTCCATCTTTCTTAATTGTTCTTTGTTTTGGCAATCTTTGAATTCTTTTAACAATATGATGAAAAAGTTTTCAATACCAATTTCATTCATTTTCTGGTAAAGTTTGTAATGTTGTGTTCGTTGTTGTTTGGCACTACATCTATGCTTTACCATTCTCATAGAAAGACTGGTGCAAGTAGAACCCACATATATTTCATCATCAATAGTATTGTATATTTTGTAGATTTTTGCATTGGAATAATCAACTACCATTATATATACTTTTTTATACTTTTATATCTTTAAATATGTTTTATATTTTAATTGACGAATTAGGGTGAATACCACTAGATATAGCAGTTGTAGGTCGTATGTGCCACATGCCCTGCCCCTCAAATTGTTTATAACTGTGCTGAATTATCGGGTTCCAATCTACAAAATTTGAAGTTTCAGCATATCCATCTAAAATGCTCACTATGTCATTAGGGTTTCTAAAATCAAGTCTGCGTGGATTTTGTTTCCCTTTTCTTCTGGGTTTTATTGTTGGTGTGGCAAAAGTGGTGGTGGCAAACCTGTTAGGTTGCTCTTCATTGATTTTAGTAACTACTGCTGAACCCAATGAATGAGACACCAACCGTGTTATTTCAGGCGACTTCTTCAACATCTCCATTACATCTTTGTATTTCTGAGTATTATGAGCATTTCTAAAAGGCAACTTGGTGAAATTATCTATCCAATCCCTTTCAAAATCACCATCCTTCCCACCTGTCCCGCTTATGTATAATGTCTTGCCTGTTTTATATAATCCACTTGGGCTTCTGTAGGCATTTGTTAAACCGAAGCGGTCTTCAATCTTTTCTTTGTTCTGTATGTTCCTTTCTTCTTTGTAAAGCGTTGTGTTCTTCTTAAATTCTTTGTCAAGGTTTCTGCTGAAGTTGTCCATCCTTTTATTCAAATCTGCTTCTTTCTTACCAATGTCTTTAATGAATTCTTCTTTACCAATTCTCATCAGTTCATTAAATGCCACTTTGCCGGTTTTCTTTGCTAATTCTCTCATCTGGTCTCTTGTTAGGACTTCTTCTATTGCTTCACCTCTCATTATCCTTTCCATTGCTTCTCTACCGAATTGTCTTCCTACTTGTCTTAAGGCATTGCTAAATGCCATCCTTCCAACATTACCAACAAATCCAATCATAATAATCTTATATTTTTATTGATAAAATAAAATCTAAATAAATCATATATAATAAAATGATGAGCAATAAACTAACATACAAAAAGGTGTATGTCAATTCTAAATTTAGACTACCACAGTCAAGGTCTTCATCAGACTTTGTCATTGAACTCCAAGAAAATATGGAAATGCCACAGGGTAGTAAAATGTGGATTACAGAAGTGTCTTTACCAACTTCATTTAAGACAACAGAAGTTGGGTTTTATGAATATCTATATGTGATGGTCTATGATAATAATGACACTTTTGTTAAAAATTTTAGGCTATATCTTGGGAACCACATTTATTTCGCAGAGCAATTTGCGTTTGATATTCACGAAGGAATGAATAACAATACAACAGACTTGACCGCAGGGGGTATATTCAATTACGCCTATTCATCAGCAACAAGAACTGTAGAATTTTCTATTAAAGATGGATTGAACTATAAAGTTAAAATTCCTACTGATGAAGAACTCCAAAACTATGTTAATGGTCAGTGGGATAGTGTGAGCGCCCCTTATGATAATAGAGATGTTGTTTCAATAAACTATTTGTTAAGTAATTATGTTGCTACTTCTCCATTGTCGGTCTGGACTTCATCTTATCTCAATTTAGTGCCATTTAGAGCAGTTTATATAAATTCACCTGAACTTACAGATAATCATTATTCAGCACCTAATTCATATTCATCATCCATTATTCGCAAGGTATTAATAAATCAACAGTTAGGTGGTGTTGTCAATGATGACCACGGTGGTGCTTTTGGAGAAGACTTTATAGATGTTGGTGGAAAGAATTTGAAGAGACTAAGTTTTAGAATTACAAATGAAGAAAGTAAGACAATGAACTTTTATGACATCCCGATAGAATTTACATTGTTGTTCAGCAGTCCTGATTATTAAATCAAAACAACCCACAAGAGTAATTTATCCTACAATTTTCTTAATATCTTTTAAATAAGAAAATATTAAGAAAATTATATCCACTTTTATATATGTCAATATCAGTAGTTGATTTAAATGAAGAAGCAAAAGAAGAGCAACCGGCAATTGAAACAGTTGAAGAAGAACCAACAGAAATAGCAAATGAAGTTCTTGAAGAAACAGCCAAAGGCTCTTTGAACACTGAAACAGTTGAAACAAATGAAGAACAGAAAGAAGAACCTAAAGAAGAAGCAACACCTAAACCCAAAGCAAAGCCAAAAGCAAGTGATATAGTTAAATGTGATAAATGCGATAAGCCTATGAGTTATAAAAATCTGCGATACAGCCACAAGTGCTCACCAGAACCAAAACCAGTAAAGCCACACGCAAAACCAAAAGCAAAACAAAAACCTAAACCAACTCCTAAACCTGCCCCAGAAGTTTATTATTCAGACAATGAAGAAGAAGTAGATAAACCTTTATCAAAGCCTGTTAGAAATCAAATTCTCAAACCCCAGCCTACCAATCCCGTTAATGCCATTGCTCAACACTATCAACTATT